>CM075850.1:36290259-36730259 GCA_037975125.1 Latrodectus hesperus
GGAACAAAAACTACATATGTCAAAGGAAAATTCCTTGGAAAGGTAGGATGACATTTTTTGATTCTCTTTTGAATAAAACAATTATGAAAAATTTGTTACAATTCATATTATATTTCTCAGTCTGTAAGCTATGTATACTGTATCGAACGTATATACATAGTTATATCTATAGCATAAGACCTTATTCTCTTAGGAATGAGGTTTTTGTGTAATATATTCAATAGCAAAATGCAACTTACCACTAGAAAAAAATTGCTTGAAATATTATGTATTCTATATTATTATATATATAAAGACATATTTTTTTTAACTGAATAGCTTTTCATCATGTCAATGTAAAAATATTATTTTAGAAGAAAACTATTAATGTGGTTATTTCAGTTAAAAAAAACATTTTAAAAGGAATATATTTTGTTAGGTATATATTTAAAACGCGAGTAAAACGTCAAAAAATGATTTTCGATTTTTAGTTTTTTAAACATTTTATTTTTAAGAAGAGAATTATGCTTATTTATTTAAACTTAAATGAGAAAACTTATGCACTGTTTAAATAATAAAAGCAACACAGTAAGCAAAATATGAATAAATTTAATCAAATATTTAATATAGTTACATTATTGAAAATAATATATACTTAAAACATAAGTAAATATAAGCAATTTTCCCTTTCGTTAAAATAATTTTTCATTATAATAAATAAGATAAAATACAATTATGCTTTTTCAGTTTTATTCTAATTTTCTCAAATACCTGCGTGTTTTATTTTAAAAAAATCATTGTTCATATTTAGTATATATTATACATATTTATTACAGATAAAACGTAATTTTCCATCGCTAAATTTCAAATCTGTTTTTCAATATTGATGAATTATTTATAACTATAAATGGCAAACACGATGAATGACTTAATCCTTGACTAAGTAATTCGTGAAAAACATTAGTTCGCATTTTAAATACTTATAAATACTGCTGTTAATCGTCTTAGTTTTGAATAATCTGTTAATTTGCTGTCCCATTTCTTTTTTGCGCTATAGATCTTTACTATTTCCTTGGCTCCAAACCACAAATGACTTTTCCTAACTATGAAACTCTCAAAAGCATTTGTGATTATAGACAAATTTTAACCTATTTAAAATCCCTTCTTGGTTTTCCTTAAATTTTATGCCGATAAAAGTATTAGTACTTAAAACAAATTATATGAATCAAAAGATTATTTCTATAAAGGATCAAGGAAATAAATGCAAATCATAAAACATTTTTTCTTCGAGTTTTTTTCCTTCACTTTCTTTCTGAGAATTTTTTATCTTCTGATTAAATAAATTCATTGAATTTATAATGTAACTTTGAATATTTTTTAATAAAAAAATTTTTTTGTCTATTTTAAAAATACTTAAAACTTTGCTCTCTATTTATAAATAAAGTAAGAATAAAATATAATTCCATTATTTTTTAATATGATTGTTAATATTTAGTTGAAAATTCATATGTTAGAAATTATTCCACTCTATATAATTTTTAATAATCTAATTCCCACACAAACGGATATTCAGAATATCCGTAATGCCTGTTTTTTCAACATTTCATAATAAACGAGCAATTATAACTGTTGAGTTTTTGTTTCTTTATTTGTTGATAAGTTATTTATGGAAATTTAAATTATAATAATAAGAATATTAATTAAGCAGAAAAAATATTTCGTTTCATGCACAATTTTTTATAACAAATTTTCGATAAAATCCCACTTACTTAAATGTTTACTAAAATAGTGTTTAAATAAAGTTAACACACAAATTTTTATTTTCGAGCCTCATAAAATTTAAAAATTAATTACAAACTTATAAGTTAATGTGATTAATTTTCATCTTCCCAGTCTTAGAAAAATTTTTCGGGAAACTTAATTTTGTTTTAAAAATTTGTTTCCTGTATGCATATATTTGTATTTTAGTATTTTTTTTATACAAATCCCAATATTAATCATTCATTCTGAATAATAAATTTATAATTTCATTTTATTACCATCACTTATCATTATGACTAAGAAGTTTATTAAATTTATAAATTAATAATAAATTTATTTACATTTTTTCCTCTTAAAACTTCTAAACTATTTTCTAGGAAAATATTTCCGGAATTTTGTGTGAATTCAGTTATAAATTTGTTCAAAATCCAAAGCACTTAAAAAAGAATAATAATAAATAATACTTAAGCTTTTATCGAACTACTTTTTGATTAAATTTTTATTAAAGTAAATGCAAGTTTAAAATGATTACGTTTGTAACATACAATTTGAAAAAAAAAAAAACTTGTAGATTATATATATTATGGAGGGCGACGGGAAAAAACCCCATCCAATTTTAAAATGCATTTCCAGTTTTCTTGGTACTTCAAATCCTTTCCAAAATGTATTGAAAACTATATTATTTCCGGAACTTTATTTATTCTCCAATCGTCTTAGGTTGGAAGAAGGGTAGTCGAAAAAGTTATTCAGTACGTGAAGGGGTGGCGTAGGACAAAAATTGTCAATTTTTAGTCAGGGCCGCCGAAATGGCATAAATAAAATTTTTTGAGATATTTTTGGAAAAAAAGAAAAACTTATTCAAAATTGAATCAGTTCAGAATGATACTTTATGTTCCTCATACTGCAAGTAATAATTCCTAAATTGATTTCAGAATGGGATTGGTGAAAAACTTTTTTAGTCATTCGTTTATTAAGAAGCTGTTTAGATGACTCCATTAATAGTGATAGCGCTGTTATTTATCGCATGATTAAAAGGGCTCATCATGGCCTAGTGATGTGATAGCGATCGTCGGATTATATTTTAGCGATTTCAATTCCACCCATTGTTGAAGAACGGGAAATGGATGCTGCGCTTCTACCTTCTGCATACTTGTCTGTCGGGGTGCGTGCTCGGGAGCTTTCCGAGTTTCCTTCCTTGTGACTTGTGAATAAAGTCAATGGGAAGCTCTCTCGGAAAACAATTTATTAAAATGCGCTTTATAACAACCCTCGGCCATCATTAAGTGGTATGAAATCTAAACTCATTATTGTTTTACCATTTGAGAAGTTCACCGTTCTCAATAATAAATCAGTTCTTCATACGAAAGATCTGAAGTAAATCTTAAGGCCTATATTTAATTTTAAATTCTTAATATTCATAATATGGCCAGAAATTTTAGACATCGAAATTTCTTACTATATCATGCGTAATAAAACAAATCTCAGTTTTAACAGCAAAATTCAAACTGATGTACTATCGAAAGAGCACAAATACAGAATTGATATTCCTGTTCCCAGATCCAAGATACAGGTACTTACAGATATTTTATAGTATTTAATATATTAATAAAAAAACTCAAACATTTTTTAACTTTATATAAAATGCAGTAAAATGCACATTCGATCTCCCGCAGCTAGTAAATAAAAACTTTATGAATTAACACAATAAAAATTTGTAAACATACATGTTTACTAAACATATTTTGACTCATCGCTTGAATTCTACTCATCTTAGGAACAGAAGTTCCGTTTATAATGAATTCCGATTTTAATGTTAGGATCTGACTAAATTGACCGTCATGCATATAAAATGATCTTAAATCAAAGTTAAAGGTAATCTCATGATTCAAACCTCAGAAAACTACGCGAATGATAATCAATATTGCACTTATATATTAAAATATTATACGTGAAATATATATTTTTTAAAATTTACTTTCTATATGTTTACGGTATGAAAAATTCGAATACCTTCATTCTAAAATCGGTGCTCATTAACTATGATTCTATAAACTATAAAATCTTATATATATATTTTTATATTTGATAATTACAGCTGAAAACGTTTAAATGAATTGTACTATAAATTCGCATATTTCTCACTTTAAAATTTTTTTAATTTGTAAAATATCTTTATTTTTTACAATAGAAAAACATACTTCTAAAGGCAACTCATATCACGTTATTTCTCTTTTTTTATGAGAAAATTTCTTAAGTTTTTAATCTCAATTATTTTAGTTTTATCTCAACATAAAATTACTGAGTAAAAGAAAAATATGTCATCTACTCCACATCTAGCTCTGAATTTCCGGAAAACATAGCGTGAAACTTCAAAAGCAGTTAAGCATTTTAGTGTTATGCAGCACTATAATCTATTAACTTAAAAACTCTCTCTATCCAAGGTTAGTTCGATTTCAGTTACGGTTATAAAGATGGTTATTTCTCGTGCGTTATCGGTTTGTAATAATCTTTTTCTTCGTGAGTTGACCAGAAGGCTGTTTACATCTTTCTGTATAAATGGCACTATTAACAAATGAATGTGCTTATTTATTAATGTGAAATAATATGTTTAAACAAAGTGTGAAATGCACCTGCTGTGTTTTCTGTTTCACCTGTCCGTTTCTGGCAGCTAAGAAAACGATTGCCTGGGGACCGATGAGGTAATTTATGTGTACAGTTTAGTTTACTGAAATGATGAATCGTTTGCAAAGTATTGCCTTAGTGAGGCGTAATAGTGAGGGTGTACCACAATCTTAAGATATATTTATCTCGATATAAGTAGTTATGCGATTCTAAAAATAGATGTTATCTAATCACCAGGAGTATGGGTTTCGAATTTCACACCCCCTAATATCTTAGATACTTTGATTTGAATGCCGACAAAATGATTTGATGAAACTATTGCTTATATTGGTGAATTTTTAATAAAAAAATTAGCAGTATTGTGTTTACTGTATAACAAATTGACTAAGCAAAACTTGGATATTTATCGTTAATGCGCTAAATAGAAATACAGAATAGATATTATATTAGACCAATATATAAAAAAAAATGTAGTTGAGTACTTATGAGATAAGAACTCAAATAAACGTCAAATATGAGATGACGTTTATTTTATCAAGTTATTTTATGTCAGTTATGTAAATGCCAAAATTAAGACGGTTTATGGGTTTAATTCCTGCCTTAGGATGTTTGTAGTAGATGTTGGCCAACATTGATGTCTTTTATTTGTGCTTCAATATATTGGCAGTATATTTAACGCTAATCTCTACTGGAGAAGGGTTAACATTTATATAGAGGCTATATATAGACATATATAGACTCAATATACTTAAATGCAATTTACAATTATTTTATCATTACTGATTTTATATATTTTAATTTATTTGACAGTAATTTTAAATTTATATCGAATAAAATAGAAATAATAAGTTTGATAATATTTTCAATTTATTGATAAAATGTTATTTCTAGATACAATTAGGATTTGTACTCAAACAGTTAAATTAGCTTGCTTTTTGAAAATCTTGTTTTTCCATCATTGCTTCAGTGCAATTTAAGTAAAAATCGAAAATTTAACCCCTAACTGCAATATTATATATGAAACTTTAATCAATTATAGACAGCATTTGGTGACAAATGTTAGTTAATTCTTGATTCTTTAACAATCTCAACGTTGTTTAGAAGAGAAAGAAATCGCTTGATATTAAAAAAATCATTATTTTCAAATACGAAATTTAAATTGTATTTACTCGATAAAAACTTCACCAAAGAATTTTTCTTAATCTCCATAAGAACTTTTATGTTATGAAATTATTTTAACACTGCAAGGCCGAATCTGTCGCAATCTAATAATTTCTGTTGATAATTTGCCTTCACTTGTTATGTTAATTGTGCTCAGGCTCGTAATAACCGCTCTTCATTCACGCGTAGCTCTTTGCGGGTTTGGGCGTCTAAGGGTGAAAAGAAAAGTGGCGTGTTATTAAACAATTAGTCTAATTCATTTTGCTAGTTAGGTAATTTCGCTAGTCACTTACCGCTGACCTATATCGTCAGACAACCTGTTGAGATCAATCTCTCCGATAATCGTCAAAAAAGCCATTGAGATCCTTCATTTTTTCTTCGCGCTAAATAGCTTTCAGAGATAAAATTCCCTAAATCGCTAAAGAATATTTCCTTAATTAATGGCGTTAATCATCATTGTAATAATTTTCAGTTCAGCTATTAAATTGCGTTGAATGAGCTTAAAATTATTCTTTGTACAACTATGAAGTTGATACCGCCGATAAATAAATAAGATCTTAAATTGAGGAAAATGATAATGAACATTTCAGATTTTGAATCTAATGTTCAATATTTAAGGATTTTTCAGAATGTCTTTACAATTGTTCTCTTTGTATTTGAATACTCTTGTTAGCTGATTTTGTGAGAAAATTTGTGTTGGCACATACGACCTTTCTAGTGCCAAAATATTCGATCGATATAAAAATAATCACTTCATTTTCCTCCAAAATTAGATTAGAGACTCTAAGCAAAGTTCTCTGTTTTTCTCCTTCTTCGTCTCTAGTCAAACAATCTGTAATTATCTATTTAATTTTTTTGTCCTCTCCTTATTCGATACGCTCGATTAAGAGCCGAACTCTTTCTCTTTCTGCACTCCGGAAAGCCTTAGGCCCTTTGGCAATCAGAAGAAACGATTGTCATCCCTGGAGAGACGAGGAATACTTGGTGACCTGTTGATTGGGGGACGATAGCGAGGAGATTGGTTGTTAGGATGTATCATCAAGCAGAGGAATTAATCTCGATGGTATCATAACGTCTTTACTTTATTAGTTTATCTTTGGTTTGATCCTTATTGAATGTTGTGGCAAATTACTGCTTATTTATTGATGAAGAAATGGAGTTATTAATCTGCGTTTTCTGGCTGAAATGTGATTGGAAGCGAAAGGTTTGGTTCAGAAAGACAATTAGATGTCATTCTGAGCTGAATGTTCTTGGAATTGTCATTATTACAAGAATTTAAATGTACATGCATTCTTATTATGTTCCTTAATTAAGTGGAGTCATAAAATTTGTTCCTGTTTGTGATAAGGATACCGATACCATAATAGTTTAATAAAATATCATCGCAATGACGTGTAATAATTCTAGAGCAGAGTGGTGTTACCTGTTAAAAGTTGTTCAGTTTTAAGTTATCTATTACTAGCAGCATACATTGAGTCTTTGTAATATAATTTATACCAATACGATTTCCAAATTTAATATTAATAAAAAAACAAGCATTCAAGCATTTTATTTGTCAAATGTTCATCAATAAATTGTTAATTTTGCTTTAATTTATTTATATCAAGAGCAATAGTAGGCATACTAGTTTCCAAATAATTCTTATTTTAATTTACTAAACAAAAATCATTAATACAGCTCATTCTGGGTGTAAAAATGATATCTAAAAAGGAAGTAAACGCGTTTTGAGATGTAAATGCTTTAAAAAAATATTAATATATTTGTTATCATGTAATGGATGATCTTATAACAGAAAGTGCTTTTAAAGAAAGAAGCGTTATCACCTTTTCTTTTGTTGTTCAATAGAAGGAGAATCGAATCCGAAATCTTTAACTCGAAGGATACGTGCTAGCATTAAGTTATGATGAACCTTAATAATATGTTGTGTTGTGTTGTTGTTACTCTTATCTCAGGTTTAAAACCAAAAATATCTAAAATGTCTAAAAAATGTGATGGGTCCCGAAGGATATCGTCTTTTTTAAAATTTAGGCAGGTTAAGATATGTCCAGGGGAGGCCATATTGACGGAACACCAAGGGCAGTCTGGAAATGTCCTTTGCCCCTGCTGAAAGGCGATTCCTCTCGTGTGCTCACTCAGATAGCGGGAAAAGGCAGTTTGATAATATGTAATTTTTATAAAAGACTTTAAGTATTTCTAAATTAATCTGAACTGAGATAAATATTTTGAAGTCTTTTTTACCTGATAACAAATAAAAATATTACTTTATTATTGATTTTTATTTTGTTGGGAAAATAATGACTTTTTGGTATTGATAATAAAGGTATATAAGCATAGGGGAAATAAGTTAACATAATTTAAGAATTTGCCTCATTTTTTTAAATCATAAAGTGGTTGTTTCTTTCGTTACAGTTGAGATCCTAAGTTCGCCATTTTATTACGATTCTCATTGGTTTAAAATATCCATGACATCAAAAACGTTTCATCTACGTCACATCGTATTGAGACAGCGTTGTAAATACGACTTGTCGACGAATTTGCTGCTTGCCTACAAATTACTTTCTTCGAGCGGCAGCAAACAAGGTGAAATTCACCATCGAATGTCTGAGAATATTGTCGAAGTTCATTTTGTTAATAAAATGATTTCTCCTATAAGTGCCAAAGCATTGGTTTGAGAAGCCATTTTCTACTGAATCAACCCATTAACACATGGACAATAGAACAGCAGAAAAAGCAAAGGCACAGATGCCGTATAATTTTGGCGATGAAGAAATGTTGCCAAGATGATGTATCGTGACGTACACGATGATTTAAATACTAGGGTTACCAAAATAGAATGTTCTGCATAATTCTTAAAGTTCCCCATATGTATGACGTAATAAAAACGAGGTTGCCAGATACATAAGAAAATCCGCCAAAAAATTGCCTATCTCAGAGTTTGGTATCATGGATTATACGGCACTTATACCAAAGCAAAATGAAAAGGACCAGACTAAAGCATTCACTTTATGATTAGTTTAAATTGGCAAGGACGATTTAAATATTTAAAAATTTCATTAATTAATAGAATTCTAAATTGCAATATTAGTAAACAATCTCTTTTGAATATGAAGGCTAATGCCTTGCTTATACCAAAATTATTATTATTGAATGTTTGCATTAAAATAATTAAGGCTTAAATTTTGATAATACTACCTTTTCTTGTGGATATATTGAAAAATATAACTACGCTCTTTCATTCTTAAAACAAAGAGCCTATATGTTTACAAAAAGAAGTGAACTAAACGGAACAGAAACTTAATATATCATGCTTTTCTATAGAAAAGTCCCACATGTAGAAAGAACGGGCATTTTATGGGCTCCTCACTTATTTTACCAAAAAACTAGTTTTAGAATGCTTTCGGGTGAATAAATGCTCGGAAATCGTAGAAATGCCCCTTCTTCTGGGGATGGAAAAAATTGCTGAAGCATAGAGATTTCACTCCAAATAATTCCACCTCGCTTTCAGTCACGTTTTTGACAGCTCTTGCCATATTTTTCCAAATATATATCTTAATTTATTTCGCAGCTTTCTGTTCCTCTTTTTCCCCGTTTTTTTCTTTCTTTGGGTTCTTGAAGATCAATCAAAGTGGGTTTCGATTTTGAAAAGATAAAAATAGTTATTCCCTCATTATTTCTGTTGTAGAGTGTGCTTCTAGTTTTGGAAAATCTTCTGAATAATGCATAGAATATCGATATATATTTTAATACTTGCTCGTAAAACTGGCATTGTTCTTATTTTCAACTTATTTTTAGTTCCAAAAAAGGAAAAGTAATTGGTAGATGTGAGAAATTATCCGAAATTCTGATTTTTGATTTGCATATTATGTACTATTCACAATTTTATTTTTTAATCAAACAAAATTTTGAAAATGCCTGCTTTAAAATTTCTGTATAAAGCAGAGATGAGAGATGTTATTAATATATGTGTCAATGTTTAAATTCTTCCATGCTTATAAATAAGGCTTCTTTGCATAATTTTTAAAATAATAATTTGGAATATTTCACTAATCAATACACGTATATATTTTTGTGATATTTTAATAGTTAGGAAAACTAGATAATTTTTTATCACCTAATTGTAAAGTGCAAAAAATGCGCTTAAAAAATGAAATCTCTTTTTTTTGTGCAATTTTTAATACCATAGCCAAGTTAATAGTGGAACAGTCAGTGTACTGGACTTTTTAACAATTTGTAAATTTAATTGCTACCAAGTTTGTGAACTGAGAAAATCGAATGCTTAACACTCTTGCTTTCTCGTCAACAGTTCACGGGTTTGATGCTCACATGATCGTTAGATTTTTTAATAGCATGGAATCTACTTTAAATATGCAAAAATTAACCCTTCTGCGACCAAAAAGTCATACCAACCACAAATGTGAATATGTATTATGGTTCTGGAATTACTTCAAACCGCCGTAGTTCTTAAAATCAACTCTTTCACATAAAATAAATGGCGTTGGTCTGATAATCAAACGTATAATTTATTATATTCTGTGTGGACTTTTTCACTTTTTGCCAAAGAAATGAAATATATTTGAACTGCAATATCTTGAAGGGAAACAACATGTCACACAATTTAAAATCCAGTTTAAGCTTGCATTTTGATTTTATCAGTTGTGATATATTTAGCTACTTTATCTTAAATTAATCTCAATATTATATAAATTTATCTTTGTTTTAATTAAAACACATCACACTAATTGATTTAATTCTCTCCCCTTTTACTAATTTGCATTATTCAACCTTAAAGCTTTTTGCGATCAATAGCGAAAATATATATTTCCCGATTCCTCTATTTTTAGCGAAATTCCTAGTATTAACTGCAATTTCAGGTTTTAAAGTAAATTATTTACTCTCCACAAATACGCGTCACGTCTTCCCATTATTTGAACAATTCTCTTATTTATCTTTCGCCGAACCTGAAGCTGTGTACAGGATTAGAAATACTTCGATTTTTAAAAATTCCGCACTCGATGCTCGATAAGCCACGACTAATCCTGCACTGTATGTCAAAATTGTCGACTATTTGGGTCACGGTCGATTTGTCCAAGATTTTCGCCCAAATTTGGGCTGGCCTAAAGGGAAATTTTCTTTGAAAATAATTAGGCATTTTGATTAAACAAATATTGTTAAATTTCGTGAGATAAATTATATTTATTTTTTTTAAATCTGTTTGAAATTAATAAACATAACTAGAATTTGTTGAATATTTTGGATTTTTGGGAGAATATTGTGGGATTTTTCTAAGGATTTTATATAATACGAAAAATTTAAATTATAAAAAAGATGAAAGAGTTAATAAAATTGAATTAACGCATAGCTAAAAAGAGGCATATTTTGCTTCAAATAATTCTTATGGTACTTCAAAGTGAAATTTAGTAATATTTTCTGTCTTATAATTTTGTTGCTAATATTACACTACATAATGAATGGTCTGTGATCATATGTTACATAAATTATCCAAATAATGTGTATGATTTACTTACATTAAACTCATAGGGCCTAATGTCCTTTATTGATGTGATTGCCAATGAAGAAAATGCCATCTCGTTATCGACTTGCTCGTAAATACACCAATTTAAAGTATAAATACTTAATTATAATATAAATTTTTGTATTTGGTATTGTATGTTTATAATTAATTTATAACATCGTGTAGCCGCCAGTACGATCCAGTGGTCAATGTGTAAATTTTCCACAGGTTGGTCTGAGTTTGAATACAAGGTAAAAAAACATGAATGTAAGTTAGTCTTAGAAAGCACACAATTTTAAATGATATACAATTTTCAAATGCAGTTTTTTGATAACCAAGATGTCATTAATCATTCATGTTATAGTTATGATTGTTTTTAACTATTCGTTGATTTATAATTATTGGTTTATATACATTTCTATTCACTTTATCTCTCCATTCTAGTTTTCTAGAAATAACTATGTACAACCATTATTTAGTAGTTTCGAATAAGGGTCAAATAAGGCAGAATTTGACTTTGAAAGCTTCATTACGAATCGCCAATACCATGTCTAGACTTGTGGTACTAATAAGATTTTACGGTTGTCGCGATCGTTTGACAAACTGGTTACTGTTCTGTTTATCAGAAGGATCTGGGCTCAAATTTCATTGGAAAAGCATGATTAATGACTGGTATTACTTTCTTCTTTTCGATAAGTCTGGAAAACAATGTTCATGCCTTAGAATAAACTTCATATGTTAATAATATATTAAAAATTAGCTTTCTCTAATTATTTTGACTTTGTTGCAGATTTTTCCTAAAAGCAGTTTCTAGTTGAAATTCCTAATTGGAGCTCGGTTTGATATGAATGTTCTGTAGCTCTTATTTAACTTGGAAATCCCTATAAAATAAGCTTAACTCTCTAAAACTATCGAATTTTTTCACATTTAAAAATACTAATGCTGTGGTTTTATTAATGGTATAATTTATTTTCATACAGTTGATATAATGAACTGTGTCACACAGTGAACAAATTATTGGAATGGAGTTTTCTTAGAATTAAATATAAATTCCGTTACAAATTCTTGCCCTTTTCAAAGTTGCATGTAAACTGATAATGGATTCGCCATTTTTATTCTTTATTTACTTAAAACTCGAAGAATTTTATTCACTTGTTGCAAGTTCTTCACACTTGCTTCTACTCTGTCTTGCATCCCTCTGTAAGCGTTTTATTGGGTATTTTTTTTTTTTTTTGTATTAAAGCAGTAGCGTTCTTTTCATTTCTCTTCCCGTTTTCCGGAAGACGTCACGAAGCGGAAATTTATAAATAAAAAAGTGTTCCTTATATATTTATTTTTTTCTTTACGATGGCGTAGAGTTGCCAACTAAACAGTGTCTTTTATATTTGTGCGGTTTTTTCTATTTATTGTTAAAGTTTAAAATGAAATAAGAGTTTTTCAGAAAAATTGTCTCTAAAAAACAATTCAAGTGGAATTTATTATTCATCTCGCTATTTTGGAGCTTTTTTTTTATCAAAGGGTTGAAATTTGCTTTTGTGCGCTGCTTCGTGTCCTAAATTCTTGCACCTTTAGTTGTTGTATAAAAATTTTACTCGCTTTGATCAATTTGCTATATTTTTTTTAAAAATAAATGATCACTTTTTTTCAGATGAATTGGCAACAATCAAAAAAATTTAAAGTGTATGTGGAGAGAACAATCATGTTGAATTCATTCAGAAAAAAAATTTTATATGTAAATAATTCAATTTCAAGTTTGAATTCGGCAATTCTTTAGAGATGTACATATATTTGCCAAATATTTAATCGAATTTCGAAAATCCTTTTTAATTGAATAATATTTTATATTGCTAACGAACGTAAGTTTTAAAATTTACTAAATGTTTACATGTTGTGAACGGTTTAATTTCTGAACTGAGGAGTTACTTAGGTAGAAATATTACTATTGGTTAAATAAGCACACTGGTTTCTAGTTCAGCTATTTATAATGTCAACAACTACTACAAACATAGATGTTTATAATGATTTAGATTTTTTAAATTATAGAATCCAATCGAAGAAAGTTAAAAAAATAAGCTTAAAAGGAAACGAAACAAATCAAAACATTAAATGGATTTAGGTTGTTAAAAATGAATTATAAAAGCAGATGAATACTAGATTTTTCTGAAAATAATTTTTACTTTGATTGCTAGCACATTTTTTCAGAAGAACAAGGTGCATAATAGGCATATATTTGTAAGTTCGCCAATTTACTCAATATTTCTGATAGTACAGTGTAAGTAAAATTATGTTCATTATTTTAGAAACAATATCTTCAAAAAATATTTACACTATTAAGGTGAAAATTTTTAATCTATCGTTACATTTTGTTGCTCATAAAAGTATCTGTTGATAAAAATATTAATTCAAGTTTCAATTTGAATTAATAAATGAACTGCATGGCTTAAAAATGTGAATTGAAAACATCTTAATGTCCTTTCACCATTCACTTAATATTTGTTTACATACATATTTCGCCAAGGTGAATTAGCGGTTGGAATTTCAAGCAGTCATACTCCTGAAATATTTCCAAATTCCGATTGGTTGCGAACAAAGAACAATAAGGGCTGATCATTGGTCCGATTAGCTACTTTGTAAGAGAAGTTCAGAAATCACACATGAATTAAATTTAATAATTAGGTCGATAAACACTTCATGAATTTTGAGCTTTACATGAACGAGTGCGGCATAATTCGAACCAGTGAATTTTTCTTAAAATCATTGTTGCGCTCAGTTCGTGAATTCGTACATTCGTGAATGTTTACAATCTTAATAAATAGTTGACATAATTGTTGCTTAATTTCTAGGCCATATTTCTGTTTGAATAAGACACTTTTTTTTCTTTCATGAAATGTAATTATATTTTTAGATAAATCAAATACTTTTTTTGCATTATATATATTTCCAAATTACAAACTAATAAATCAATTAAAGTCAGGTCTGATCTTTTTAAAGAAAAGATTTAATTTTTTTAAAGAATTTTAGTGCTTTTTTTATTGAAATTACTATATATAATGTGCCATCATAAGATAAAAATACTTTCATATGGAATGATATTTTAAAATAAATAAAAATATAAAAGTTATTTCGTAGCTTTATTGGGGATTTCAACATTAAAATATTTGATAAAAACTGTTTTTAATTAATGCTTAAATTTTTTGAATAAATAGAGTTTTTAAATGTCTAATATATTAAGCAATGTACAGATATAAAAATATATTCGATGTTCTTAAAACTAATATATATACGTTTACGTACTGTTTGCAATATTAATTTATATATTGAATAGACTGTCATGTATTTTCATTCCACTTACGTGTTTTTTCATTGTATTTTTTAAAAATATGTTCAATAAAATTTTAATTCCAATAAAATTATTTGAATTAGAATGAACATTTTCAAATGTCCATTCTAAATTACGTTATTTGGTACTATAGATAAGTTATTACTGAAATACAATTTAGTATTTTATGTAATTATTAAACTTAAATATCTGAAATTAACAAAAAATATTGCATTTTTTTAAGAAAAGAATTTTTGAAACACTGAAATTATTTGTAAAGGATTTGTTAATTGCTCAAAAATATTATTTACGATAACTTGAATAAAGCGAAATTTTTATAACTAATTATATAAACTTCTGAAAAGGTTTATAATTATAGAAGTGATACGATCTTCAATTTTTAATTGCATTATATTTTCTAGTTCCACATTATATATATATATATATATATATATATATATATATATATATATATATATATATATATATATATATATAACCATAAGATTTAACACGCGCTAATAAAATTTTGTTTTATTTTTAAAGATCATGGCGTTTTTACGTCGAATAAGATTGTAATTAAGAAGTTCAGTTTCTGAAGCAAAGGCTTAGTTTCAGTGTTGCTTCTAAAAATTAGTATATTTGGCATTTGTTTTGTGAAAACATATTTTACTATGTTTACATTATGAAAACATATTTTACTATGGTTGACAGCCCATTTTTTATTGTTATTTACAATCTTTATTTTGGTTTAATTGAAGAAATTCTTAAATAATTTCACTTGTCCGATACATTGGCTTATGTTTTCTATATTTTTCCAAATGACCTGATTTTTTAACGTTTGGAGAAATTGTGTATTCTGATTTAAAAATATTTGAAAATGAATCTTAATATTTAGTCAAAAACTAATTAGCTTTCAATTTATGGCACAATTACAATGAAAACAACTGAAAATACAAAGTTAATAGACATTAGCTGTAAACTGTAACGGTAAAAATTTTTTAATTCTTTGAAGAGTATATGCACATAATTTGCGCAACACATTCATTTTAAGAAGGAAAACTATTTTATTTATCGTGTAACTTTTATTTCAATATTCTTCAGATGCGCGTGTGACTGAAATGTTTCCTAAGAAATAAATCTCCTATTTCGGGAATTCTATTCAAAAATTTTGGATTTCAGCCTATTTCCGCATAGATGAATCACATTAAATATTCCGAGCTGCTGGGGAAAAGATATTAAAATTTGAAAAGGAAACGCCATAAAAGATATCCACCGGTGAAGAACTGCAAAATACTGTTATCTTTGACCGTAACGGACTGCATATCGTCCATTGCACACGTTGCTGCTAAAATAAGTGACATCAACGCCTGGAAATAATTTTGAACCCAAAAGACGCGGTCCTCTGCCTTTTATGCTTAACTATTCGCTCTACTTATTTTAGTCTGTCCAGTTCATTCCAGGGTCAATGGTTTAGTGAAGAGCTTTCTAATTTTCGCCTATTTTGTTAAATGTATGCCGCGCTTATTAGTAGAACTTCTTATCGGGCCAACTGGGGCGTTTGGATGACACTATCTGATGACTATTTGGCTACATTTGTTTTGTTCGTAAATTGGAAAGAAATAAAAGAAAACTCTCGAAGATTTGTTACTGAGGGTGGTTTTAAATAATCTTTCTTTTTGTGTATTGTTTTTTCTATATATGAAAAAATTATCTGTATCTGCACATGGCGTTTGCAAAATAATCCCTCTTATTTCTAGGTTTGGTAAATAGTTCAAGTCTAATAAATGCGAAGATAAAAAGAGATCAAAGAAATATTGTTATTGTAAGGAATTAATGAAGTTTGCAATTAGTTTTTGTATAGATTATTTTTCTGATATAAATGACTCTTGTGAGTTCTGGACGATAAATAAAATTAACCTTAAAAATAATTCGTTATTTTTAACGAATTCGAAGTGAATGACTACAAAAAATTCAACACAATATGCTTTCTTAATTTTTTAGGTATAATTGGAATAAAACTAAATAAAAATCAGCAGTCGCTCTTGTGTTCTGTTGGGATTTTAAATTATGTTCTAATATATATTTTCTATTAATAACCATATGAGATCCATTTCGAGAATTTATAAGAACACGTTGAAAATTACGATTACACATGCGTTTTAATTTAGATGCATTTATCACAGTACATTTTACATTATAATGTCTTAGTAAAGTTGTACATTGACCGTGGAGGATTATATAAATACAACCAAGGCATTGTAAATCAATTGACTAGATTAATAAATTCAAGATAAATCTCGGGTTATTTTGATTTTTGCGTATGTGCTTCTGTTAACTTTAACAAAATCTATTTTAGCTATTTTGAAGCACAACACTTTCACAGTTTGACATATCTTAATATAATATACCATTGATAAGAAATACTATAGAAATGCTCGATTTCCATCTTTAGAAGTCTTTAAAGTTTGTGTACTTGCTAGAAAAAGAAATCGCCTTCCTCTTTTTCGATAAATAAAAGTATTACTTGTTATATTACCATTATTGATATATTACCATTTACTGACCAATCCATATATTGAATCGTTTTATATTTAAGTCATTTATGCTGTTACTCTAAAAATATTCAGCCATTTCATTTGAATAAATACATTAATCTTACTGACATTCTGTGAAAATTCATAAAAGTATATTTTATTTGTTGAACTTGATATGTCCAATGATAATTGTATAAAATATATGATTTTCAAAAGGACAGGTTGAAAACAAATATAAAGCTATGATGCTATATTTCATGTTAACCAAAAGAAACATTTAGTAAGCAAATTAATGTTTTGCAATAAATGAAATGGAAAACTGATTTACCTTATCTTTTAATAGTATTGTTCTTTTGCCAAAAAAGAAAAGAACCATTATCAATTAAAGTTTTTGTTATTGAATCTACTCATTATTTATTAAATTTTAAATGTAAATTTTATTTGATGCAAATAATGTAATCAAATAAAATGTAAATCACACATTTATGTAAATTTTTCAATAGATTTTTATTAATATTTTTTCTTCAATTCGTACTCTATATACTTGTAAATAAGTAAAATCATCAAACAAAATAGTTTGATAATTTTTTTACTGTGAACAAATTATTTAAATTAAAACACATAATTGATAAGTGAAACATTTATCTTTTCGGTTTTAATATTTGTTATTTAAAATACGAATAAAACAAAAACAATAAAAATTTATATCATTAGACCATAGAACTTTATTTTTGCATCAAAAATAGTTATCGATCAATTTCGCTATAAGACAACTTGATATTTTGCTTGTATTTTGTTTCCCAAATGTCGAGCCATTCTATTTTTAGAAAGTTTAAGTTTTATTTATTATACAAATAAGTTTCTTTATTTCTGGAACTGTGACAAAAGAAATCATTCCCTTGTTATTTCTCTAACATGATTTATTACTCCCAAGTTACTTGAATACTCCGCATTACGCATCAAAATTGGAAATAATGAGATTGGATTACTTCATAAAAAATTTTCGCTCTGCTCTTTCGAATATTGAGATTGGAATAAAAAAATTGAAAGAATTCTTGGAAAGGAAAAGAAATTCTAAAAAAGTTTTTTTTTTCAAATTTGTTACCTAAAACAAAGCTAGAATTTTATAATTCTCTGAACTTCGCCGCTGTTTTAATGTTTTTGTTTGCTACTCATTGGAAAGATTTATATAAATTTGACTTGAAAATCTTGAATTTTTAATACGTTTTCATTGAAAATTTTATTTTATTTCGCGAATGTTTAAATTGATTCATTGCCTTTCAATCAGGAAAATTTCTGATCAGTAGAACATTAAATTATTTGAGGGTAAAATTTAAAATTATTCACCCAATTTATTTCTGTTATTTCTACATTTAAAGTGGTAATCAATTTTTAAATTTTCAAAATATTGCTGTCAAATTATTCAGTTTTTTCAAATAATTTTTCGGAAAAAAAAGAAAGGTTAACGACAATTTACAAATGTTCTGAAGTGAAATAAATAGTGAATAAAGCAAAAAGAATTAAAAAAAACACACACACACAACCTCTATTTTGGTCACATGTACACAAACAAATAATTCTATTCCACCTGACCGATAATACGAAAATGAATGCTTATCTTAAACCTTATTTCGATAATTTCCCGTGTTTCAAAGTCCATAGGTTCGTTTGGTTTGTTTTCGTGGAACTCAATTTGTTCGATGCTTTTTTTCCTTTCCTTCTTTTTTGTATCATTCAGCACTTTGGGCTTTTAGGTAAATGGACATAATAAAAGTGCTTAGAATCTTGAAATCATTTTCTACCTCTTTTATCTGTCAAGTTTCCTAATTTCTGATTGAACTGATTCCCAAATAATATTTATTTTGTTGAATTAGAGATATCTCTGTTGGAAAATAAGAATAACATAAAGAAATTATAGTATTTGATTAGTGATTATGTTGACGATATTATTCAACCTGAAAATTCACCTATTGATAAAGTTTTGAATGATCAATTTTGCTTAATCAAAATGTATACTGGTCTGTTATGAATACAATTGCTGGAATTCACTCAAATGCTCTAATAAATATAACAAACTGGTTTCAAATTTAAGTGAATTATTAAGATACTGGTATTTGAAAATTCTGTAATCTGTTTATAAAATCAGTAAATGGTGTGAACCCCAAGTTTGACTTAATTCCAGAATGTTGGTGATCTTGCTTTCGTAGCTCTAATAACCGATACATATCGAAATGGTGGGAAAAAAACAAGACCCCGTCAAAGATAATATAATGAACATCACACTAAAATGAAAATTTTCTTAAGATTCTGTGAGATTTTCATCACTTTTATTTACGTAATACGAATTTTTCATTGCTTTAACTTTGATCATGCTCAATCTGGTAATAAGTATTTTGAGGGGAAAAATTGAAAATTTTGAACTTGCAGAAATGACCATTTTCGTTCTTTTTGCCTTTTAATAAACTCACTTCTGTTATTGCACAACAGATTTGTGTATTCTTTGTAATTTATTTATTTATACATTACTGTGTAAAAGAAATATATAATATATATGAAACACACTTGTGATATGATTCCATATGTAAGAAGATATTTACTAGTTTTACACATTATGTGCTGTTTATGAAGTGTTCATAATATTGCATAAATTGTTCACTGTATATATATTGTGTGACTCTATAAATATTTTTTTAGTCTGTCAATATGCTTTGAGACAAATGCGTGCTTTTATGTTTTCATTATTTTATCTTATTGTAATCAGTACTACGTATCAAGTTTAATCTGATATCAAGATTTTAATTTGTTGCAACTCATGTAGAATACATTCTATAAGAAAATATATCTGCAATATTTACAATTGATAAATACAAAAACTGAAATTGGTGATTCGGATATACTTTTGTAAGGTTATATCATCAAAAATATTCTGTATTGAAATATTCTGATACGAAAGCTAGGTATTTTGTTCTTGTTGATTATGGATACGACATAGCTATCTTTTATGTCAAAGCATTTCCTTAGAGTGATATAGCAGGTAAATAAACCGTACTGCATAATTAGCAAAATCTTTTATCTTACCATGCTTGTGATAAGTTTAAACTCTTGTAAGTCTAGCTCAAATGTCGCCGATTTCTCAAAGTCCAGCAAAGACTGCGTATCTTGGAACTGATAAAAGCAGATAAGAGTCACTCAATGATTTTCGCTTAAGTCGCTTATCTTACCTTATCATTATAGAATTTAGCACTTCGCTTATTGTTGCTTAATTTTCCCAGTGCGACAATTCCGCAATTCCGGAAATCCACCCGACTTAACCGAATTGGTTCTGTTCCTCCTCATTTCGAAGTATTTCAGATCCCGATAAGATCTGTGCGTTTACCCTCGCTTAAATAAACGAAGCCAATAAACATCTCACGGGAGACAAAAGGCGATTGTCCTGTGTAAATCGCTGGGAAACATCACCCAGGAAGCCGGGTGCTATAAAGCATCCTTGTCACGTAGGATTTTTATCAGTTCCCAGGCTCCTGCTGGTAAACTACGTTTGGATACGATTTCGGGACGATTTCGTATGGGATGCTGATTTCTGTTTTGTGATTGGATGGGGAATGAATCCTTTCTTTTCCGGGGAAAATTTGACTTTTTGTCTGATACTTCCCTTTAGTTGAAGGATGTATTGATTTTTTTTTGGGGGGGGGATAAGGTTGAATTTTAGGTTTTTCCGTGCCTTACTCTGTTACGTGGTACATCACTGCATTCAAACTCATGTATTGATTTTATTTTTAAATAAAAGAACACAAAGTTTGGGTAGGAACATTTGTATGTTTGTCAATCAGAAAATAAAAACGTAGTTTCTTTATCTTATATTTGCACATGTATTCCTTCATGTTAAAATATTTCACATATTCTTTTGAATGACTCGTTTTTATTTTTGGAAAATTTGATTTAGTATTCCACTTTATACTAAAGATTATTTTGTGAGGAAAAGAGTTGTGTAGACATTTTAGAGACTCAGGAAAAAGCTTTCTAGGTGGTAACTTAACAGTAACTGTCTTGGAGACACTTTTGAACATTGAAGATTTTTAACTCAACAGTAACTTGGTGACAGTTCTTATCAAAACACCAAAGTCAATCGTTGTTTCTTGATCAATATTTTTAAATGAGACGGATTATTTGTTTCATTATGAAGTGCTTTGATTTCTGTAAGTTCGATTGGTCTAAAATTGATTTTGTTTGGCTTTCTCTAATGAAATCACGGGCAATTATTCTGTGCGAAATTATGTGTACCGAATATTCATAAGTCTTATTATCCTTGCTTACGATTTTTTTTTCATGAAAGAGCTGGCTTTTAAGGTTGACCTTTATTATTTGACCCTCTCTCCAAACTACGAGCTGTTTAATGTGTGCATGAAATTTAGCACTTCATTTAAAACTGATGTTATCCATGGATTTTTTTACTTTTTAATCATTTATGCAAGAATACCGAAGCAGTTGAAATTGCTAGAAGAAAATGGTAACTTTGCTTCGCAATATTCATATTCCGTTAAACAGTGGCTGGGATCGAACCTGAGATCTTTCACTCTGAAGAGCGGTGTATTAATGTAATATTTGGTATCTGTATAGTGAATAACCTCGCGGGCTAGAGCTATTGTAAGTCATTTTTATTTCCACCAATAACTGAATTTTGGGAGTTTTTTTTTCATATAGATAATGGATTGTATTTGCATTTCGTAAGAAAAAAAAGCACAGAAACTCCCAAATATCTTCCCAAACAGACTTGCATGAAGAAGGTAGATGCGCAACATCCATTTTCCATTGTTTATCAGTTACTTGGATCGAACCAGGGATCTTTCATTCTTAAGACCGTGGATTCACTAAGTCACGCCGAACTTTCTAAGATTTATAGTCAATACAAAATAGAGGCACCGTATTTTGCAACATATTTTTCTCTCTGATTTTTGCTTACATTCTGATTACAAACATTTCTAAGAAATATCTGTATAGAAAATTTGGATTTTTTATTTCGAAAATAATATTATTTGTGTGTATACACGCGCTGCTAAGCGTTTTAGAAGAAAAAATTGTTATCATTACAACATGTCATTATATTTGCTGAGTTAACTGCGATTCTCATTATACACCGCGTAATGGGAGTTCCGCATAACTCACACACAAGAAAGAGTCTTATTTCCCCACCTTTGTAATAGATACTTATTAATATTGATTTCTTTTTAGTGTGGGTGAATTTTCTTTCCACATAAAAAAGATATGCAATTTATGTTAATGACATCCTGAAACGCTTACCGTATACAAGAACACGTACAAAAGTAAGAAGGGAATTTTTGCAATTTTCAGAAATATTTTTTAAAAAAATACTATATTTTAAAGCAAAACACTCTATATTTAAGAATTAATTCTTTACCAGAATTTTTTGTAGAAATATATAATAGCTTGCAAGTATAATAAAATAAAAAAGTGTTTTTTAATTATATGTGTACATAATAGTTGTTTTGTATGTGCTTTTTTTATGCTGTAATTACATTTTTCAGTATTTTGCTCAATTTTCTTATTTACATTTATCTATGCTTTATTTTGCTTATCAATAAATTTTCATCTCATAAATAATTAATTCCTTATAAATATGAGATTGAAAATTGGCCTTCGGTTCAACAATTATTGGGTTCAAATCCCGGTTCAGACTTTGATCTTTGTAGTCATTCAGAATCCTTTAAAATGAGTCCCAAACTAATTAATCCATGGGAGAAATAATTAACATTAGGCGACAAACGAAAGGAAATAATTTTGTTTTTGGGCTTGGATTTTTAAGTCTTGTTTAAAATAAATTTGTTGTTTTACTTAACTCCTTGAATATTGCTTAAAAGTGTATAAAAATCAAGCTATAAGAAAACTAATTTCTGAGCAAAATAGCCTGAAACTTTTTTAATGTTTTATAAGCAATGAGATTTTTTAACGATATGATTTTTTAATTTATTTTTGATAAGAAAGAAGGGACAATATTTGTATGTTGATAAAGGGGACTGAACAGATGTTGTTTTTTATGAATGTTTTCCGTTTTTAAAAATTGAATTTTACATGGAATTTTATATTTTTTATTCTTCCTTAATGTACACGTTAATTATATGCAAAATAATCTAAACTTCAATCATTGCAATAAGAATTTACTTAATTACAATTAAAAAATTTGAAAGAAGAAAAACGAATTCTTATATCGCATTCTCATTTTCGTTAGATGAAAAAAATTATTTTAAATAATTTAATAGCTATTAAAATATATAATTAGGAAACAATTATTGTTAAACACCAAATTTTTAAGAGTAATAGAAGTTTGTTTTAATTTTTTTTTCTTTCTTAACTACGTTTATAATTTTTTTTCTTATAATTTTTAGGAATTTTTTCTTGGTGACCGTTTTTTGTAGGAGATTAAAATTTATTAATGTCTGAAAAACAAATTATCTCTCACATAAATAATTTATATCACTGATATATCCAAGCTTTAAAAACTGATGTTTTAACTAAAAAAATTAATAGTTAATAATTTATTTAAATATATAAAAATATGAGCATATAAAACATATTCTGATTTAAAGTGTTTGTTATAGAAAAACACGCAATTTAAATATTTCACGGGAGTAAAAAATCAGTTTTATGCCATTTCATGGGATGAGTATTCCTTGCATTTTAGAAATGCCGTTCTACTTTTCACACTGAATTGCTGCCAGTTTTTTCTTTTTTTTCTTCTGAGCAAAATACACGGTAAGCTACTTTTAACTAATTCACTGCATTAGGAGCCCGATGGCAATATTTTTGCCTGGAAAATTTCAGTTATTTAACCATCGTTTCGTCACGGACTACTGCGCTATTTTCTTATGTGATAGAATTTTTCTGATTATTGCTGTTTTTGTTGTGTTTTTTTCCTTACCATCCTGTACATTATTCGTTGAGTGGACTTTAAAATGTGTAATAAACCACTTCTTGCCAATCTAATGTCACTAAAATTTACAATCTGCTTAATTATTTTTAAGCAATGAAATTTCTGCAATTATATTTTTGCTTTATACAGTCATGAAGTAATGCTTCATTGTAATAAAATTTCGGGCACAACTGCCGTATAATCCAGCATGCCAAATTTTGAATTTTTTTTTGGCGACGAAGAACTATTTCTAAGATGACGTACTGTAACGTTTCATGATGACGTAAATACTGGGAATACCAAAAACAGTATTTTCTAGATAATTCTTATGTCTCAGGTGCCGTATAATCCATGATGCCAAATTTTGAGATTGGCGAATTTTTGACGCATTTTCTTATGTATCTGGCAACCTCGTTTTTATTACGTCATACATATGGAGACCTATAAGAATTATGCAGAAAATTTTATTTTGATAGCCCTAGTATTTTACCACATTGCGTACGTCACAATACTCATCTCGGAAACATTTCTTCATCGCCAAAATATTCAGAATTTGGAGTTATGGATTATATGGCACCTGTGCCATTCTTATACGTCTCTATGAGTTAATTACCAGGATATTATACCCAGTTGCCAGATAAACAAGGAAATCCGCCAACATATCACCAAATTCAGATTGCGTTTTAAGAACTGTAATCTAAAGTAATCAGTGATCTTAAACCTGCAAATAAATTTAAACCGGTTCAATTATTTATATCCACTCACAATCAAGATTGAAATCTGTGTTTATTGTTGGAAGTTCAAGATATTGTTTGCTTAAAGAAAATAATCGATGAATATTCAGACTTTTAAGTAAACAATGATGAATATCATGTTTCTCTTTTTGTACTTCATCAGCCATAAAATGTGACTGCTTGTTTTTTATTTTTTATTTTTTTATTGTGGTTTATTATAAGGTTCATTACCTTGAAATAAGATGTTCCCTATATGCATTTACTAAATAAACAAGAAATTCAGCTTAATTCATCATATTTATATTTTGTGTTAATTATTTTGTAGAGTGTATCTTATTGCATTTTTTATAGTAGTGATACTAGTTAAGCTTTTTTCATCACGATAAACAGTAATTCTTGTGATAGAAATTAATTAGGACGTAATTTTTTCAAGATATTTTCCCTAATATCTAAAATATTTGCCCCTTTTGAAATATGTTTTTGTTGAAATAAACATCTCTTTCAAAAAGAGACCAGAAAATATTTGATTCAGCCAAAGCAAAAGCCAATATATGCCATATTTTTCATTTTTATGAATAGTTCTGGGGCGAAAAGAAAATATACATTGAAACATGCAAGACCAGAAGTCAAAGATGTTTTTCTCTTTTTCATAATTCTTTAAATTCTCAGATTCAAAAAAAAAAAAGAATAACATGATATTAAGAAATATTTCTTAAAATTCTTAGACTTAAATTTAAAAAATGACAATAGTTTCTGATGTCAAATTTCTCTGCTTCAAAATGATTAAAATGGTATTTTTACGAATGAATTTTTATAACAATTTTAATTTGCCATTTAACTCTTACGAAAATTTTCTGCTTCCTATTTAATTTGCACGGAAAATTAGTAATTTTTGACCTTTAATACTTAAGTTTCCTATTGATACTGTGTTAAAAATGAGTATCGTCATTAAGTACAAGCAAAAAAAAAAAAAAAAAAAAAAAAGAAAGAAAGAAAGAAAGAAAAAAAAGAATATTTTTAATAAGTTTAATTTTGAAATCTATTATATCAAATTTAGCCGATTTCGAATTATTTCCTATTTATTGAAGACAATTCACAATAACAGAATTTTCATAAGAAATTGGCACTGGGTATTACTTATTGTTTCATGTTTCAGTGTTATATAAAATTACTCCCTCTTTTAAGAATAATTAGACCCTGCCTATTTTATTGAATAGATATTTCTTGTAAGATAATCGATTCTGAATTTGCAAGACGATATTAAAATAACATAACTTTCGATCTTGAGAGAAATTTCGTGATTTGAATAATGGGCTCAAATTATATGTTTTAACAAATTCTGCTTTAAACCATTTACACATTCTCGGATATCTAACTGACAAAAGAACAGAAATAAAAATACAACTGGATCTCAAGGTTTTCTCAAAGCAAGGTTCTTGCGGGAAGATTGGGCAGCTTTCAATGGTTTTCGCTTTCACCTCTAGTGATCCAGTACTCAGTTAAAATCATGCATTATTCTTTACTTCCCGTAATTCATATTACATAACTGATTGGGTTCAAACGCCATCAAATCTATAGTTAAATTATTAATAATAAAATATAATGAGAATCAGAAACATTAGTGAAGGAATTTTGATTTTTATGATGAAGTTTTATCAAAAATTTAGATCCGCAAATGAGAGTTTAACTTCCAAAACTATTTTAAGGAAGCTTTTAACTTTCTTGATTTGGTAACACTGCAAATAATACAGAAAGCTTACTTTTTTCTAAACTTTTAGCAAGAAAGTAAACTCACTATAAATTCTTTCAATTTATGTTTTCAATTATGAAAACGGTTCGCAGTTCCAACATAAATGTAAGCTAATAAATTAGTTTACTTTAGCAAATTTTTATGTATTTAAGTAATATTTTTTAATGTGTTTGATTAGTTTGAATGTGTTTCTTTACCATTTGTAAATACATACAATAGAAAGCTCGCTGGCGTAGTGGTGATACTTCAAGCTTCCAAAGCACAGTCTGAGGTTCGATCCTCGGTCTGGGGAGGTCAACTCAGCCCTTTATCTCTTTTGTTGGTCAATACAACTGTGTATAATGTTTCTGGAAACTAAACACATGTGGTTTCGCATTACGCTTATTACCTATTCAGGATTTATGCTTCGCACCCCAAGATCAAGGAAATAGATATAGGAAATTTTACTGGAAACTCTGGGTTTGTGTCGTATTAACAGGTCAATTCTTGTATTGTACAAAAATTGAACATAGAGCGATAAGCAAACCGAAATGAAACTGAACTAAACCAGTCCCCAGCAGCTATAAAATGGACGCTTTTATAAACACATACACAAATTTGTGTTACGTGCACAGTTATACAAATTTGATACTCGCAGTTTTAATGAGCTGATAAAATAACTGGACACGAAGGCAAAATTTAAAGATTAAAAGTCGCAAATCTGATACTGCCATGCCTATGAATATTATTTCCATCGTCTATTATAAGTTGCATAGATTTTCTTACACAATTTCGTTATTTGATACATTTTTATATTGGAAATTTAAAATCTGACCACTAAAGTTTTTTTTCCTACCATAAACATTTTGCTTTATGCGAATGTGGCTTTACAGCATTTTTTTACTTCTTTTCCTTGTTAAATCCATCGCTTTTTAAGTTTGGTACTCTACACAAAACGCTTGCATGAAAACAGAAATAAGCCTTTGAAATTGATCAGCCAGATTTACAAAGGTAGTTAGGGAATGATCAAATTTTTTTGCACATTTTGTACGCATAATTTTTATGCAATATACATATTTTGTACACCTATGCAACTAATAATAATTCCATGATAAATTTTCCTTAATTCCAATGAAAATAAATGAAATACTAAATAGTGTATTAGCAATGTGATCTTGAATATATTCATTGAATAAAATCAGACTATTTTCTTTATTTACATGTAACAAATATAAATATTTACAAAGACGCGAAACTATTTAATTTATGAAAATTATTATTATTCTACATTCAACAAAATTTTAGAATTTGTACAGTAAAAAACACAAAGCAAATGAGTTTTTTTTTTTTCCTTAAAAAAAGATTAGCATTAGTGTTCTTTTATTAATTTTTATATACCTAATACATAGGAATATTCTAAATATTACAACTCTGATAAAGACAGTAATCTTTATATTTTTTGTATTTCCGTTAATTTCATTTGCGGTTCCAGATTTTTTTCATGGGTATATTTTGTTTAAAGTATTTCACGTTTTCTATTTCTCATCTACATATATCTAATAACTTACTTTTCACATGCTTTAATTACATTTACAAAAAACTTTCCAGTTTGACTTCAAGCTGAAACAAATTGAACCAAAGTAATATTTGAAGGAAAGTTCAAAAAAAGATCACGTTTTTATCTCTCCCATTCACAATCCATTCAATTCCAAATAGTGCTCATATCTATGAAACATCCTTTGTTAATAACGGAAATAATTTGCGCTATTTGAAAAATCTAATAATCTTATCGTTCGAATTTTTTTCCGGTCTGAATATGGCAAAAAATGTCCATCTGAGAAATAGTCCCGAAAAATACTCAGACAGAGTTTGAGTGTATTGCCACCGTACCAGCGGTCAAGCGCGAAGCGCCGACATCATTTGAATTTTAAAAGCTCTACAGAAAAGTTCGTTGTCCACTGTTTACCTTTCCCCTTGTTCAGTCTTTCGCTGTAATTTTTAAAGGGCGACTGCACTACATCAGGCGGAACTTCAGCAAAAATGATCGCTTGCGAATTCGTTAGTCGTTACAATAGCCGGAAACGGGGCGCACCCATTTCGACAACCCCTACCACCTCAACTCCCCTATTTACTCACCGTTGCATTTCACGCTCTTCGTGCAGAATTTTTTTTTTCTATATTACTTTTTTCCATTTCAGAATTCGGAGTTACTTTGGTCTTAAATTGATGTGCGTGAAAGATTGTCTTCCTAATTATTTCTTTTCTTTTTTGTTTGTTAACTCGGTAAAGAAAACAAATGTTAGTTTTAGTAATCCTTTTTAGAGAATGACGTTTGAACTATTTTCTGCATCTTGTAGAATTATTCATTTACTTAACTAGTTTATCACTGGATGACTCCATTGTACTCCTACGATTTTTAATGTGTTTTTGGACTAGAAAAAGTTTTATTCAAATTATAAAAAGAGTCATGCTTTATAATTTGGATTAGTATCTTAAACAATATTTCTTTGTGTAAGAAACACATTCATTCCATCTGAAATGTTCATAATATAACAAAATTTCGTTCAGAAGATTTTTTTCTAACGTAACCTTGACATTAATAACAATGCCGGAGCTAGTCCAATCAAAGTAGCAGTTATTGAGATAACGGTTTCAATCTTGAACCACCTGAAAGTCGTTGATGGATGGGAACATCTGCGTGTCAATAAATTGCTGCCTATTTCCCGTCGTGTGGAAAGTTTGGAAGGAAAGATGCATAATTCAAGTATGGCTCAAATCACTGATTCATGTTCAAATTGAGACATCTACAATAAATAAGATATTTGTACCCCAGGTCATTGATAACTCATTGCTCAAATGCTATGTAAATTCTCAAAAAAGGAAATCGATGTGAATATCCACTTGAGAAAATTATGAATATAGCAAGTATAGTAATACGAATAAAATAAAAATGACTAGCTTTCATAGAAGATGATTATAATTTTTTTATAATTTAATATATAAATTTTATTTAATAGAAATATAGTGTATTAATCAAATTTTAAATTGGTATTTTATCACAGTGGACTTCAGTATTTGTGTACTAACTCACTGTTGTTTCCATGGAAACATTTCATTTTTGTCATCATTCTGAATTATTGGTAAAAAAAAAAAAGGAATAATTTTATTGTAGGAGTCCAGTGTTAATTTATGCTATTTTTAATAATGTGATTCGCAAATGCAGTAGTCGGCTTTGGCTTAGTAAAATCATTTTGAAATTCCTATTTATTTTACAAATGCCAAACATGTCTTAAGCCATTAGTTCACGGGCTCTCCACAAATGTTTTTGACAATGTCCTCATACTGAGAAAGTACGGTACAAATATTTAAATGTTCAAAAACCATTGATTAATTAGAGTCACACAAAACACAGTTTGGGGTATTCACCTCTCTTACTCTGAAGAAGAGAACTACTAAGCTATAGATTTAGCGTTACCCAGAATGCACCACGAGGAGGCCTACTGCGTTACACCCTATGAAATTCCTATCGCAGCTCATTCATCTTTGTTGATTTCCGTAGTAATAAAAAATGTTATATTTAAAAAAAGTACTTCCTCTATAACTGTACAGTTTAAATACTATGGTGAATTTAATTTTTTCTACAATTCTATGATTTTGTTAATTTTTATAAGATTTCTTTTGAATGCGATTTTTATTCTAAATTAAAATTATGAAATTTATTTTGTTTTACTTAACTGTTACAACCATGATAACATTGTTGAATGGCATGAAGATTGTTTTTAGGACAATTTTAGTTCCCACTCATTATAATTATTGAATATTTTGTAGAATATATTCTATTTCGTGAAACATGACTGGTTTAGGCATTTGTTTTTACCCAGATATAAGAAAAGATGAGGTTTAAAAAAATTTATAACAAATGCTTCACATTTTGGCCATTTTTTTCTCTTCCAAAATAACAGGGTAGACGTTTAAGGTTGTTCTCCAACGTTTGGTTAAGAATCAATAAGGCTTCTCTGTAGACAAACCCGAGGGATGCCTGTGAAAACCTGATAAGAGACGAACACTACATGATTGTTTATGACAGTTAATGAGTGCCTCACTCTTTTATGTTTGTTGACCCCATATACTGAATTGAAAAGAGGGGTGGAGTTCGATGGGACAATGCAGATATATTTTGTATTAGGGATTCTTGATTTAAATCACATGGTTTTAAATATATATTATTTCTTTTAATATCTAAGCTCCAAATGAGGGAATTTATGTGGAAAGTACGGAATATTTTAAGATAGATAAATGAAAAAACAGGAAAATCAATAACATTTTTCGCAAAATATTTTTAGAAATTCATTTGAAAAAATATATATTGTTACACCGCAATTTGAATTATTCATTATTTACATAGTGGAAGAATGTGTGCTGAGCTGCACCAGAGAGAGATGACTTGTACATTAAAACTCACCAACAACCCACTTCGCCATTTTAAACCTCAGTTAAATGACGAAGCTGACAGTTGGGCTTCGTCATTTAATTTTCCGAATCATTGAATAATATGTCTTGACATCTATTCGTATAAAAGTTTGGAAAGATTAATAACGCTTTAGGCGCCAATCTCATGCCTTAAACCATGGCTAAAAATTACAAGATACTCTTCTCCAATTTTGTCTTAAGACATCGAGAATAAACCTATGTGCTTTGTGCAATATAATTATAATTACCATAATTCAGTGTCATGATTTATGAAAATCAAATTGAAGTGGATCAAATCTGTTATACAAATAAATTAGCATTGCAGCTAAATATGTGACTAATTAGCGTGATGAAGATCTATGGAATCATAAAATTCAATTAGATTTTTAAAATGCTATATAACATTCTATTATATTTAATAGTAATTTCAATTTCTTGGTATGTTCTGCGGTCAGCACTAACTGTATTATTAACTGCAATTCTAGCGTAGTTGACAAAAATCCTTTAATTGCGTCTATATAACCGATTTTTCTAATTTTTTTATTATCACACCCCAAATGGAATCTTCATTCTATTTGTTTGCCGATTTCCCCCCCCCCATATTTAGGTGTTTGAATAAACCTCCTTGAAATCACATGCTGTGTTCATTGCTATCAGAAGAGGAAGAAAACATCGCAGCCTCGAACACAATTCATTACGATGCCATACTTTAATGTGTTACGTGTCGACGAAGGTCGCCTTCTTTTTTTTTTTTTTTTTTTTTTTGTTGCATTTTATTTCAAACTATTTTGTCGGATCTCACGTGTTTTGACGTATTTTTCCCCTCTGGGCAAGCACTATCTCGTGAATTATTTAATGTTGAGAATTCTATTTACCTAACCTGCGTTTTCTAGCAAAACGGATAATTTAAAAAGGATCTAGATTTCCTATTTTTGCGTAAATTATGGCGAAAAAAATGTCACCTTAAAATATATCAATCTTCAAGAATTTTTTAAGAATATGTTGTGAATTATACTGTTTTCAATTACCATATTTTTTCACACAAATGTATCGTCAATAATACTTGCTTTTGGTTCGATTCATCTGCAAATTGTGGCCTTGTACCGTATCAAACCAACAAACAAATCCAGTATAAGAGATAGCATTTAAACATTTTAAAATATAATACCAATCACTGATTATTCACATGTTAGTCACTATGAATTAAGATTTACTAAAATTAAAATATAATTTAGAAACACATAATCACACTCTTGGGTCAATGCTATGAAATTTGTTGGCGGTAGAAACGAAATTTCTAGGCTTAGCAGTTTAAGTTTACTAAGTTATTGTGTTGTAGTAGTTGCGGTGGCTAATCCCTCCTGGTTGACAGCAACATCAAACCAGGTCCATGAGCTCGAACGACTTCAAGCAATGGAGCACAGCCTCAGGGATCGAGAATAGCTGACATTTATTTAAAACGATGCAGGCCAAAATGTGGGCAGGAGCAGATTGAGTCGCATTGCATTTTGGACTCAGGGGATAAACATTGTGGCCCGCCACGTGACGTTGTACACGAGTATGTCCACTTCACAATCTCGCAAGAGTTGTCTGATCGCTCCTGTCGCCCACCCCAATCAAAGCAGCACCAGGACGATTTTACGTAAACCATTCATGCTCGGCGGCTCTCCTCCAAGAAGAACAGATATCTTGCCTGAACCAGGTGGCAATCTCTGAAAAAGTAAGGTAACCACCATGATTAGTATTCTTACGGCTGCTCTCTCGGTCAGACCATCAGCAATTTTATTACCGTACACATCCACATGCCACGAAAACCACTGAAAGGTAATCTTAACATTAGCAATCAAGCGATTAAATGCCGGACGATGTTCCTAATCGTTCGGTTCCTATGCCTACACCATTCAGATGAATGCTGAATGGAGTTACGACTATCACTCAAAATCCAAATGTCAGAGCAGACATTCTCAGTTATGCAAAATTTCAAAACCTCAACAGCTATTAGTTCTGCTCGAAACACCGGGCAATTGTCCGGGTTCCTTACACAGAATCTGTTGCCGTTCTCCTTTTTAACAAAAAAATCCATTACCTGGAATAGAGCCTTCACTCATGTTGCCGTCAATACAGATCTGTAATGCATCACAAGGGATTGTATCGATAGTCTCCAAAGCAAGCTGTCTAAGGTAACTAAGTTATTGTTGCATCAGCCTATTTGTCTTTACCTAACACAGAGAGAGTTGGGCACTAGTAGTTAACTAAGTTATTGTAAGACTTGTGTCAAGTTATTTAAGATAAAAATAATTGAAATAGATTTCATACGATAATGAGTCACTTTGATGCAAAGAAAAATAGATAACTACGAAAATTAATATATGTTCACTCTGTCTTAATGTTTCTGTATTAAGCAGAATATTGTAGAACTATTGGTCACCATTGTCAGAAATTCCCAAAATACAGTACTTCATCAAGATATAAATATTTCAAGAAAAAACCTCTTTTCTTTCAGTAACCACACACACATACACCTAATCATGACAGCTCTTTTTTTCTACTGTATTTTATAAGATCTTCAAACTTATTCAATGTTTTCTAGCAGGAAATGATTTAATTTTGTGCATACCAAACCACTTAAGCTACATTTATATAAAAGGAAATGTTATTAATTCGTACTGGAAGCTAAGACAATAGCAGTTTGTTTTTCCTTTTAACATTTAATATAAACTATTCAAACCTGAGAATATGGATTTTTACATTGGCCCGGAATCGACTTTAAGTTGCAGAACCATTTTGAATTAGTCTTTGTGTAAAAAGTGGCCTTAGAATGAGAAATCAATTCAGTCCACACGAAGATTAACTAACTATTAAGGCACTCTGACATAGATTTTAACACTCGGTTGGACTTGTAGAAGAATCCTAACATTCTTCTATGTATATTACAAGTCAAACTAGGTATACATAAAAACTCCTTATGCTGTGCATCAAATTCCTCACAACTGTATTCATTTTTCATTTACAACTCGCGATACGTAAATTGGCATTTTTAGTTTTCCTTCCCCAAATTTTTTGCATTTTTGTGATAAAAAAATTTTTTGAACATATTACATATAATATCATAATAAAATAAAATAGAAAATGTTCTAAAATACAAAAATATATTTTCTCAATTTAACATTTTATTTATATTATCATATTTAAGAGTTCCGAATGCTAAAACTATATATTAATTTTGTACAACTAAAAACAGGAATAAAATGTTGAATGTGCATTTATATCTGTACTATATTTATGTAATTTTAGTATCAAGCCATTAAGGCACATTTAACAACAAAGCAAAGACGTCTTTATTTGGCTTTGAGGTTAACTAACAATGCAACTCGCATTTACTATTAATCATTTTTCCGATCTATATAATATGTCAATACAAAACGTTTCTGGCTGTTGAGTTCTTTTCGCACTGATTCATTTCACGTATTCACGTGAGTTGCAAAAACGATACATTTGACTGCCAGAAACGACGCCTTTACGATTATTTCGACGTGACAGTGAAATAAATATTATTCTTAGTGATCGATTGTTTATTTACATTGTTAAGGTTCATTTTTCGTATCGCGCCATTTATCCCTTGGCCTTTGTCCAGATACTTTATGTTGCCTTGATGATACAATAAAGTATCTCATTCTGTGTTGGAATTTTACGAGTAGTTGAATATTTTCTTTTATATCAGACTTGTGTGTGAGCTGTCAGGCGATATCACGTCTATGTATTTTTGTTCTGTGCGACATGTCTTTGAGAAGATTCGGTCGATGCACTTGAGGTGCTTGAATAAAGAACCGCGGAAGTTACATAAGTATCGAATATTCATCCACACAACTAAACAGAATATATTAGATAGTGAATAAGGCATACAATTATTAAACGTAAAAATATAAGATAGTTAGCGTTTCGTTAAGAATATAATTTATGTTTATTCTTTTTCATTATAAATATTTATGTATCAATTAATTCATGATTTAATAATGTCTGATTTTTTTGTAATATTTCCGGATATTTTAAAATTTATTTTATAAATTATTTATTATAAATACCTACACACGAGAGAATAATTTCAAAGCGATCTACAATGTATTTATTTAATAAACTTCATATTATTAAAGATAAATCTATTTAATATTTTTTTAAATATTATTATAAAAGATGAATTTATTTATATTAATACATTTGCATATTAAGGGAAGTTATTTAAGCTTTTCTGACAGGTTATTTTCAACTCACTTTTAGAAATTATTTTTTATTGTTTCGTTATAGTACATGATAAACATTGTTGCAATACAGTATTTACGACATTATATAATTACTGTGAATAATTTTGACAATTAATCTAGAACATTCTCATATATTTGTAAGGAATTTCCTTATAATTTTTTAAAATTCACAGGTATTATTTTAACTACTAATATTCTTTAAATTATCTTCCACGTATATTTCAACACATACTTCTTCGAGAGATTCAAGAAAATTCCAAGAGATGTAGTTTCAATAGCCATCAAAAATTATTGTATATAATTATTCAATTTCGAAATAGTTTTCGTTTGAAGTAAATAAATAAAGCCAAGTTATAATATTACTATTCCTTCTATTTTAATCCTTTTTTTTTTATCCTGGTTTTAAAAAAGTTTTTTTATAGTAAGCAATGTATATGTAACATAAATTTTGAACAAGTATTATTCATTAAATGCTATATTTTTCATAAAATTTGTGTGGTATTTTGTGTTCTTAGATTTGTTTTATTAAACCTTATTGAAATGTTATATATAGTTAGTATTCTATAGCTTCTTTGTTAAATGAAAGCTCATTCTTTTTTTTCTTTTATTTAGCACATTCACCGCTTTTTTTCCCTCATTCTCCTGAATAAATTAATATTATTACGAGAATTATGTACATATAATTTAAGGTACATATGTAAGTTTATTTATACATGTACATAAATGAGTTAATTTGTTAATGTTTAATTTGTGAGAATCTATTTCAAATATGAAGAAAATCATAACCAAAGAAAAAGAAAGAAAGAAAGAGAGAGAGAGAGAGAGAGCTGCTGAATTTCACTATATAAATTGTTTTAAAATGTTTTTGTTAAGTGTGTGTGTGTTTGTGTGTGCGCGCGCAAATGTTGCAATTCATTCTACAATATTTGCAAATTTCTTACTGTAAAAAAATACATATTTATAAATGCATTGGTAGAAATTAGTTTATAATTTTATAAATGAAAATATTACATTTTAACTGAAGTAAAATATTCATTTATTCAATTGCATTTAAAATAGTTCATTTTCTAATAAAATAAAACAGATTAGTGGCAAAAATATTGCTTAATATGGTTAAATATTCACACAACGTATGTATCGACTGCTTTTCCAACTATTATAAACTGAGTTTACTACACTAATTTGTCGTGATTTTTCTGACAGTGAACTAAAAACCGGAATTATGTTTTGAATATTTGACCGTCACCTAAGGAGAACAAAAATGATCGTTTTACTGTAATAGCGTGCTCCAGTTGAACTATTTTCTCTAACGATATAAGATTATACGTCCCGATAGCTTAGAAAATGATTTAATAACCGTAATTTAGTCGAAGTTATTTCCAGTGCTTCCCTGAAACAAGTGTATGTTCACCTGGGTCCAAATCCATTCCTTTTCGAACAAAGACAGAAAAAAAATAAGAGGAACGATAATTCATCAAGCCAAAATTCGTTTGCGGATATCATTTATCCCCCACGAAGATAAATGAAAACGATTTCGATTTCCTTAAAAAAATCATCTGTTTATGCCAACACGGACACTTTTGGCAATCAGCATAGTGATTATAGCGTGTTGTGTTTGCTGATGGGAAAGTTTTTTTTTGTATCCTTTTTCTTTTGTGACTTTATTTGGCCAACTTATGACCATTGTCCAATTCTGGGTCTCGTGTTGCAACGCGAGATCAATAAAGATCAGGGTGAAAGATATCAAATGCTGTTTTCCTAATTCCATTGAAAAGGAGAGTGCTTTTTATTATTTTTCTAGAAGTTTCATTTTTATCTACTTTCTCCGGCATATAATTCCTTTTGTCAAGAGCTGTCTCCCTCATAAAAGGGATAATCCCTTTAATTTACGCACTAGCTTCCTGCAACTTTTTGTTTAGAATTAATAACCGAAACTAAACATGTCGAGAACAATAGCTCGTTCAGATTTCAAAAATTGTCCTAAATGTGAAATTTGACTATAAAATGGGGACGAAATTATGTGAAAAATGTCTTGCTCTTTATGAAATATTATTCATTGAATAAGTTTAATTGAATAAACAAAGCAACGGCAACATAATAATTAATGAAGTTGTAAACTTCGGTAGAAAATTTTGAATGCCGTATATAAGCTAATTTTAAAAATATTAAATTACATTTAATGCATTAAGATTTATTTATTTGTACCAGTATAAATGAATCTTGAATAACCAGTATAGTATAAATGAATTTTGAATGTATGAACTGTTGTGTTCCTTAATATTTTTCTTGTAATTAGTTCTCGAGTTTATGGATTCAATACCCACCTGCTGCATGTATGTTTGTGATGTTTTGTAACGTAAACTAACTAGTTCACAGATTAGTATCGCATAATAAAGGTACAATAACATACTTCACTGTGATTCTAAAATAATGAATCGGTAGTTCCAGTAATCGCTCACAAAATCACTCACTACTTTCTGCGGAAGGTTTAATAATACTTTAGTGAGCTGTACTAACTGTTAACTGTTACAATTTTTTTTATAAAGTTAAGCATATTTTTAAATAAACTATCTGGCAAGTCTTCCAGTAGTATAGCTCATGCTTCGCATACAAATTTATAGTGAAACTTTGTTTTACCATAATCACACACACATCAAATTAATATATTTATGACATTTGAAGAAAACAAACTATTTGTCATAAAAGTTTATAATTTTCTAAAAAATTCTCAAAGTATTTTGTATTATTTTGAATTGTTCGTTATTAATTATTGAAATGATATTGTATATTTAAAATTAATATCTCATGTGTAATATTTTGTCTAAATTGTAAATATTTTATCCGATGAAAAACTTAAATAGAATTGCAAATCGTAAATATATATTAAAAACTTTTTTAATAAGAAAAATTTTCATTTTTTAAATATTCATTCATTTATTTAATAATATTTATAAGTTTAACATCAGTAAAAAATATCCCGCATGAAGAATTTCAAATATTCATACTTAAACATTCGCGAGTCTTTAAGTGTTCCAAGTTGAGAGAATTGTTGAATACTTATACCTACTTTTCTCAGAAAATTTTACTATATTTTTACTGTATTCAAAATAAATAAAAAAGTTGTTTTTAATTCATTGAATAAAAATTAGCCGAATTCGATTGAAATTAAAATTTGCCCTTTTTTTCTTTCCTTAAAATTTTTAGTAGATTTCAGTCAATAAAGAAAATATACAATTTTCATCGAGATGTTGTGTAGAGTCATCATGCTTTGGTCTTCTGTTTAACAAATCGATGATTTGATTCTTCCCTTAGTTGTAGATATTTGCAAAATTCGTAATTCCCTTTAAAATTGTAGGTTTTGGTTGAATTAACCGTTATTGCCAAAATGTTTATTGTAGAATGACCAGTCGAATTTTCTATTGCTATTTCACATTATACATTCACATATTTACACTTCAGAAGTACTTAAATATCGCCTTACTCAACAAAATCTTAATAACGCCAAGAGTATAAAAATCTGTGACTCACTTATATAAACAGGCCATTGTATGGCTACTATTCAGTTCCACTCACTTATTTAATGGTAAATAACAGGATACAGTGAGTCGTTGAAACTGGTGTGTCCGCGTTTTATTCGCGTGACGATTAATTAATGCCTTTTATTTATCTCCAAGGTTATTTCAAAACACAAAAGCCACTCACTTTTGACCCTGCTGGCGAAAGTTCAAACTCTCACGGCTGTGGCTAAAATTCTGGCTAGAAAGATAGGCATCTCTCACGAAAAACTTTGCGCCAAACAAATATTCCGGATCATTTTTTAATACCTTGCCAACAGTTTAACAATATCTTACGGGAAAGATGTCGAAATCTGCTGCTTTGTCTCTCACAAGTTTTCCTAAGTATCGTTTCTTTAACCAGTCGCATTTTCCCTCTTACCTTGAATTAAAAAATAATCTCAATAGTTGAATTGCCAATTTAAAAGTTTGTGTCGTCATCAGAAGTCTTTTAAGCAAGAAGCTAGACATTGTTCGAAAGAGTTACAATCAAAATATGAGAAAAGGAAAATTTCTCGAATCCTTAAATTGCATTACTTGCCAAACGTCATTCTTGGATTAATATTTATCTTTTAAGTCCTTTTTAAAATTACAATAGAGCTTATTTGATTTTATGGTTAATATTTATTTTTACATTCGACACACTTTAGTACTAATATATTAAATTCTTCTTCAATGGTACTGTTTAAATATGACATTCGATTAATGAAACATTTCCTATTTAATTCATTAATTTTGCCTCATATCTGTTTAAAAAGGTGTATGATTAAATATAATTTACTAAGCTCTTTCTATTGAACAAAACTCCTTTCAAATTTTTATTTATCAGTTTATAGAATGTATTCATTCTAATAAAATAATTCAAAAATTGGAAAATAAATAATTGTCCTATAACCAGACATTTTAATTTACCTACTTGATCCTACAATTGAATCATATACCATTTTTTTCAGTAATCTGTAATGTAAGTCAAAGGCAGCAATTTTGTTTGTTTTAAAAATGTTTCCATGAGAGCGATGGACATTTTAAAATCATTTGAATGAATGTTAAGAAGCATTCTATTTTTTAATTATTAGTTCTCAAAAAGTATCAATACGTAAGTGCTTAAAAATTATACACTAATGATTAATTACGTATGAAATGAGTTTTATTAGGTCAGTAAGCAAATAAGTTGTAATTATAACCAGTTTCCTTCCTAACATTATTCACAGCATTAACACATTAACCAAAGGTTGTTACCGGTGTTCACTGAGCGTTCAAATTAGGTAGTTTCTCGAACCAAACAAAAAGGCATCCTTGCTTCACTACTAAATAATTAAATAAATACGTCATGACACTGATGTAAATCATCACAAATGATGAATATTAATGATCTAGTCATCTACTTACGAGCATCATTAAACTCAATGATGGCCAAGCCTCTTGGCGATTTGATGATGGAACTTTTTATTTTTGAGCCATTAGGTAATTTTTTTTATTCCAATCGATAAAGGGTGGACATGGGGTCGCATTGTTGTGAAATCGGGCGAACAAACACGAGGGTATAATCGGACGTGGGAAAAAAATAACAGCATTCACAACTGAATCACGCCATTTTCTACTGTTGAATGGCTTGCTGCACATCTTGGTCAAAAACTATGCTTCTTGTAACACAGTTTGACTCACTGTGTAATTCATTCATTAAAAGGGGGCCATTGTGTCCACTATCCGGTTGTTAATGCTTTGTATGTGCTCATCAGCGTATAGTTTGGAGTCCAAAATTCGAAGAGGGGTAATCCTGCTTTGGAACCGTTGATCTCCCTTCTGGAATATTTCGACAACCCTCTGTGAATAAAGGATCTCTTTCTCGTTGTTTTGTTTACCAATCGTCCTGTATTAGGTGTTGAACTTTTTTGTCTTCTCGAAAGTTCAAAAGATGAATCATTTACGGAAATTTCGAAAAAAAAAAAAAAAAAAAGATGTATTCCTAAGTTGTTTGGATAGTGACGTCATGAACCAGAATCGGTTAGATTATACATAACCCAGAAAGGTTAAAACTGACGCTGATATTTGCTGAAAAAAATTTCTGATTTTATTACATTTACCGAAGGTGGAATGTTTTTTTTTGTTTCTGATATTTTTGTTAATTTATTAACAAAATGGATGAAAGGCAATGTTTTTTTAAGTAATGAAATAAAAATTAGTTTTGTTTAAAAATTATCACTTGTAATCTTTAAAAATAATCAAAGCTATTTAAAATTGGTAGACATTTACTAAAATTTTGGAAAGTATTGTGTGTGGTAATTTCATGTGTTATATAACACACTCTCAATTTACAGATCTTAAAAATGTTTAATTATGATACCTTTATTATTTTTTTGAAATATGTATATTCTTCTGTTAAATTGTCGATAATGATTTAATGAAATTATGCTAACAACTTTGATTAGGGAATTAATTTGAATTAGTTTCAGTTATAACTTTGACTTTTATTGAATTCGCTTGATAAATTTCTTAAATTTTTTTGTTTTTATTGTGAACGATAAGCTGCTTAAAAGAATAATTTAAAATATGTCACCTTCATTCATTTATTTGTCGTGCTTCGATAGCAAAACAGAATGTATTTGTCTCCATAGCAGTCAAGGTGAAAATCTACTTTAAAGAATTTCTAAGTTTGTTTTTCAATTCGAATATTTTTGTTATGAAGCTATTATCGAGCGTATAAAATGTCTCAAATATAAATTTCAACGATAAATTATAGTAGCTGTTTCAGTTTCTTATTAAAGCTATATAAAATTAAACAAGCTTTAAAAGCTTTATACATCTTATATTCCAGAATTTATATATGTTTATTTACATGGTCCAAAATGTGTTATTTAAAAACTTTATCGACAAATATCTAAAAGGAAAAATACTTATGAGTATTTATTGCATTTATATTGTAATATGCATGTGCAATTTATTTCATATTTGTCTGACTACAGTGCCCTCTATGGGTCATTTGATTTGATTACAGGATACCATTACCAAATTTTAATATTACTTGCTAAAGGGACATTAAAATCATAATATTTTACAATATTTACTTGTCCTATCTTATTAAAAAAATATTAACTACAAAATTACACAATTCAGAATTTTTCAAATTTTATTTGCAAACTAACCCGTAGATTTTACACGCCTTTTTAGAATAAATTCAATTCTGAATTTTTAACTTCCAGAAAATAAAGAAATGATTAAAAAATAGGAAAAATTTCGCATTTCACATGTGGGCTAGAATTTCATTTAATTGAAAAATATTTTAATTCTAACAAATGGTATTCGCTTTATTATTGAAATTTATTGAGATTTTATTCCTTTAAATACAATTATTTTTCATTTCCAGTGTGAAAATTTATTTTCCTTTTTGTGTGATTTATGTGCACACATCTAGTTGTCTTTCCTTGTTGCCCAGTTTGCTCTTTCATAATGAGTTCTGGTCACGGGTACCTGTCAGAATTAATCTTTTCCGCTATTTATCGGTGGCATTGCTCCTCACCCATATTGAAGAGGAACCGTTATTTCTTAAAATCATTTCCGACTGATATACAGGAGTTACGTCGTTTGATGAATCTTAAGCCTAAAATCCAAACTTTCCTCATTTTGGTATCTGCGAAATTTGCGGGCTTGTGAGGATCAATAGTTACGTGAATCAGAAATTTGTGCTGCTTTTATTTTCCACTGATTATTAACGAATGCTGCATGAAGCTTCTGATGTCTTAATTGAATTCTGGAGTGAGTTCCTGATAAATCTTTTCTTCCGGTTACTGAACTCTACTTATTCTTTTGATGTTCCGGTGGAATTCCGAAAACTTCAGCCATGCCTCATTCAAGATGTATTGCTATGGAAATTTACTCGAAATGTATATAATCATTCATTTGCGCTACTACATTTTAATTTTGTGTCGTTCTTTATTAGTTTTCTGAATCGTTAATTGGTTACCTAGATTTAAATGTCGGGATTTATTATGTTATGGATTAATGCTCGTTTTTAAGATTAAAAAAAAGTTATTACAAAACTTTAATCTCCTTCATTTCGATTTTAAATTTTAATATGACAATAATTTCACCAAAGGAATTTAGCTTTATATTTGAAAAATGTTTTATTAATTATATAATCCTCGTATCATATAAATCTAGTTCTTAGAATTGTTAGGTTCCATCATCTATGTATAAACTTGAGTACTTACAGATCACTCCATTTCCAGCTTTAAATTCATTGTTTTAGTTAAATTACTTGCTTGGACATAATTTTCTGGAAAATAAATAAATAAAATGAGTTGATAGTTTAAAAATTTTTACTGCGCATTTAAATCCCTTATAATTGAGGTAGGTACATAAAAAATCATCAACCCATCTATCGTGAATGTTTCTAGTTTTGACTTTGTACTTTCGTGTTTTAGTATTTTGCAAAGCCATGTTATTAAGCACTTATAGAAATATCATTCCAAAATCTAAAATTGAAATACAATTAATTTACAACTAGAAATTATACTCGTTAATTATAAAAGCATTATAAAATAATGTATCTGCATTTTTATTTCGAAAATTAAAACACATGTCCACCCACAAACTCAAATTCTACGCTGGTCAGTGATGATCAAGTCATCCAGAATATGAAATAATATACAATGCAGATGCGAGTAAAATGTACCTCGTATAGGCACACATTAGCGCGGAATTTCAACTACTAATAATACTCTCTACGGTGGCTATTTTATATATGATTTTACACATGTGCACCACAAACGATTCTAATAAGAAAAAAGTTAAAGAGCCTCATTTGTTTTCTATATAAGAGTGTAGCTTCTCTAAAAGCACTGATTAAAATTAAGCATTTATAAAAAAGTCAACATTTCTTTCTATAAACACATTTGATATTTTCATTTAATAAATGTAAATATTTGTTTATATGATTTGTTTTTCAATTTTTATTTGAGTCGTTAGTATTTCAGTCTTATGGAAGAAAATTATTTCTATTATTTTTCGTTCAAAACACATCAGATTTTGAAAAGTACTCAGTTATTCAAATTTCATGTGTATTGTAAAATTAGTGTTATTAATTATTGATAACACAACCAAAATGCTTTTCCTTTGTTAAACATAACTTCAATTAACCTCTTCATTTCTCACTTATATACAATTCAGATGAAGTGATATGTATGTGTATATTGGAAGTTCATCAAAATTATACATAAATTATGTACAGGCATTTACAAATGAATATGTACACAAAAACGACATATTATGTAATTTAATTATAATTACTCATTCGACAGCATGCGAAAAAAGAAAAGTTTTAGTGAATTTTAAAATGTTATCAAATTTTGCCATATTTAACATATTCAAGTTTAAAATTCTAAATTGTAGATTATATATAATTTAATTGCATTAATTATATGTGAATAATATATTTACCTTGTCTTAATAACGTGATAGCATTTTTAGTAGTTCAGGTTCAAAATAAAACACTGTTGAAAGTTGAGAAGTTATTGTTGCGTCTCTGTTTTCTGTCCAGACTATATTTCGGGATGTATATTTTAAAATATTTCGAGTGGCCTCCATAGTGACGTATGTACACAATTCCTACTTAGAGCATTGTTGTTTATAGTAGTTTGGAACCAACTTTTAATTGTAGTCCTGGTTAAATTAGCCTTCATATTCGAAATGTGGGGTTAAGTGTAGAATCGGGTACCTCTTGGTTTGGCGATATATTTTGGCGATGAACTTTAATTTCTGGTAACCCTGTTTTTGTATAGCTTTTAACTAGCAGCCACATCTTTTAGTCACATCTTGGAACCTATCTTGACGTCAAAAAATTGCTAAAGAATCAAGGGGTACACGATCGTAAACTTTTACCAAAATGCGATCGTAGATGACAAACGAGGCAAGCAAAATCAACCCTAGTGCCGCATGAGTACTTACAATAATTTAAGGAAAAGTTTACATGAAAGGCATAAAATGTATTTGTTATTCGATGTCTAATCATGCAATGACAAAGCCGAGCTGGCAGCCGAATGGTTAGCGCTCTTGCCTTCGGTTCAACAGTTCGTGGGTTCGAATCCCACCTTGGGCATGGATGTTTGTAGTGGTTCGGAATCCACTTTAAGCCGTAAGTCCCGGTCTAATTAGCCCTCGTGTGCAAAAAATGACCGTTGAGCGACAAACAAACCAAACCATGCAATGACAAAGATTAAAGATTCGCATGGAACATTTTATGCGATTCTTTAAATAAAAATTTATTGCGCCCTAAACGTACTACGAATATCAGTCACTTACTTTCCACTGGTTATCCTAAAAGAATTAGAACACTTCTGAAAATCAGCAATAGTTCACAGATTAAGGTACGTTAATATTTCGCTTGTTTGCGAGCTGAATTATCTAAATACATTTATTTATATCTCTAAATCCAATACTGGGCGGTCTTTTATTTCTGCTTAAGTAGCTTGTAATCAACATCAGATTAGCTAAATCATCATCCTCAACACAATGCGCATATTTCATCTGAACGGCAAACAATCTTATCAAATTGATCCCCTGAAGGAAAACACATGCTTTAAATTGGTTTCGTATGAAGTTGTTTTTAATTAATCAGCCAAACCCCTTTCTATTTTACCTTATCTGGGTTCACTTGTAAATGGAACTACTCATCTTCTTTTTGGAAGCGCACATCATCCGATGTGATTGGTATTTGAATTGATTGCCTGATAATTACAACCGGTTGCGGCAATTCAGCTGAGAGTTTAAAAGGAATGGTTTCACTATTCCTTTGGTGCGATAGTTCCTTGTGACCCGATGTTGCTGTTGTTCTTATTTCCAAGTCGGTCACTTTTACGGCTAGCCATTTTGAGATACTAACCCTAGCGTTCCAAAAGCATAATTCTACTCCTTGTGAGGTTGCAACAATTTGATTGACTGATCGTGTTAACTTGTTTTACAAACAGAACATATTTGGGCGTTGTTACAGATACTTGTATTTGAGATTAAAATGTGCCGAAGAATGATCCATGTTTTGCATTTCGTAATTATTTCACTCTGTATTTTAATATATGAATCCTTTTCTTTACCCCATTCGCAATAAATAAATGCTTAATAAATTTGTTTAGGATTTTATAATTTCATGTATAAATTTTCTTAAGACATTACTAGAATTTAATTTTGTATAATTTTGCTTCTTAATAAACTGAAAAGAATTGTATCTGCAATTTTGATTTTTTTACAACTAATATTTTTTATGTTTTTATTTATAGAAAAACATAATTCTAATATAACATGTTTTGATATGTTATAAAAATAAAATGATGTATGCAATTTCAAAATTGTTTTGATGTCGTTTCTACTATAACAAACAATTTGTTTTCTTAAGAGAATGACTATTGCTGGATTAAACAGTTCTTAATTTTATGAAAATGCTTTGAATTTACTTATTTATATTTCAGCCTGTTCAATTGTTGTAACATTTTTATGTATAATGGTTTTCGTGAGTTCGAATTCTTCCTTGGGTTTTGAATGTTTGTAGTAATTTGGAATTCACTTTAAACCATAGGCCCTGGACTAATTAGCCCATATCAACAAAAAAAATGACCGTTGATCGACAAAAAAATAAAATCAAATTTTATATAACGTTAAATGTTAATTTTTGACAGATTAATAATCAAAAATATATTCTTTCTTAAGTTTATAGTAACTTAGATTATGAGCACGCATATTTCGTAATGAAAGCTTACGAAATGACTTTACTAACCTAAGAGAAATATTAATAAAATATTTCGGTTAAGTATCGAAATATCTGTTTAAGTATACCACTATTTATAAATTATAAATAAACTATTTTAAGATAGTATGCACAGAAGGCAACATTAATGTGGGCCATAGTTTTGAACAATTTTCTTCTTTTTTCACGGAGTGGTTAAAAATTATTCAAAATACTGGAGAATAAATTTTGATTTATAAAAATGTTATAGTTTAATCAATTATTTATTACAGTCAAAGTATTTTAAAATCATCCGTAATATATTTTATAATAGATCGTCTCATATAATTTAATACCAAATTTAATGGGGAGCATTACTTTCTTAAATATAAAGATTAAGCATAACCTTATGGCAATGCATAAAATAACGCCTGATCTAAAATTTCAACTTAAATAGTTAAAGAAATGTATATATTTTTCATGAATTTTTAATTTAAGATTGCTCGCCTTTCTATAAAATAATTCTTTATTCATGAAATAGAGAATTATTTTATAGAATTTGCACCTCAACTTATTTGTATATGTAAACAGAAATTGTGTACTTGTATGCTTAAATCTGTTTTGATTCTTCTTATGACATGGCCGATACTAAATAGGTGTTTTCTAAAATAGTTTTAGATTAGAAAAAGATCAAAATACTTATCAGTATTATACTCCTCATAATACAAAGATACACATACTGAACTACGACAAACATTAACCAGCGAGTAATACCAATTTGTGGTATATACATAATTATAAGGATACTTAAACTAAGAGGGGAAAAAAGATAATTGTATTTCACATTAATTGTCATTCTCGAAAGGAATGTTAAATTCGAATTTCGTAAAGATTGTTAAACATACTTGTTGCTGAGACATTTACAAGTTTTATGTATCAAAACTTATCTACTCCTCAAATAAGTTCATATGAGCGATATGCAATCTTGCAGCTGCAGACAAAAATGTACCAGGTAATTATATAACAATTTAAAACTCATTTCTCCATTATTCTGATGATGTATTTTATATCAGTACCATTTGGTCTCAAAAAAGTACCAGTTTCTTATTTCTCTTGCAGATTGCCATGTTTTGGCGACCAATTTTGCAAATTGTTCTTTTGAAGATAACTCCGCCCTTAATTCTAGTCCTCTGGAGCAAATTCAAAACTCATAAAGATATATTGTCATTATCGCGTGTGGCAATGGAGATTCATTGTTACTTCCAAGATCAGTATTTTTTTTCTTCGTGAGTGACAGACAGCTATTGTTTTTATTCCATTTTCTGTTCCTTAATGGGTGGAACAGCGTACGACCCACGTTTATAAGGAAATATTAATGACGTAACAACTGATGAATTTGCTGCGGTTTTTACCTCCCATTTCCTGTCTCTCAGAGCGTGGATGCGGTTTGTGGGGAAGATGAGCGCGCCACTTTGTTTGGAGTGGGCGGATTCGGCTTAACTTCGAGGGACCGGGAAGTAGTGAATTGGGTTATTAAATTAGTCTTTCTCGGAATGATTGGCTTTGAGTTCTGTGAAATGTCCTTGATGAACATTCGTTCCGAGAACAGTTAAGATGAAATTACATCTGATACTCTGTTATAATCACTGATTTTTAACCACATCTTGAACTTAAAGCGGATTTTGCATTTCAATTGCTTATTCCTAGAAACTTGCCTTGGTTAGCTCAAGACAGATATGGAAGATCTCATATTGCCAGTCGGAAAATAAAATATTAAATAATTAAGAATTATAATAGTGCCATTGTTTTTTACATCATGTGTTGCTTAGTATTCCAAATATATTAAGTAAATCCTTTTAACGGCATTTTTTTTTTATTTTATGGTAACATTTATTCTTGGTAATTTTGGGATTATAATGACTTAATACTGTTTGAGTCACAAAATTTTCTTTAAATATCCATTAGCTTTGAACTATGAAATAAATTTCAAATTTCCGCTCCTATTTATGCCGGAAAAGATATTCGGAAGTACTTGACAAACCGAGAAATTTATGGTTAGGTAAGGTGGAATTATACTTGCTAAATCTCTAAATAAAATTCCATATATTAAGAATAAACTTAAAAGAAACAAAGTTTATATTTATCATAAAAGTGCAAGGTCATAAACAGATTATTTGAAATGTTACGCACTTGGACATCGAAATTGCTTTTCATAAAAGTAGAAAAAGAAGTGTTTATTTTAAATGACAAAATGACTGAAAAATAGTGAAACATTAAATCACTATAAACGCGTAACTATCATTATTTACGTTGTTTTTATAGTATAAATTTATTTCATGAAAGAGAATATTTTTCTGAGAAAAGATTTTCTATAATAGCTTACAAATTTAACGTTGAATTTGTTTCACTACTGTAGGCACTTTTGCAAAAGAATTTTCTAAATGTATTTTGTTCCTTATCATAAAATAAATCATTTTTAGAAATATATAATTCAGAATTGACTTGAAAATTTCGTACTTTAAGTAACTACATGTTAATCGATCATGTAAACATGGCAACCATCACCAATCTAAAATATTTTATAGTATTAAACAATTCAAAAAAATGTAGAACTACTTGTAACTTTTTATGAAACATAAGCAACTTTTATTAAATAGTTTCTAAATATAATGTGCGTTAGAATAAATAAATAAGTTTTCTTTCGAATAAAAATCTAATTCTTTCCCTAATACATTTTTGCTGTCTATTCTGTCTAAAATTTACTTGCAGAAGCTTAGAAGCTGTTGTAGAGCTGTACTATAGCGGTAGTACAAAATTTTAAATGATTAAATATTGTAGCATAAATTTAATATAGTTGTTGGAATATTAATGTTATTCCATTGAGCTGGAAATTAAACACATTTAAACAAGTTAATACTAAGCGTGCATAATACATTTTAGTTTATGAATATTTATTTCAAATTCGTTTTTGTGTGTAATCAACTCGTCACATGGAGATATGCAATACATAGGGGCTGGTGTTTTTTATGTGAACTTTCTTGAACACAAGTGAAGATTTATTATCATTATAGATTTTTTTAAAAACTATATTGTCACACTCTGAGTTGAATTTGGACTCCCCAGTAAACAGGACTTGATTTTAGAAATCGCATGCCCAATACACACATAAATTCAGCAGTCCACCGTGTTACCGATCCACATTTTGTTTTGATATCAACAGAATGTACGTCATTAGTTTAGGTGCATCAGGAAGCTTAGCTTAAGGCCTTCTATTTAGCTATAAAGCTTAGCTTAAGACCTTTTATTTAGCTATAAAGCTTAGCTTAAGACCTATTTAGCTATAGTTGCAAATGAACGATTTTGTCCTCTGGTGTATGATTAATATTTTTTAGTTTCTTGGACTAGGTTCAAATGACATTCCTTGCTATTCCAACAACTGGTGCCCATGCTTGCATTTGTCAGGTTCAAGACTCCCAAATCTGCCAAGCTATGAGTTACAATGAAGCACGTTGTTGAGATCACTTTTTCTCACAACAAAAGCTGAACAGTTGAGTTTTAAAGTGATTACAGTGAAAATATATGCAGTTCTATTAAACTACGATTTTTACAACTGCATCAATTTTCAGGTTTTTGACTTACGTAATATTGCTTTGCATTTTTTCTTCTATTTTTTCCCCTTTATTTGACATTAGTTATTTGTGTAAATATTTATGTAATTTCGACAAAACTTTGTGCTCACCTAATTTTTTTTAACAATGTAGTTGCTTCGGTATGTTGCGTAAATAAAAATGTTTACGTTTATTAATTTTTTTGCACTGTTCTGGGAATAAGCAAAAACGTCATTTAAAAAGAAAAAAAGTATTTAGTTATCATTTTCATGTCAAGGATGAAGATAAATGGTGCTACTACTTGCCAACTTTAGGCGTTGTTTTGGTCATTAAAATGTATGTGTGGGCAATTTGAATAAAAATCTTACTGATGCAAGACTGCAGGTGTATCTTCTTTTTACAAGAACACAACGTTAATGTATTTTTCCTGTTTAGATAAACTTTCAAAAAGCTGTTTCCTTATGAGAGTTACCATTTAACGCAAATTTCACTATTTGTAAGCTTCAAACATATAAAAGATTATAGATATAATAAGAAAAAGAATAAAGCGAGAATTTTAAATAGAATGATGCATCTCTGTTTATTGACATTGCTTCGATAAAAAGTTCGTTTGATTTTAGTCTTTTATATATTATTCGCTATTTTTTTCTAACATTCTTGCTATGAAGATTCGATTTCCAATAGATCTTAGTAAAGCGAAAATAAAGCGTACCTTTTATTAACATTTTAATTAGAATAATTAAATGATTTTATGACCATCTAGCAAAATATAATCAATCAAAAATAAACATTTAAATTTCCATAAAATTATTTTAACTGTCAAAAACAATCTTTATATCTTGTTCAAAACGATTTCGGAAAAATATAATTATCATCCGCCGTTGTCAATGAAAAGGGCAGTTATTTGAAATTACGTTCAAAACTAATAACACAAAAGGTTTTCATACGCTCCATTTTTGTGATTAATATGGTCGCAGGAGACTAATTTTTCGTTACGGTCACCGTTATCAATAACTTCCATCAGCGTTACGGTCGACGCCGACGACTATCATATTATCGTTTGCGCAAAGAAAATTTCGAAGGCGATCAGGAGAAAAATGTGTACGAAAAAATGCTTATACTTTCTTCTGTTCTCTCGCAGACTGTCTCTGCAGAGTGGGATAATTCATTCCTGTCAAGATTGTTATATGCCATTTATAAATTTTGTTGATGACTTCGCCAGCGAGCAGGTTTAACGATAGATGCATGCCAAGTGATGGTGATCCAAATGTCCTTTGAATTGCTGATTAGTATTCTTGCTTGTAACATAAAATTTATTTTCTTCTCCGTGTTGCTTTCGATTTCAGGCTTTCGCTTTTACCCTAGCCATTTTCTTTTACTCCGTATCTCATTGTGTTATTAAAGTGCCTTATTGGTATGAATAATTTATTGGTTAGTAAAATTGTGTAGGAAAAAGTCAGTATTTTGGAAAGCAATTATTTAACAATAAATCATATTTTTAAGTGAATCTGAATTTATGTGCATTTTCACAAGAGAAATTTTTTTCTATTAATATAGAAGCCGGTATTTCGATTTAAATTCAAACCTTTAATACATATATATATATATATATATATATATATATATATGTATATATATATATATATATATATATATATATATATATATATATATATATGAATTCAGTCTAAAATAAATAATTTAAGCTCATTTTACATATGTTTTTAACAAGTTATTTTTATGACGTCCAGAACCAAACTTCCTTGACCGATATATAGTATCCATTGGGCGTCAACAAAGTATCGTAGGTTCTTGAAAGGACTATCGAAATTCTAAATATTAAGTCCTATTGCGCCATGAGTATTATGTCATATTGCATTATAAATATTATGTCCTGTTGCATCATAAATATTATATCCTATTCACATCCAGCCGAAGGTTGATTTCATTGTGTTGCATGGTTAGCTTTCAGAAATCAATTTTAGATTTTTACTTTTTCTGTATCGGTATTAGTAAAGCAAATTGTAAGGGTTATTTTTCATATTCATATTTAAAATTCATTGTATATACATTCAAAACTGAAAAAGATATATTTGAATGCAAAGTATTATAAAAGTAAAGGTTTTTGTGGCGAGACATGACTATAAATAACTGTTACGTCATTGTAACTTCCTGTGACATCACAAATTTAGAGATGCCAACTTTGGTTACGTAAAACAAATATGAGAGATGTCACTTTTTCTCAACAATAACTGAAAATTAATTAACTCCAAGAAGTAAATGTTTTTTTTATTTCTTTGAATACATAACAATGCATAAAGTGGCTAGATAGTAGTTTAATGAATTTTTTGCTTCAGAGATAATATTAGGATAGAAAGTTGATGTTTCAGTGATAATATAAAATAGTTAATTATTAATTGTGGAGCTTGTTGAAATTCATTTATATAATATATATATAGCTACACAGAAAATTTATAGCGATTGTTTGGGTGAAATCCTGTAAAATTCGTAAGTAAGTTTTAGAATGTTCAAAAACTTAGAATACTTTATGGGAAATCAATTATTTACTTTAAAGGAAATGTGCCATTTTTTCCTTATTTTGTGTACATTGTATCCATAATATAATCAATATCGTGTCTCGTTTATGTTCACATAGCATGAAATATAAACTAAATATTTGATTTCGTTCAATTAAATCTTTGTTTTGAAAATAAATTTTGTTCTTTTAGTTTATAATTAAACAACCAATTAAAAGATATTTTTTAATCTTACATGTTAAAGAGATAACCAGCAGGGAATTATTCTTTTGCAAAGAATAACTGCATGTACTTCATTTGGTTCTGCGATTTAATTTTCACCATTGTTCAATTACCAAAACCCATAAAATAACGAAATAGTAAACGAATGGAAAAGAAGCAACGCAGCTGTTTTAAATGGCTTCTCGTAGGTATTAACAAACAAATCCCTCTTAATATAATACAACGAATGACTCATTAGAACAAAAACGCGGTCTCCCAACCGAAATCCATCTTATTGTGAAAGGACATATGGTTCGAAATTCCCGAATGCATCCTCCCTTTGTGGGATATGAATAAATTACTGCTCAGATGCGTCATCTTCATCTTGCATATCGTCCAGAGTAACTTAGAGGGAGACTCGTTGGCTCCTCATCAGCTGTTGATTCTCTTTGAAATCATACCCGGGGGTCGGCGAGATGTAGCTAACAGCTGCATCAACCAACATACACCTCCTTCCGGCCTAAAAATTTGTTCTTTGTTTTTTGGTGCACTGTTTTTTTCCTCTGCTAAAAATTAGTTCTAGCTTTGCCACGTACCGGAAGTAATTGGTTTTTGGAAGTTCTTGGAGAAAAAATTAGATGTGGGGTTTCGTTTTTTCGGAATTCTATGGCATTTTCTTTATTTCTTCACAGCCATTGCTTTTATGATTTCTTTATAAAGTTTCAACTTATAAAATTCTAGAATCATACAAATATCTCGAATCTTTTTCGGTGTATTAATAATAGGAAAATAATTTTCATTGATAGTCGATATTTTAAATTTCCTACGTATTTAAGAGTCTGCCAACATCTAAATAAAAGTATAATAGTTTTCAGGAATGATACACCAAACTCAAAAAAGTAATACTGTAAATAAAAAGTATATTCAAGGGTCAAAAGTATAAAATTATTTAATCAAACAAATTAATTACTTTGATTTAAATTAAAAAATGTTATAGCTAATATCGTACAATTTATCGTTTGTTTTAAAATATTAATTCGACACTATTGAGAAAGTGATTTTGGTTATTTTGAAAGTTTTGTGCATTATTTTTAAGAAGGATTTAGATTTAGAACTTGGAGATTTTTTTGGAATCATAGAGAAAAATGCACTTCAATTTATATAGAAATGCAAATGTAAAGTAATTTGCTGTGGTTAATGCTTTTATTAATTTTTATTTCTTAAGAAATAATTTTATTAAGCTTCAGTGTAGTTATTGTAAAAAATTCGAGATTAAAATACACATTTTTTTATTTGGGTTTCGAAGGGAAAATAAAAATAATAGAATTTTTTTTTAATGAATCGATTTTTATTTTATAGCCTTTTTTTAAACATATTATTTTGTAAAACTTATTCTATAAATTATATTTACAGAAAACAATCTGTTACTAATCTTGACAATTTTCAATTTATTCGGAAAATACTGTCGAAATAAATTTTGTTTATTATCTCTTAAGTATGGTATTGCCGGTTAAAGTAGAAGTTCAAGATTTACATGGAATGGTAAAAGTTCGGGAGATATAAGTATGCATATATGCATTCTTAGTTGATTATACTTATACATTAATGTATTCTCTGAAAATACATAATGGTCTAAAAAAATAGCGATATTATTGCTGTTAAATACAAGCTTCCGGATCTCTTAAAAATTTAATCATTATGATTAAGACTTAATATTAAAAGTTTAATAATATCTATATACTACTATACGATAAGGTTGTTGGATTAACTGGTTATGTCCAATAATATCAAATGCTTTTTGTAATATTGAACACAGTTGACTACGAAGTCGACAACTAAGCTCAATTATTTTACATCTTAATCTCAATTGAGTAATATTATCTCATTAATATTAAAACTCAATAAATGCAACTTTTATTACCTTTTACTGTATAAATTCAAATGTATTTCGATATAAAATATTTACATATAATGTATCAAATTGCACACCGTCAACTTGAACATTTTTTTATGATTTTACTCTAATATAGGAACATAAGTGAAACATACTAGAGTGTTTATTATTATTGTAAAATTTAGCATGTGATTATTTGCTACTTTTTCAATTATAACAACTAAACAAATTATGTCTTAAGTTAATAAAAACGATATACAAATTGATAGTATATATTTCGAGGAAAATTCTGAAGTACTTATAAAAAAATATATTTGCTGGTGTAATATACGTGGAAATGTATTTTCTTGAAATAAGTCAATTCTGATGTTCTTTTAATACTTTATAATAATATTTATGATTTCAAAATTTTTTATACTTATAATTTTATTTCATGATTGTCATTTTCAAAATATATTTTTCTTTTTAGGTAAGTGGAAAAGGAAGTTGATTAAACTGTATTCTGTGGATTTTAAAAAGAAAATTGGATAAGGTAAAATAATTAGAGCATTATTATTGAAAAATTTCCTAGATAATTGAACCACTCAGTTAAATAACAATCATAATAAAATAAAGTTTTTGAAAAATTATTTTCAGATAGATGTATATTTTAATTATGGATGTCTGAAGTGTGTTATACATATAATAGTTATGCAAGTTTTGGAACAAAATACAGTTAGTTTTCGTAGTATTACCCCTTTAATTAAAATTTCTGGTGCAAGCAAAATTTCCTTCCACATATAAGAGAAACGTAACTCGACGTTTGAAACATTGCTTAAACACACATTTAAGATAATATTGACAAAAACTAAAAAACTTGTTTCAATTTAATACTATTTTTATACTTAAGTGTATTGCCAAACACTTTAATGAGCATTTATTATTGGCTTTAAAAAATGGATTTTTGTTAATGTCCAACAATTTCACCTTTTGATATGTATTTTAGGAAAATGATTCATATTTTTTGATGTTTTGGCTTACAATATTATTTTATTGTTTTTACTTATAATTAAATATAGTTCTTTTAGTGCAAACTGATTTCCGTGGATTAAAATCGGAAATTTTTAAGTTTTCATATTAACAATAATGATTCCATCTAGTTCTTTGAATTCAGCCGCACATGATAGATAAAATACTATATAATTCATTGGAACAATTTAACCTGCTTACAGAATCAAACCGGATGTCTATTAAGAGCAAAATACTAGTATAGATATTGATAAACAATGAATAATAGTTTAATATAAAAAAATACATTTGACGTTTTACAGCTTTATTTAATTTCCGAATCGATTTTTGTATTATGAAAATTCCATGTGTTTTATAATCAGTTAAGTAATGTCTATAATAAAAAAGAGTTTAATGATGTAAAATAATATTTTACATTTTTAATACAACTATATCTCAGCAATACGTTATCCTTAAATAACTAGAATCAAACAACAAATGCTAACGACAGTGGGAAGAACTTAGAATAAAATCCTATACAATACCATTAAAACTTCCTTCCATTTGTCACGTTCAACAGCTTTAATTAAATCCCGCCGCAGCCTTACATTTCCTATGCATAATCCTCGAGAACCTTTTTTTTTCTTCTCCCCGATTGGTTGCCAATAATTCGAAACACCTTTTAAGCAAAAATCGATTTTTAATATTCGGAGACTCGATGGTGCCGCCGCATCTGTTTCTCACCACCCCCCGTGTGAAACACCTCATCGATACACCACCCCCGTACATCATCATTTCTAATTAAACGATGACCCCCCCCCCTTTTCGGTGAATCATTGCTCATAATTTTTTCAATAAAAAGGGTGTTCGAAAGACCCTCTTCAAGGTTCCCTCTTTTATGCGAAAAATGATAAATGTCGCCAAATGTTCATGAATGCGAGACCATTTTTGTCCTGACAATGGCGCCGTCTCTGTAGTCTGCAAGTCATATTTGCGTAAATGATGTTATAGGCATGGGGAAAAGTGTTGTGTAACAGGAATTCGAATGTATCAAGATACAGTAAGATGTATGAATAAAAGAATACATTTTAATAAATATTCTTAACTATTATTTATTGAAGGGCTCGAAATATATCTTTTGTTATTGAAGAAGCTTATGATTTGTATATATGTTTATAAAGTGGATGTATTTCCGCACTTATTTGTACGAATTTAAAAGCTTGTTTGGATTTTTGAATCCTATCGAAGAAAACTAGCATTAATCAGGAAGCATTAAAAATCTAATATTTTGTATAAACAAGTTAAGCGGTTGAAATTAAAAATAAATCCACTGATGAGAAATTTATATAACTCTGTATAAATTTTTTTGAAGTATTAGTGAAATATAAATTACATATTGTTTAATACAAGAAATTTCACTAAGATGAAGTTTCACTACAATAAATAAATTTAAATAATTTTATAAAATTCTTTCCTTTAAAATTTGGTCCTATTTGACATTATTTTCGGAAAAATATTACATTTATTTTATATTGAAAATTTCATTTTAAGAGATTAAAAAAAATAAGAGAATGTTAATTGGATGTTCTTTTCAAACATTTTGTTAAGGAACATCATTTGCTGAATTTTTTTTTATAATTTTTTAACATTTGATTATGATTTCTTGGCTCAATCTCTTAAAGGCCAAAATTGTCTTGCTTCTTGTGGTACGAATGAATAAAAAAGATTTTGAAATCGTATCGTAACACAGAATTAATCGAAAAATATGTAATAAAATTGAAAGTTCCTTCAATAAAATAAATGAGTTCTATAAACTTTATATATAATCAGATTTTTTTATAAAAGTTTCTAAAATCAGGCCTCACTTGTGTTCAGAAAGATTGTTTACCATAAGTTTAATATTTTAAAGAAGCATTGAGTATAAAAAAAGAAAAATCAATATAAAACTAAAATAGCCGTAGTTTTTCTTAATTTTTTACAATTTTCTCAACTATATCTTGAATTTTAACGTTATCATTACTTAACTTTTTTGGGATATATCCATTTTCTAACAAAAGGATTATTTTTAAACTTTCCATTACATTAAAATTTCTCCTTACTTTTTAATTGTCTTGTTTACGATTTCCTCTCAATTTCTTCTAAAAATTTTTATGAATTCTAAAACAAGTAATACAAATTTATCCATCTCTGATACTGAACACAAAGTATTATGAGGAGTTCTGAAATGTGTTTGTTTATGGACTACATCCCTAAGTTAATCGATTGAATGATTGCATCTTTAAAAGACATCATTTGAAAGAATTTGTTCAGATATCATCAAATGAAAAAGAGGTCGTTTGTTTGCCCATTTTTGTACATAAAAACATGTCGTTTTCCCAAGAATAAAGAATTTCGAAATATATTTTTTTACTAGTTCATATCCTAATGGTATTGATATATTTAAGCAAAATATATCTTTCTTTTAAAGTTTCAAACAAATCAAGAATTATTAAGATTTGTGAACTGAGTGATCATATATGAATTACTCGAAACAAACCCAAGTAAAACCAGAAATAGTATTTGATCTTTTACAAAACTGAATATCATTTTAACTGATACAAAAACAAATCAGACAATTAAAACCTTTTTTTTTGCAGTATATATTCTATTTAGAATTTGAAACTACTTGTTAATTAAAAGTACCAATAATACTGAAGTTGATTAATTCAGCTGTTTAAACAGTTAAGCATAAAGTTATTTTTCTGGATTTTCTTTATTGATGAAGCATAACTTCACTCGCACTGTTTTGTTTGCTTAGTAACCTTGACTACTTAGCCATCATTTAGGTTTTCTGAACTATAAAAACAGTCTAATGTGGTTACTGAAGAATCTAATCATTCTATTAAACTTAATTTGTTTTCATAAAAAGAAATGTTATGCACTATATAATACATTTGCTATGGGATACTTTTTTTTAAGATTCGCACTAAATATAGACTAATCAAAACATTAAATAATTCATTACTGATCTTTACATCGTTGCTCATTTTATTATATATTTATTCAAGTTAAGCTTAGTGACGCTAAATAAAAATGATTCATGAAAAAAACTTCCAAAATAAAAGTTATTTTCTGAAAACCGTTTTGTCTTTTTTTATGTAAGAGTATTATAAGCAACTGAGTGTTCATTCAACACAAAAACAATTGCCAAAAACATTCTCAGTACTAAATGCCATTTTTTGAAGGAAAATGGAGTCATTTTAGCAATTTAATAATATTTTCGTTTTGATGTACATATCACTAAGTAATTTCTCATTGAATAAAAAATTACTGATTTAATCATGCCATTTTTAGTAATGGTAAATGACATATTTTTGACATATGTGGGCACACTGTATTCTGCTTGACATTACTCTAAAACATAAGCATTACAAAAAAATGCCCAATATAGTAATGCTATTCTGTCTGCTAAATAACATGAAATGCGTTTCCATCAAAATATTTTAAAGTGGGTAACATTTTCTACATTTTCAATGAACAATAGATTTTTCCCTTATTTTAAATAGACAAAAAAATTATTTATTCGCTTTAAAACGTAACAATGGAGATCATTGAAAACTTTGGATGTTCTTTGAAAAGCTCGAAAACTTCTGACGCTTTCATTGAAATCAATTCTTCATTGTTAGAATTCTGCTTTATCTTTCAATTAACGCAATTGTTTGATATTTGATTTAATTTACAAACACTCATTTTTAGACAACGCTTTGTTTCACTCTACTGGAACTAGGACAAGCTTTTCGATTTCGTTGAAACGGTTGATTCACATTGTCATCTGTTAATTTCATACTAATGAGTATCGTGTATCTTAATGATATTGTAAAATGATATCAATGTATACGTCATTAATTCGCGTTTTGAAGGTTTATCATTATACTGTTATCTTTCATGGAATTAAAATTCTGGAATTATTCAATTTTGGAATAAGTTTATATTCTCATCAATGGAAAGATATTCGCAAGAACTTTACTGTCGGATTGCTCAATTTCCATTTAAGTAAATTACATCGCGTTATCATTTTATGGTCTTGGAATTCAAATTTGAATTATCGTAGAGTATGTTTGATACAGAAAGTTAAATACTATACTTATATATATATATATATATATATATATATATATATAATAAATGTAACATTCATAAAAGAATTTAAATATCGTAACTAGCATAACCCAAAATATAGTCATTGTTTACAATGTATATAAGGATATGATTTATAGATATTTAATTATCAAAAGCTAGACATTATTTACTGATAAAAAAAACTTGCTAATTTTTGTAAATTAAAAAATTTTTTAATACTTACGCTTTATAAAATTTTTCATTTTTCGATAGCAACATAATTTATTTATATTTGTTTTTATTGCATGTTTTATTTAAAAATAGTTAAATTGTATAATTATTTTTCATAAATTTTATCTATTCTAAAAAATTTATCCCCATATCAATTGATAATTAGGTATATAATAAGTAATATATAAGTATATAATAAGTAAAAGAGAAATTTATCAAAATAGCAATCCAATTTAAAATATAATCAATTATTAAAATAATTTCTATCGTGATTGGTATGTTAGTATTGGAAGTTAAAAAATCTTATTTAAATACATTCAACTAATATCTAAACTTTTTTGTCTGCGGCAATCGTATTTTTAAAACCTAATTGTGACAACTATAATAACACATTAATTTAGTATACTATATCAATTAATAAAAATTTACTTTAATCTTGATTGATTTAAAAAAAATAATAGTTTTAAAATTAATTTATTATTTATTTTTTTAATTTTGCTATTATTATTAAATTTATTGGAAAAAATTTCTTAAAAATTTTTTTATATTATAAATCCTCCGAAAAATAACATTAAGAAAAATTATTCTTGCTCATTTTTAATTAATTCATGATTAGGCTTAATAAATTAGCACTTGAAAGCAAAACATTCAAAAGTAAACATTTCATCAATTTTCGCTTGATCTTTTCTTCCAAAACAAAATTTTCTTTTTCAAGCAGACGATAGTTAGAAAATTTGGTATTTTTCCCGCCTCACGGTATTGTTGACGATAAATAATTTATGAGCCCATAAAATTCGCAGGGTAATAACATACCGCGCGGAATATTTTATTATTTTTTTCTTTCTCTCCAAATTAGCTACCAACTCGAAACGCGATCGTTCCCACTTCACTAGATTCATTAATATTCGAGCGAAATGAATTCGGAAAACTCGTCCTTTATGCAGTTAACTATTCATATTGAATGTACGGGAGCGATATTTCAAATCTTAAGCTGTTTCTAAGGTGTTTTATTTGCTTGTATGAACTGCACATGCAGAAAAATCATTTCATATCGCAATAAAATATTGCAGAATAAGAATTCTCGGAAATGAGACTTGTTAGAAAATTTTTTACTTATTTAAATTTTCTGTTAACTATCTCATTTATAATAGTTAATTTAAGAAGTGTTAATCAGAAGTTTTCTATGAAAATGACTTGTTAATATGTTTTGAATATTTTTAGTTACTTTTTTATATTTATTGAATGAAGGGAATAATTATGAGGTATAAAATATATATATATATTTTCAGCAAAATAGCTCCTAAAACTAACGTGGTTATTAATGATTTATCCCTGCAGTTTTATATCTTGTAATTTTGTCATTAACTCTCTTATCGTAATTCAAATCAGTATATAATCAATGTGTTAACAACAGAATTGTTAAATTATTAATTATTTATATAAAAAGAAAGATTCATTTATATATGGATATACAAAAGAATGAATTGATATATAAATAAATTTATATATATATATATATATATATATATATATATATATATATATATATATATATATATATATATATATATATATATATATATATATATATATATATATATATATATATATATATATATATATATATATATATATATATAAGCAGAAAATATCCAGATTTGGCCTACCAACCCCATAGCTATCATTTCTCATGGAGGACATTGCGACCACGACATTTAACATGTCCTAGTCGCCATTAGAGAACTCGACGGATCTTCGATTGGATTGGTATATAAACTCACTATCTTCCGATAACGAACGCTCTAACAGCAGAGACGGTCTCTAAATAGGTGTATATTACTACATATATGATTCCTGCATAGAATAAACCAGATTCCTTTGTAGTAAGAGATATTGAGTTTTACATCTTATTTGCTCAAGTTCTTCTTCCCCGAGTGGTTAAGGGCATGTTTTTAATACAGAAGGTTAGAAGTTTGATTCGATTCTACCACTAATAAAAAAATAACAATTGAGTAGTTTCGGACCTAGAAAGTTGTGAGAAATCAGTATTTTTCTCAACTTTATACACCCGAAACTACTCAAATGTTATTTCTTTATTAGTGATTTATTATTACTTAATTTACATATTATTTTTTTAATTAATTTACATAATGCTGATAAATTTTGCACACTTTCGTCGCACCGCTTATGTTAACGTTAACCCTGAAGTTTAGAAAATTGTGTGATTTAACACGCATATCAGCTGTATATCATGATAGGTTTACACTGCAAAAAATATTGACCTATGTAATATGCAAGAATACTTGTTTTATATTCAAGACTATCTTTAATGTATTGCTGCATAACTTTAGTCTGTGCTCAAAGTGCAAATTAAGAAAATATTCTTTGAGCTTCTCAGTTTTTCTTTGTATAATCATGTTTCATTGAATCATTATTCTTTTTACAATATTAAAATGCATAAATTTCATTATTTTAGAAGCTGAACAAATTCATGTTGCGTTTATAAAATGTGTGGTGTGTATAATATAGCATTTCCATTTATTGGATCTAGCCATGAATTTCTTTAGAAAGGCGAAATTTATTACTGATTCAAATATTTTCCCTGATGTTTCTTTGCGATTTTACTGATGGTTCATAACACAAGCTCTTAAACAGTACTAATTTGTTCATAAATACAAATTTACAGAAATTATGTAAATATTGGATATATAGATATCGTTTGGTTATATAAAGTGAAAAGATAAATTCAGTAAACGAGAGAAAATTGTTAGTACTTCTGAAAAATTATTATGAATTAGTAATGGGATTTTTTACGAATATAAGTTCCGCTTAAGTGTAATAAATAGTATTTTTATTATATAATTTGCTGTAAACGATTAATTACATTCAATAAAATTTCATTTAAAAAATAATAAAAACCAATCATTAAAAAAATAGTATCAAAAAATTGTCTTCAAATACCACTACTATATCTTTTGTTATGAAATCATTAATAAACACCTCATCTTATTTATTACGTCGTTATCCTTAGTGGTGTCATTACCTTCCGATAAAAAAATTAATGATGATGATCAGCTCATTAGTGGAATTCGTTATTATTCACTAAAAAGGCATCTTTTTTTTGTAAATGATATTTTTCATTACGTTGAAAAGATACAAAACGTTTTCACTGTTTTTAAATTTAAGTTGGAATATGTTTTGCGAATATATTAATGCAAACTACGTGAAATTCCTTAGTTCTTATTATTTCATGATTTTTATTTGTTAATAATTGATTCGAACTAGTAAAATATTTTGCAAATCATTTTATTCCTTTTTTAGTTGCATTTGTGTCGAATAAAATAAAATTAGTAATAAGAAAACTGCATTTTAAGTTAAAGATGTAATAACTTATGTTTTGTTGTAATAATGTTCTCTTAAAACGAGTATATGTTTATTTAAGTCTAATTATATATACTAAGGAAGTCTAAAAAAATTAAAATGAAATTAAGGAATTTGTATAAACTATGTTTATTTTCAAATTTTCTGTTCGTAAGAGAAGAAGTTTATGTAAAATTTTATAATTGCACGTAAAACTATAAAAATAAAATGGTATATTTTCATGTAAAATTATACTGTTTCATTAAATAATCAATGATATTACTGTATATTTCTCATTTAGTTGTCATATGACAGGCTGGAAAATGAATGGTCAGTTTTCAACTTGTAAAATGTACTGTTTGTTGGTTGGATTCTCACTTCGAACATTGCAATAGTTTTGAATCTATTGTATAAATTGTAGGTCTGATTAATTTAATCTTTAAAAACAGAATGTAGGTCTAACGTGATGAATCAAATTTAACTGTACTTACTATCATCGTAACTTGCTATTTTTGTTTAAGCCTAAAGTTTGCTAATTCTTTCCTGTTTTCTGCTATCCTGTTCTGACAGTAAGAGTATACATATTAAGATTTTGTATGATCGACACCTTTTGTATACAGTAAATTTGGAATTTAAACCATTGGAGCTAGACTTACTGCCTACAAAATTGAGGTATTTTCTTCATAGGCATATATTGTGAATTTTAGTTCACCAACAATGTGCAACTCTCATGCGAAATAAAAGCAATGAAGTTATTTTAAAATTCCTTTTTTGGAGTGATGTCAGAATAATCTTTCTTACGTTTAAAATAAATAATTAATCTTTCATATGTCGTCACTAGAGACAAGAGAAAATTCAGAAAATTAAATTCTTCTTACGTTGTGGTCTCATCGAAATTTTATCATGAATTAACCGAATATTTTTATCTTTACTTAACAAATTAATTGAAAAATGAAAATTTAAATAAAATGGAAAGCTGTTCTACCTTAAGTACATACGTTTTAAAAATAATGCAAAATAAAAAGTATTTTCTTGTTTTATTATATTATCATAAACTAAATAGTTCATATGTGCGAACTAAAAAATAAAAGTTAAATAAAATCCATAACTTCATTTTGGATGTTAAAATTAATGACTGGACATTTATATCTTTGTCAATCACATATAACTAGATTTTAAGTTCATATTAGCTGTTTATATAATTATGTAATATGTGGTAGGATATACACATATTATATACATTAACTGGGTAATGTATATAATATGTATATATTATTTAGAGCATAAATGTAAGAAAGTTCACGAGACTTAATACTTAATTTTGAAAAGAAAATTTATTTTAAAGGAATTAAGAAATAGCAATGTAAACATGTTAGAGAAAATGATGCATAATTTATTATATTTATCAGGCATAATATATGAATGAAATCATGTGATGTTATTTCCTTATATATTTGCTTGGAATTTAAAATAAAAAGGGATACATTTGACAGATTCATAAAAGAAGTGACGTGAGAAAGCCTGTTTGTTTCTTGTTTCTTAGCTTTTTTTTTTCTCAAAGTGGTTGATTTCTTCTGTTGATTGCGGGAGTGATTGATCATCCAAAGACCAGCGCCTTATTTCTATTTAACGTTAAAGTTACGAGTGGAATTTCTTCCTGTTGTCTTCTGGTCACTGAAAATAAGGGGAAACACGAAAATGAAAATTTTCACACTTGTTTCATATGTGACAGAAAATATGAAAATTACACTCGTGGTTATTGAAGTGCATCGTCAAGAGAAATGAATTATAGTTATTAAAAAAATTAGTAATAAATAAAAGGTATACTTTCAAGTAATCGTTGAATAAAATCGAATTTTGCGATAACCTAATACCTTAAATTGAAGACCAAGAGTTCATGCAAATGATCTTTATAATAGTGGATAAAAATTCTTAAATGATAATTATCATCCGGACAAATGATTTTAGATTTTTCTTCTAGTTTTCAGTCGCTATTTATTTTATTACATTAATTTTTTACAAAATGCCTTTGATAAATTACTTTTTTGATTAAGCTATTTACTCAAAAAATAAAGATCGAAATAAGAAACCATGCATCGTGATGAGAAAACCATTTTTTTCTTCTTATTAATAGGGTAATTCTTAGGAAATATGTCCATAGAATTTTGGGCCAAATTCTTCTAAACCCAATAAACTCTGACTCTCATTGCATCTAGTCGCTCTTACTCTCTTTTACCGAGTCTTTGGACTGCTTAATCTACTAGTAATTCATGAGGATTTCTTAATGGAACTGAAATGTGGATCTTCATAATTTGGAAGCAGCGATTGAGCAAAAGACTTGGCTATCCCTATCCAGAAGTAGTCTCTCGCGTGGAAGACATTGCATCCTCAACATGTCCTAAACACCAGAAATGAATACAATGAATCTTCGGCTATGGCGGTTATAGAACTCGATACCTCTTCCAATAACTAGAACAATACCATTCCGATTAATTGCAAGCAATTGGCTATCACGGCCTATGAAAATCATTTTGAATAGAAAATTTTTTTATTTACTTCCCAATAAACTATTATCTTAGATTTAATTATTCCTTACTTCGTTTGTATTATCATTATTTCGAATTCATAATTATTATTTTTTTAATCCATATTTTTGTAGTCATGTTTTTATTTTTTTTTTATTTTTTTTTTTTACTTTTGTTTAATAATGACCAGGGAAGTAGTAAGTATAATAATGGTAAAAGTATTTAGATGTGAAATTGGAAAGTAAAATTTTTTGAAAAACTGTGAAAATGAATAATAGTTTTTAAACATTTGACGCATATGAAATAAAATAATTAATATGGAATTATAAATAATTTTATGATTTGAATTCTTGACGATGTGTTAACAAAAAAAAGTGAGTGATAATTTACAAATCAATCCTTTATATTTAAAAGAAGAATTTAGAGATGCATTTTTAATAACTTTTATCATTTTCAAATATTGAATTTTATAAATTCGTCTTTTAAAGCTTTTACTTTGCGTAGTAAACAATACTATATTTCATCAAATGTTAAGTTTTGTAAGATTAAATTCAACTATTAAATTCTGATTTTTTTTATGAATTAAAAATAAAAAATATTATTTAGCTGCTTATTTTACTTGAGTTTTTTTTATCATTCCAATATAATATGTTGGCATAGTATTAGAAATATTATATATTATAAGTAAAACTTTTATTTTCCACTGTAAATATGAATCTTACGAAACATAATTTTACAGCAAAATAAATTTTTGAATAATGATTTTAAATTCTAGCATTAAATAAATATAAAGCAAAAAAGGAAATTCCCTATATAATTTAATTTTGTATATGATAGCATTTGTCTTGTCAAAGTGATATATTCCAATTTCAAAGTATCATACAAAAAATAAAATTTCCAAACTATGCTTGAGTTTATATTTAATTTTTTTATTTCAAATGAAGTTAAAAATGGTTTTATATTTGTATATCCATTAGACTTATTGTTTAAATTTATTCCCTCTATCAAAACACTAGTTGAAGAATTAAATATTATATTCGTATTTTTTATTGAAAAATGTTTTTAAAATTATAAATGCTTTTAAATATAAATGGTATATGTAAGTTCTTTCGAACGTTCTCTCCAAATCAATTAAGAAATTTAATGTAGTTTCCTACTTGGAGTGTTTGTAATCAACGGAGTAATTGAATTTTCAATTTTTAGTACCACGTCTTGATACCTTCAGGCTATAAATGCAACTAAATTGAATAACATTTTTTCTTATACATTAGAAGAGGATTTTGGTTTTCAGGAAATAAATTCCCTCGATAACAATTTCTTGCGAAAGATGTCTCAATCGATTGGATTGCATATGTTATTATGTATTTAATTTGAAATTAATTTTTAAGAGAGTTTCTTTTGTTTTGTACTTAAAATAATTAGTCTATCATATTTCATTTTTTCGTTTTATCATTCTTTAAACCAATTTTAGATGTATAGTATATCTGAATAACCGCCTTTAAATTTAATGACTATTTTTGCCATAACATGTAGCAAGTTGGAGACAATTTTCCAAAAATTAATTTTCATATGGATTATACAATCAGAAACATGATTCCCTTATTCTTATAAATAAAAATAATAATTTCAGCAGTTTCGTGTGTGGGAATCCATCAATATTAACTATAGACTTTCAAATTGAAGTAAATTATTTTGAATAGAAAATCAATTCATTATTGAATTTATCAAAATCATTTATTTAATAATTTTAATCAAAACAAAAAATGTCTGGAACAAAAAAAAAAGTATTTTGTCTGTATTTACTTTCTTTTTCCCTGTAATTTGGTGTAACGGTATTCCTGCTGCATAATGCATCTGCCTCTTTGCGGCAAGTTTTATTGAAAAGCGTTAAAGCATATCTTTATGCAAACGACATTCAAATGAGTCAGAGCGCTCTTTGGAGAAATCAAACAGATTTATCTCTTCTTTATTCTTTTTATTGGGAGTTTTAGTGCTTCAGCTAGAGAGAAAAATATCCTGATATATCTTTATTCTGATTCCAACAGACTAGCTTGGTATTCCGACCCTATTTAATATCACCGAATCTGATATTGAATCGTATTCTGAGAATAAGTCTTTTTGCAAAGAAAAAAAAAAGTATCAAGAACACTGCAAATATGTTTTTTTCACATTTTTATATATTTATATTCCGATTCCACGCTTTATTTAAGAAGTAATTTGACATTTATTTCAGCCGTGAGAAATTTCATGTATATTTTTAGTTTTATCATGTAATTAAAAAAAAAAGACGAAAATTTATAAAAAAGTATTTTAACATATATTTTATATATATAAAATATACTTCATTTATGTATAAAATATACTTTTTCTTATTAAATGCTTTTAGGTGAATAAAACATGCTTAAAAACAATAAGGAAAAAAAACGAACCAGGGTTAAATACTGTGTTTTTAGTTTGATCATTTAACCTTTAAATAAAAAAGTGTACGATTCCATATTTTATATCAGAATACGCAATTAAAGCGGATGTGTATTTGTTCCACTATCATTGAGATTTCATACAGTAATTTAGATAATTTTTATTATCTAATATGATTCTAGTTATTTTTAAAAATATTTTGCTAAAATTATTTAGTATTCTCCGAATGTGTTTGTGATTCATGTAATTTGTATTTTAAATATTTCTTTTTTTCTTTTTAATGCAATGTTATGAAGGTTATTTTTTTATACATTCATTTAACTTATAAGGTTTAAAACAAAAAATATGTTTCGTTTTATTGTTTTTGTAAATTTATATTTTTATGAAAAAAGTGAATTATTTTCGATGAAACGGTATCTCAAAAAGCAATTTCTGACAATTTAAAATAAAGCATAAGCTGTTACGTATTCGGAATATAGAAACACCGTATTTCAAATTAATGTGACTTATAAGTTTATCCTATTGACGATAAAAATTAACGAAGGTGATTTAATCTCTTTGTTAAAATCAATATTATAGAAAGGACATGAAAATAATTATAATGAACGTTTTTTCCCGATATAGTTAAAATCATATTAAATTATAATTTTTATAAAGTGAATATTTTTTTTATTTCTGCATGATAAACGATTTTTAATAATTCATTTAACCGTGATAATTTTTTAACCAAAGGTTACTCTATTATCCCGGTATTTGTTTCTATTATATTCTAAATATGATTGCATTTATATGGACTGAAATTATAGGCGGCAATTATACTAGGCTCACTCATATATTAGTTTAAAAAGTTGATTTTAAAGTGATTAATATGAGAGATATTAATTTTTACAGAGCTGTTTATTATGTACTTTAATGATTATTATGTAACAGTTTTACAATATAAAAGTAATAGCACTTGTACTATCTGATGTAACTTATATGACAACATTTATACAAAAATAAACTATTGACAAATCAAAAATATTTAATCAATAATTTCATTTAAGTATTTCCATTGATTGGAACCTTTCATAATTTTGCACATTTACCCATAATATGCAAAATGTTCAAACTAAAAGTTATTAAAACTGAAATTTGAAATTGTATGTATATGATGAATAATATAAGATGTGATTTCCTTTTATGTCTATAAAGTGTATGAGCAATATTACATTAATATAAACAAAATTTTTGAATAAGCAACTTTTTGTCTACTAAAAGGAATTTGCCAAAACTAAATTTTAAAATCCATAGATCAATAAATACCGTAATATTATCTGAAAACTCAGAATCCTGGAATCATAAAATCGAAGTGAATATTGTTTCACAAACTACATTAAATTGACCCATTGGATTCGCCATAATGTGCAAAATGATCAAAATCAGTTTAATAAAAAAATTGAATTTATCACTGATAATATTTGTTAAAAGAAAACGAAGGTATTTTTCATTAAATAAAATAATTTTTTTTCATCCTAATCACTGCCTCAGGTCAAGGCTATATCGCCTATTTTATGCGTCTAGCCCTATCCAGCGCAGCAACCCTTAAATCGGTTGTCTCCAATTCGCTGCACATCTTTTTCAACATCAACTAGCCACCTAGTAGGTGGTCTCCTTTTCCGTCGTATTCCTTCTGTTCTCGCGAAGGTAATCTTTTTAGTTTGAAATATATTATTGTATTTAAATATTTTACCCGGGTGTGTAATGAGAGTTGCTTTGACTAGTTCCACAATGTGGCTTTTGCTGTATTTTTCTTATGGATTTCTTGATCGTATAAACTTTCCAACGTCATTTTGTTTTATCGGTCCCAAGACATTCTATAAAATTTTTCTACGTCAGACCATAAGTTTAAGCTCTGCTGTCCAATATTCATTTCCTTAGAGGACAATAAATCTTAACCAAGTCTTGTGCCAGATTATTTCGGCTTTCATATTACTTAATTGTGATTTAAATTTATTTCTACTGTTCCCAAATGTATCTATTAGTTATGGACAGCTTGTTTTACACATTTTCTGCTTAAAATAGTGGAAAATTGTTTTTTTTTTCCTTCAATTTTTGCATTCCTTGTTTGTTGTCTTTTGAAGTATATATATATTTATATATATGCACCATTATTGCTGCTTAGAAAATAATCGTCCAGGCTATCGTCGACGGAGTCAGTTCCTGCAGACAGACTAGTTTACGAGGGTATGGTGATCGGACTGAGAAGGGCAGGTTGGTCTTTACGGTAAATTGCGCCTGACTGACACTTGCACGCGTCCACAGTGCACCGGCTGTGGTAAAGATGATTGGAATAAGGAACTGTGGAACATTTTTGGGGCGCCGGTGCAGAAAGAGTGAGGTCAGTACGCGAGGATCGACACGTCCGACGGGAGGCAGTGGCGCCCACGCAAAGCATGTCTACCGAAATTCTGCAACATATGCAAGACACCCTGGACTCTCCTATTCGAGCAGAGCCATTTGCCGTCGATTGGTTGTTAGTTCTCTGCTCTCATGCCATCCGTTAAGAAGCTGCCGATTAACTCCACAGCATAGACGCAAACGTCTGGAATGGTACCGGATTAGAGCGAAGTCTAAGGATTGTCTTCTCAGATGAGTCGCGTTTCTGTTTAATCGGTGATAGTCACCGCGTCAACGAAGAGATTGGTTCAATTCTGCTGGAGTTGTGAAGCGTTTTACCACGCGACAACGCGTCATCATGGTTTGAGGAGCCATTGCGCACGATTCCATGTTCCGCTAGTTCTTATTCACGGCACTCTGTTAACACAATGTTACGTGGATGATGTGCTGCGGCCGGTAACACTCCCTTACCGTCAGGGGGGGCCTACTGCTCTTTATCAGCAGGATAACACCCAACCACACATTGCTCGCATCAGCCAACATGCCCTGCAAGGCATACTGCTGTTTCCCTGGCCACCGTGATCGTCAGATCTCTCTTCCACTCAACACGTTTGGGATATGATTAAACGCCATTTGCAGACCCTGCCACTGCCCTCTTCAGAAGACACATTTTGGCAAATGGTTGACAGGGATAGGAGAGTCATTCCTCAAGTAGCCATGCGTACTCTCATTGATTCTGTGCCTAGAAGTGTTGCTTCGTGTATCACCGTCCACAGTAGTCATACAACCTTCTGGTCCGACCTTGTTCTCGCTTTGTACTTTGCATATCATTTCGAAATACTGATCATTTATTGTTCGTTGCTGTTCCCTTTCTGTTTGTCTGGCAACCCCTTCTTAGTATTGCATTTTCAATGTCGGTCAGTGTATATAATATATGCTGACATTATGAAAAAATTAATAATTTTTTTCGTTATTGTAAATTAATTAACTTATTTCTAAATTTCAGAAAACAAATAACGTATAATTTTTTTTATTTCTTGCTTATTATAAATTTATTATTACATCCTATATCGTAAATTTGTTTCGCCAGGTAATTCTTATTTGCTTTGAATTCTGTCTTTTAACTTTTGAAACTTTGCTCAAAAATGCAATATTTTGTTATAACAATTTTTCTCTTGCATACCACAACAGTCAGATACCCAAAAAATTCTCTGTAGAAATGGTAATGCAATGTGTGTGCATGCGAAAGTAAAAGTTGAATAATATATTATATAAATATGCATTTTAAATTGAAAAGAGCTTTTCCTTTTTCACATTTTGCTTTATAAGAATATTCTTCGCTTTAAGATTGATGATGCTTATGCGCCATTTTTATATACTCTTTAAAAAACCTCGTAACTCCGTTTACCTTTTTTACAAAATTGTTTACCCTTAAAATTGTATGGAATGAAATAGCGAAAAGTTTTTTATTTTTGTGAGCATTTTGAAGCCGTTATATTTGAATAGATAAAAAGCATTATTTACTTTTTATATTTGAATTATTTTTACGTCTTTGTTAATGATATTTGGAGCTATTTTTCCATTTAATTTCTAAAACAAAATTTAAAAAAAGGAAGCACTTATTTAAAAAAGATGCATTTCAGGCCTATCATTTAAAGAACGATAACAAAAATAGTAATACTTGCGGAAAAAAATTCATAGAAATTTATTAGAAATTACATACATTTAAATTGAAGTATTAAATAAATTTCTTAGAAGTTTACCTAATATTTTAAATTTACTCTCTAATAAATCTTAATGATAGAATTAGTTTTTTAATTTAAAATAATATTTCATAAATGCTTTTATTACATTTAAGTAATATATTTACAAATTCCTCGAATTTCAATTTCACTTTTACTTTAAATACTTATGCACATAAATGTAAAATCAAAATTTAAGAATATATTGCTATTTACTATTAATAAAAAATTATAAGAATCACTGTATATTATTTACAAAATAAAATTATTATGTATTAACTTATTTTTTTATTATCATAATTACTTAATTAAAATTAAAGGTAAAATATTGATTATTATATAATAGAAATAAAAAATTAGAAGAATTACTGTATATTATATTTTCAAAATAAAATTATTCTATATTAACTTATTTTTCATTATTATGATTATTTAATTAAAATTAAAAGTAAAATATTGATTACTATGTAATAGAAATCAACAATTGATAAATTATTTTATATATAATGACAAATAGGTTATGTTTAATTTGTTACAAAATTAAATTAGTAACATTTGTTTGCATTTATTTGCTATGTGAACTACACTAAACCTTTCTTTGTTATTATTTTTCCTGGTATGCTTGCCAGATCTTGCACCAATCGAACACGTTTGGGATATGATTGGATCCCATTTGCTGACCCTGCTGCTGCCTCTTTCAGAAGACGCTCTTTGGTAAATAGTTGACAGGGAATGAAACCCCTTCCTCAGGATGCCATCCATACTTTCATTGACTCTGTGCCTAGGCTTATTGCTTCGTGTATCGCATTTTACGGTGGTCCTACAACCTACTTACCCGACCTTGTTCTCCCTTTGTGTTATGCATATTGTGGCAACAGCAGTGTTTTTACAAAAATCGAGAGATAAACAATGAATACTTGTGTTTTGTAAATATTACTAGGTTGGAATACATTGTGATTTTGCTGTATACTTCGATGTGAATTATTACGCTTCATATACTTACATAAAACGATATATTTTCATATTTATCTTGTGCATATGCAAATAAATTATTCTTTCATAACGAAGAATTAAATAGAAACATTCTCAACACCACAAAATCCATTACATCATTTCGAAATACTTATGCTCGTTGGTGTCCCTTTCTGTTTGCCGAATTTCGTCATTTTCTGTCACTCCTTGGTGTTGCATTTTCTATGTCAGACAGTGTAAGAAAAATGGTTGTTAAATAGCAACTTTTTTATATTGGAAAAGTGGAGTGCTTTACATTAATTATTTAAATCCAATGTGATATTTTATATTTCAGAAAAAGCGAATTATTCATAACAAATTAATTTCGCCTACTAAACAGACGATAATGTTGGAAACACATAATTATTTAAATATTAAATACTATTAACTATAACTTTTTCTTTAATTTGTTCTAAATTCATTCATACAAGTTTGTGTTGCTACAGATTGAAGACGAAAGATATTTAATATTTAGATTAAATGGCTAATGAATTTTACACAGCTGTAGTTAAACAGCTGTGTAGTGTTCAAAAATTGTACAATAAAGCTGATTGTTGCCTTCTGTTTTTGATGCAGATGTGCAAATTTCATTTCACTTTGAATTAAACTAAGAATTTTTATTTTCGTATCTCTTACTTTCGAAACGAAATATAAGAGCAGACACATTTATTTAAAATTCTATCTTTTATCTATTGATAAGCCGAATGAAAAGAACACTTGTATTTAACAAAAGCGTTTTCCTCCTTACTTAATGAAATAGTTTGTTGTTATCAGAACTGTGGCCTTCGTAGAAATTTCTCTTCACATGCTAGCTTTTACTTTCCACTTAATGTGTTAACTGTTTTCTGAGGTTATTGAAAAGCTTTTTAACCGGTTTTTCAAAAGGAAAGTCATTTTGCTCATCATAATACTGAAATGAAAGAGCAAATAAATCTCAGTTTATTTATTTATTAATTAGTAAACATTCGATTTTACTGTAATTATGCAAATGTTTTCAGTCGGAATAATGAATCACAAAATTTTGTTTATTGAGTCACAGTGAAAGAAAAAAAATTTAATTTAATTTGTAATTGACTTTGATCAATTTGCTTAAACATGAACTCATCTTTTGTCAATGATTGGATTATAAACATTAAGATAAAATATCTCGATTTTGTTCAGCTGTACAAAAGGTTAGACGCAATCAAGTTGATTTAAAATTCAAATATTATGGAGATTAAAAATTAGATTACATAATATAATTCCTAGAAAATTTTGAATGTACTGTACTAAGTTATATAAAATAGAACATCACATTCTTAATAGATGAGCCATTTTAACTGAACTACAAACTGAGAATTCTAAATTAACCCATTTTTCTTTCAATAGAAACAATCCTAATAGTTCACCTCCTATTTATTACCGTCATTTCACTTCATTATCTTGCTCCATCCTTACAAATCATCCTCAGAATAACCCCCTTCCTTAGATAATCACTGCTTCTCAGAATGCTGAAACTGTTTGATAAGCAAACGGCACATTCCATTTTCATTATAATAACATCTCCTGCACCCGTTTCATCTCCAATGGCACTGGGTATAATCCACCCCCTATCATACGGCACTACATTGATGGCACATCCGTCGATTCTGAGACATGCTGAAGATCCTAAGTACTTTATATCAGAAGATTCAAAGCACGCTTACAGATTCTTCCCCCTCGCTCCTGCTCACACCCCTCTCGCTGGCAAACCGGATTCTTCTGCATTATTTTTACAATCTCGTCCCTCCTTGTCCTGCTACTTCATTATATGGATAGGTAAGTACATTCTCGGCGAATGGATTTGGAGAGAAATATGCCAAAGCCAAGGTTACATGTTACCACTGACCTTTTTGCTTTGTTTACTTAATGATTTTTTCCCCTCCATCCCGATTCTGGCGACGAATTTGGCTGGATGCGTTATTTGGGACATAGCTGTTGGCTATGTTTTATTTCGTGTAATTTTTTTCTTTTCGTCTATCTCAACTCTGGGTGTACACGTGCGTAATTGAATTATTAATGTAGGTCTTATCTTTGTTTCGCTCGTGGGATCGTGAGAAACGAAGTGGAGTTGACCAGCGGAAATACAAATGTTTCGCTTTTTTTTCTCATCAAGGTTTATTTCTATGGCTTTTATTCTCCTTCTGTTTTTATTGATATTAGTCTGATTTATGTCATCGTGTCTTCAGATTTAAACTCCTTTTTGCGTTGTCGAAGAACAAGTAACTTGTGCAGTCTTTCTTGATGATTTTTCATAAATAATCGGCAGAGACTACATGTTCGAGGAAGAAACTTGGAAAACTCTCAAGCACTGACCCCGATCTAAAATGCAACCATCTTCCATTGCACATCGTAAAATTATCAAACAGAGATCGCATACTCAAATTTACGAACTAAAATTTTAGAAAAAAATGAAATTTTCAAAGTTTTACACAGCTGAATGTCTTAAATTCATTAATATAAGTAATGAAATACTAACTTATTTTAAAATACTCTTCCCATTTATAATATTGAAAATAATTGTTTCAATTTCAACATACTTTCAATTTTAAAAGTTAAAAAAATTATAAATTAAAATTTAAATTCTAGATTAATTTTACAGGACCAAACAAATTTCTTTATTCGAAATATATTTTTTTAAGTTTATTAGGTTTAAGTTTGATTTCATTTAAAGCAATAGATTTTCACCATTCATGTAGACAAGAATTGTAAATTGTTAACAAATTATTTTTTAGTAGCATTTGTTAACAATGATTAGATGCAAGTGGTTTATTTTGGATAAAATAGCTTTTTAATGTATTTCTGTCCATGAGTCAATAACTAAATATTAGGTTGGTGCGTATGAAATGTCGGATTCTTAAGTGATTGTATAAAACTGCATACTTTCTTCAAAAGCTGTTTATTCAATCAAAGTATGCTCCATTCGCTTTAATACACTTCTCCCAACGAGATTTTAAAGCGTAGATGCCTGTCTTAAAAAATTTTTGGTCTTTAGAATTAATAAAATCTGATATCGAGTTTTTTAGACTGTCTTCATTTTCATAGTGTTTGCCCCTTAAAAACAGCTCTAAATGCTTGAAAAAATGAAAATCGGTCGGCGAGAGATCCGGTGAATATGGTGGATGCTGCAATGATGAGCATACGTTTAACCGATCCAGCTTATTTCGCTCTGTCAGTGCGTGCGGTACCCACTTGTCCATCTTCTTAACCTTGCCAATCTCAGAAAGGTGTCTCAATATCGTTGTATGGTCAACTTTCATCCTGATAGCAAGTTCCCTCGTGGATACGGCTGGATCCGCTTCCACTAGAGCCTTCAGGTCATCATTCTTCACAGACGTTTTGGGTCTTCCGCGCGGCTCATTTTGCAGTGAAAAATCGCCAGTCCGAAATTTTTCGAACCAACGCTGCACTTTCCGATCGTTAACCGTATTCTCCCCAAACGCTTGGTTTATGTTGCGTGCAGCTTTTGCAGCACTATTATCAAGTTTGTACTCATATAAGAAAATGACGCGAATGTCGGCAGAATTCATATCGGCAATAAACTCAAAAGAAATAAAAAAGGGAAGACCTTCGAGAAAACCTATTTTGCTGAAATGAGTCTCTGGCAATGGACAATACGAGTATGAATGAGGTTATGCCAAATACAAAAGTATAACGAAAACAGGGAGGAAAACGTCTGCATGTAAAGAGAATCCGACATTTCATACGCACCAACCTAATAATACAGCAAATATAACTTTTCTGGAGAAATCTGTGCTGATACATCTTCCGTACTACAACTATGGAGGAATAAGAATTCACGACTTGGCATTGTTCAAAGAAAACCGATAATGTGAGTAAACGATATCGCATTATAATTGGATGTAATGCGGGAAAATAGACCAAATTTTTAGATTCAGTTTTTTGGTTTTAAATGGAGGATTATTATTCTAAAAAAATTAACGGATACAAAACTATGCCAAACGAATGAATTTTAGCCAAATACAGAGGGTGTTAACACATTTTTAGAACGATTTCGATTAAGAATTTTAAAAAAGTAAATGTTTTGAAATAAAAATTTTTGGCAACAGCTTATTTTTTTGAAATGAGAAATATCTTCTGCTACTTTTAAATTTATTGTTCTTTCAAAATGTAGCATGTAAACAAGCTGTGGATTGAGGGATATGTTTTTGCGCTTTCCGAAGAGAAATATTTTTATTCCAGGATTCAAAAACGTTGTGAAATGCATGATATTAAAATTTCTATATGCAAAATAAGCAACATTATTAATCGGACAGGTAAAAACCGTCAATCCTTATTTCTACATGGAAAAAAGACTCCAAACGAGTATCCGTAAAAAGTACGTACTGTTTCAAATGTTCCTAAAGTGAAATTGCTGGTAACAAGAGAAAATCCATCAACACAGAAGTCAATTGCAAAGTCTTTAGATACATCTGTATCAACAATAAATAAAATAATAAATCAAGATTTACAACTTAAAAAAGCTAAAAACCATAATGTTCACCAGCTTTTGCCGAGACATGTGGCTCAACGCAAAACATTTTGAAGAATCCTCTATGAAAACCATTTAGCAAGAGATAAATGGAAATACATTATGACCCTTGATGAAGTTTTTGATGATGAGGTTTACCTAAATGACTGCAACAAAAAAGATCTATTTACTATAGGAAACGAGGAGAAAAAAATTTACAAACCTGGTTCCGTCAATGTAAAGAAAGTTTCAGTAAGGGGCTTATGATAGTCGCAGGTTTCTCCTACAATGGGAAATTAAAAATAAAAAGAGTAGAAAAAATGTTAAAATCAACTCATCATACTATCAGGAGAAGGTTTTACGTCCAATATTTACAGAAAAAATTCCACTTCTTTATCCCAAAGACTTTCAAAGAGTGAAACTTCATCAAGACAAAGCCACAAGTCATACTTCGAAAACTAGCGCTGCATTCCTTGAAAAAATGAAGACTAATACAAGTATACCTTTTCAACATATTCTTGTGAAGTCTCCTGACGTTTCACCTATGGACTATTGTGCCTTTGGTCTGTTAAAAAGAGCTATTTCTAAACGCAAACCCACCACAATGGATAGACTCTGGAAAGTAGTGGAAGAGGGATAAAAAGCAATACCCCTGGAAATTTTACGAAAAGCTCTTATGTCATGGAAATCACGATGCAGACTTATAGTCCAGAAAGAAAGCTATCAGATCGAACATTTAAAAAAGTAGTCTTTACATTTTAAACATTAATTAAACAGATCGAACATTTAAAAAAGTAGTCTTTACATTTTAAACATTAATTAAACGGCCCCAAAATCGTTCTAAAAATGTGTTAACACCCTCTGTATTGTTCTTGAACAATACGTACTTGAAAATAGTTAAACTTATTTTTTACTTTCATTTATAATTCTTGCTAAACATAATGTAAATGTACATAGGACATATCAACTCAACGATTTTTTGTCGATTAAAGATTACTTTCACGAAAATAATTTCTTTCTCATCAATTTTTTTGGGCAAGAATGCAAATAAAACTGCCAATTAACTAACTCTATATTGGGTTAAGTTTTATATAAACCGAAAAATCAAGTTATCATAATATTATTTTGCGAACGAATCTTATTTAATTTGCCTGTGAATATCTAGTAAAGTTAAAATATCAATTCTGAAAAATTATTCCACTCGTAAAATAATCTACGGAATTATCTGAAAGAGCTAGAAGTTGGTTTTATTTTATTAGCTGCATTTATTCAGCGTGAAAGCTACTTTTTTTATTAAATTCCGTTGTTAAACAATACAAGAACATATCTTTTTTTCAGGTAGTATTAATGTCTCAATCAATGGATCGACTTTTCATAAACATTCCTCAGACAAAAAAACACATGACGATTTCTCCTTTTTTTTTCTTTTTATTTCTTTTTCCCTCCTTTGTTTGCTTTCTTTCTCCGTGAACTATTTTTCACCCTTGGATTAAAATTCGCTGGAGGATTCATCAGATGCGGCTTATTTTCTTTCTCGTTTTGCGAGATATTAGTTCCAAGCTTCTTATCTTGTAAAATCTTAATGGATCATTTTGTTCGTTCATGCACACACACTCAGGACCAACATGGTTGCCGAAATTCCTGGAAATTAGGTGCGTTCACGGGATGTTTTGGGGAGTTTCGATCTCAGTCTGTCATCTCCCCAGTCACGGTTGGGATTTATTTTGTTTTAAGAAGAGTTTATGATGGTTTTTGTTACTTCCAGAGAATGTTGCGTGATAATCGTTTTCTCAGACTTATTTCTACGGGTTTATTGGCAATATTACTTCTGTGAAGTGTGACAGTATTCTTCAATTTTGTAAACCTCGATAAAGAATTAAGGAAACATTGAAATGGATATTTATTACTTGCAATAACATCATGTTTTATATGGTTCATTAAAATACTTTATTTCCTTAAATAATCATCAGTTTGATTTTGGAATTGATATCAATTTAAAGCTATTATTGGCAACAATTTGGAAAGTAATTTTAAGAAAACTTCTGAGAAAAGGTTTTTTCGTAAATTTTATCTAATATCTGAATGAAATTTTTACTGTCATCCTGCATTACAACATAGCTTCACATCAATGTGATCAATAAAACTTTTTTTAATAAGGGCATTGACATTTTTACGAATCATATATGTGAAATCAAATCCAACGTGATTAATGTAACATAACTGGTATATTAAGAAAGTTTATACATGTACCTGTTTATCAATCTTCTTAAAACTAAGATGGCGCGGTGTATTTTTTAGAACTTTATCCTTAACTATGCTGAAAAAGAATTTCGTATAAATATAGTGAGATGTAACTGTTCAAATATTGAAGAACAAACAATAGTAGAAATTTTAGAGACTAATACATTTTATTACGTCTATATTTTATTATACGATTTGTTTCATTATGGAACGGACTTTTGTGTGGTAAATGGAAAATAAATCAATAGGAACAAATTCAGGTAATTTTTTTTTCAAATTCAGGTAAAATTCAGGAGCAGCAAGAAAAAATGGCTATAAAACGTACTAATATCCGGTAAATATATAACATTACAAGTAACAAAGAAAAAATATATTCAGTTCCTATTCAAAAATAATCTATTTTTTCATTTTAAACATTAATAAAAATATTTTTTTATTTTTGAAGCCTTGTTTTGAAAATGAGTAAAAACTAAAAATTTTCATATTTTACTAATATTTATTTGATACCTATCACTTTAGACGATGAGATGGTTCCAAAAAAGAGCTCACCAAATGAATTTTGTTATTATAGTAGAATTATGTTAAATTACCTAGAATTTGCTTTTTGTTAATATTTAAAATGCTTAAATATTCCTAAATTTTTAACTCCAGCATTCTATTAAAAAACTGAAAAATATTTTAGTAATCAATTAAATTTTAATTCTTTTTAGTGATAAACATAACTTAATATACCCATGATAACCATGGAAAAAGGTAAATTTGATATTATTGTAGTTAACTAAATCTTGTCACCCAAGGATTGAATTATGATTTTGATAATAATTTTTAAATGAATATATTTTCAAAAGAAAAGCTTTTCATTTTTAATCAACATGTTATAGATATTATAAATCACGTAAGCTTTGTGAGAGTACTTCATCTTTCTTCTTTTAATGGGTGTCATTATAGCTTTACATGCGTTTATAGCTTGAGTTATAGATCGGTAATTTTTTTATATGATGAAAGGTATAATAAATAAAAGTTCTCTTATGGATGAAAAAAACTCTCAACTTCAACCAAAAACTTCATGTATCTGGGAGTCAATAACTCCGTTCGTCCGGCTGATCAACCGTGAAGGCTTTTCCATCTGCTGCATCAATTTATTGTCAAAGTGATATACGCCACCTTCTGTCTCCACATTCATCGCCAAAGGTCGATGGAACTTGACACATTTATTTTTTGTTTCTTGTTTTCAAATATATATAGAGAGACAAGTGTGTTTTATGATATTCATTCTTAATTGTTAAGAGAGTTAAAATCCCTTCAAATTTTATCAGATTTAAAGAAAGGCAAAATGTTTAACTTCAGATAAAAGAAGAATGCTTTATTAACACAAAGTAGTATTAAAAGGGTATAAATATTTTTCTCGTTGACTCGCAGGCTGCAATCCAGGCCTTGGTAAATAGAGGTGTTTCTACCTCATCTGAAGAAGTTAGGTGTAAAAGTACACTAAGTAATCTTATTGAAAATGGTAATAAAATTGTACTTCAGTGGATCTCAAGTCATGTTGGGATCCAAGGTAATGAGAAGGCTGACTCTTTGGCAAAATTTGCACTGGGTTTGCTCCAGGGTCGTTCTCCTATCCCAATTCGTAACTTCAAGTCTTTGGTGGCATCGGGGCTAATTTGGCTGCTGGTAAGAGTTGGGAGTGCCTGTTACAGCATAAAAATAGAGTTTCTCCGGGTTTGCCCAGGAGAATTGGTGTTGCCAGCTTCCGGTTATTGACAGGCCATGACTATCTTCAACAACATCTACATAGAATTGGGCTGGCTTCCTCTGCCTCTTGCCCCTTATGTGACCGTGGCTCTATGGATGGATGTCATCTTTGGGAGTGTTTTAGTCTGAATGATGTAGACATTGGAAATATTTCCCCCTTCAGTTCTTCGCATCATTACTGGTCAGCAAGACAGCGCATGGCCGATTGGCCAAGGCTGGGCGTAGGATAAAAAAAGTAATTAAAATACAATTTTGCTTAAGAATAATATCTAAAAAATAACTAATGTAATAATAATAATCTATATTTATAATATTATTAAAATAAAAAATAAAAATTTTTTAACTTAATTCCTTACAGATATTTTATTTGATTTAATGCTTTATAGATTTTTTACTTTATAAATCTTTTCTTGCGAAACATTCCTATATGTTTAACCTCTTAGTACTATTTAATATACTTTCGATAAAAACACAGTTTCTTACCTATAAATAATTCGATTCATTTTGTTTTTTAAATTATTACGTACTTAAATTTCCCACTTTTTCGCTCTTTCAAAAATGTGAATTCGTAAATGAAGGAATAACATGGGGTGGAATAACAAAGAGTGGGTTAAATTTGAATACTTATAATTTTTTCTTTATTTTAGTTTTTAATAATACAGCTTAAAATTCATTACCGTCACTTGAAAAGATAATTATAATTTCTCTCGGAAAATATAGCTCTTTATGAACTATAAATAAACTGAAAGAATAAAAATAAGATAAAAGCGAAAAAAAAAAGCTTTGAGCTATTTTCATCGCCTCATGCAATTAATTTTCGTACAAACATCCCTTAATTGGATTAAGAATTCCGAAAAATTCGTTAATTAAAGTAAGCCCAGTAATTAAACACAGCTAAAAGATAAATATTTTATTCTAAAAGATCCTTTGCTCTTCTTACAAGCATATGTTTAGGAGTTGGTTACTTTTTCTTAGCACACGCGTGCTCATTTTGCTAATTCTGATATTTGAATGCCATTTTCCGTTGTTTATTCATATTTTTAATGATAATGAAGCAGTTGTCTTTTTTTAATTTGATAAATAAGCAGTACCTTTTCTTTGATATTTATGTTTAGCTTGTGGCACTGCCCTACAATTATTTTTTCTTCCTGATTAAAATTTGTTCTGGCTTTAATTCCACAATATATTTTAGTTTGAATTCTAATTTATTTGAAAAAAGAATTCTTATGTATACACAATCATAGTTACTTAATGAATCGAAATGAGATAAATTAGTTAAGATGTATATTTAGGTATTCTAATGAGGGGGCAAGAGAGTTTTAAATACGAAATAAATTTGGTTTCCTTATGGACTTTTTTATCTTGTTTATGATTGCTGCTTTAAGTACAGATTTAATGCATCAATTTTAAACATTGTTATCCTTGAACGAATAATGCCTAAGCTAATAGATAAAGAAAAATAAGACTATGTTAACTATTTTATTATTTTCCTGCAAAAAATATATATGTTATAGTACCAAATTTTCACTAAAGATTATTTCCCCATGGGTTTGTTATAATGTTGTCTTGATACTTTGCCTCTAATTTGTTATAAAATTACCTAGTTATTGCTTTTGCGTGTTCTATAGAATGAATTCCAAAACGTCGTTAATACTATTCATGTGTCTCTGTATCATAGATACAGAATTGACATTGTTGTGCTCGTGGATAATTGCTTCTTTGTTCTATTGGACTGAATGAATTCTGAAAAAGCAGTTTGATTGGATCAATTAAGAGGCATTCTAAATGAAGCAATTTAGTTGATTAAATTAAATTGATAATGTTATGTGTCATCTCAAAATTGAAAATAAATTTCTCGATTGTAATAAAGGATTTTCTGTTTTTTTGAAAATAAATGTGTATTGATGAATTTTCCATAATCTTTTCTATCGAGTAAATTCTATTTGTTTTATTGTATTTCTTGATCACTTTTATTTTTGTTTTAAAATAATAATAATAAAAAGGAACTATTTATGATGTATCAGCTTAAAAGAAATAGGCTATACGATTTTATTTAAAAGTTTAACTTAAGAAATAATTTTGATGAACATAGCTTTTTTCACTTTTAAAAACTGCAATTTAAATTTAATATTTTTTTGTTAGAGCGCATTTTTTGAGCGATAGTATAAGTATATTGATCAACATACAAGCATGTTAAAAAATTTTTTTTAAATAATGATTATTTATTCAGATGCTATTCTCAGTATATAATATCACCGTTATACAGTTTATAACTAATTTCATATAAACTTAACAAAAATTCATAATAAACGAAATTTCCTGTATTTAAGCATCATTAAAGAAAAATTTATCTTCTGTAAAGATAAAGAAAAAGGAATTATTCATACATTCCATCTGCACGCAATATGTAGATATTTTAGAAAAAAAATTTTAAGGTAGCAATTTTAGTTTGTTTCTTAATGAAATTTTTAAATCTTTATAAAATGAAAATTGTGTGAACCTTAGATACACATATATTTTAAAATAAGTATTTTTTTTTAAAATTTCCTTCTTTTAACAAGAGTGAATTTATTTCCTTACTACTTATATAAAATGTATAATAAAATGTAAGTAAAAAAGGATAAAATAACTCAAATTAGGTGTTTATTTTTCTCGTTCACTGAGCTGACAACTGTTGATGTTATAAATCTCATGTGCACGAACAGTTCGACCAATCCATTAAATACAATTGATCCATTCAATTCGACTGTGCCAACACAATTGATTCAATTGATTTGATAAAGTATTCCAGTAAACAATCTTCAAGATGAATAATTTCCTCGAAATTACCAAATTAATATTGAGCGTACACAAAATTCGATTCGAAGATAGGAACATCTAATAATTTCAAAGGAGCTTGTGTTTTTAATTTTCAATCATCCACTTGATTAAGGTAAGTTATATTAAAATTATATTCCATTTATTTTCATATTTTTAACATAATAATAAATATAAAAGGCTTAAGGTAGATTTTACCAGTATGCTACGTCACTAAATTTTTAATTCTTTTGCTCTTAAAATAAAAGCATTCCACAATCAAAAATTTTAAATAAATTGTAATTTTCGAAATGTCATAATGGCAATAAAAATAGATCAAAGTCCATCTCATATATCTCAATTATCTGGCTATTAAATTAATTTCTTACAAACAATAGTGATTTAATTCAAAGAATTAAGTATTTTAATACTTGTTTCTTTGTTTGGTCTAATGTTTTTATTCAATTGATTGAATGAGTTTACTTGTTAGTTATATTGTTTTTGTGACAGAATAACTGGAACTTTTTTATCTCAACCCAATAACTTCGTATTGATAAGCCTTATGTAAAATAATCAATTGACATTTTCTTCTGCATTGATATGGAAGTTTTATATTTTTAAGAATTTATCCCAAATTTGTGCTACGATTATTACCCGATTATGACTTGATATACCTGGTGAGAAAAAAATGCTTTCCATCCAATGAAAATATATTTACAAGAAGATGTTATTAAAGCTATTCATAAAAATAATTTAATAATATTGCATTAATTTTTTAATTTTTATAATTTTTTAATAATATTGCATTATCAGTGCAATATTATTAAAATAATTTTTGTGTGTAATGGAAAAAAAATGTATGGAAAAGAAATGTTAGTTTGGATTTTTGAAAAAACAAAATATTTATCGCATGCTGAAATGTATTTCACTAAATCTTTACTACGTTTTCAATGTTTCGTCGTTAACTTACTAAGCAATTTACAAACAAGCTTTCCGAAGTATAACATCCGAGTTCGATTCCCTCTTCAGATACATAGCAAAAAGCAAAAGTTCTTCATATTTCTGTACGCATGTGTATCAATGTGTGGACTTGGGAGTTTTCTAAATTCCCTTTGCAATGATTGGGAACATAACCCTTTATGTATGAAAAGTCTCTCGGAAGGAAAACGTAGAGGGTGTTAAAGAAGCATTATACACATTTAGCTGTTAGGCTGTTCATTATGCGATATAAAATCAATTATTTTGAAAGAAATAAAGATTCAAAGACACATTGACTTTACCAGAAAATTTTCATTAAAGAAATCAATAGAAATGCGTATGCATATTCAAATTAAATATTTGTAAATATTCACTCATAAAAATGACTTAAAAGTTAAGAAAACTTTTTTGCTGTTGACAATATTTGCTTTAAGATAAACTAAATATTCAGTAATCTTTTCTTTTGATTTTTAAAATTAAAATTGATGTGATAAAATAACTTAAACAATAACATAATTATTTAATTGAAATATTGAGTATATTATTTTAAAACTTAATAAACTCAATTTTTAACTGGTTTTAATTTTTTTATGTGCTCGTCTATAGTTTTGTAATCAAAAATGTTAAAGGAATTTGTTGAGTGTCAATATTTAAGTGCTATAAAAGTAGCTTTTTTTAATTTCAAAAAAAAAATGTTTTAATCTAATCTGAATGTTTAAATTAAAATAAAAAGTCTATATATTTTTAATTTACGAATGTAAAATAAGATTTTTTTTGAGCCATCACCGTGTTAAGCAGAAAATATATAACAAACTTTGATCTTTGTTCTTCACAAATGCATGAAAAACATTTCTCTTATAAAACCAAAATCCTACTCTTACTTTCTTTCCTTTGTTTTTTTTTTAAAAAAACCCTGCTCAATGTTATGTTTTTGCAACCTTACTGTCCAAGACTGGCGGAAAAAAATTGGTGAATTTGAAAGAAAAAACAAAAGTTCAAAAGGATAGAAATGGATTCCAGGTATTTTCATGAATAAGCTATTTTAAATAACACGGGACAAAAAGTACATATTATGTAATATTCGATTTCTTATAAAAAAATACTTTCTTGCAATGTTTTTTATGTATTTTAATAGAAGAGAGGGTTACAAGTCATTGAATTTCCAGGTAAATGAAATGAAAAGTTTGTTTTAAAAAAGGAGTATGTTTAATGCTGTTTTAACATTTGTTTCTAATCTTTATTGAAAGTTATTTCGCATTTGACTTCATTCACTCTTTTTCTGTTTTATTAGAGTTCAAAGAAAAAAGTGAATTTTGAGAATATTTTGCATCTATATGTGTGTGTTTCTTTAATCATGTATATATTAAACGAAAATGAGCTCATAACAATATTGTTTGTTAGATATTTATTACCGAACGTTGAAAATAAAGTATTATATTATTAAAAAGAGATCAATAGCGTCAAGTAAATGAAAAAAGCAAACAAGTAAAGAGATATCCATAGCGTGACTAATAATAAACATAAAAATTCCATTCCATCATAGACTTCATTTGATCAATTAAACATGTTGTCAGTTTAAAGAACTATTGTTTTAAAATGTTTTGATTAATGTTTGATAGTCAATATAATTTATTATTTTTATTTGAAATTAAATTATATAGTACCTACATAAATATATTACCTATAATATTGAATCGTAATGTTCTACGTGAGAATCCAATAAAATTATTTTCAATATTGTTTACTAAAAAAAATCTTATAGATTTTATGATTCTTTGTTAGTTTTTAAAATATCGTTGTTTACATTGATTACATCAAAATAATAGATTTAAAATGAGACTGATTAAATCTATTGTGTTTTGATAATTTAGTATTTGTTTTAAATGAAATGAAACTTATATATATATATATATATATATATATATATATATATATATATATATATATATATATATATATATATATATATATATATATATATATAAATTTAGCAATGTGTAAATGCTAATTACGTATATAAATAAAGAAAAAATGTACAATCTTAAATTAAGAAAGTGATTTTTTATATTTTTATTTGCATATTATAGTAAGTACTCAAACTTTAAATTTTACCATGAAAAATCAATAAATTTTAATCTTTAATATGTGAGAATTTTTTGTGTAGGATCTTTTCCCATAAAATAAATATAACTGAAATAATACTTTAAGTGAAATATTTTTAATAGTTACTCTTGATTCTCTTCGATAAAAAAAATGATTTTTAAGAGTATAAATTTTATATTCTGGTAAAACAATTTTATCTTTATAAAAGTATTTGCAAAATTTTTTGTTAGTTTAAAATATGAAATTTATGTAGTTAATGTTGAATAGATTTTGTTACTTTCTCTACACATACACTAAAAAAATGTTTTTTAAAATTGTTGAATTCTTTATTAAAAATAAAGAGGAATTATTTGCCAATCTTTACTCCCAATATTTATTTTAAGAAAAAGCTTCTCCTGTAATGTAAACTGGCAACGCTTTCTGGAACCTGAGGGGAAAACGCACTTATTTGAGGAATTTAAATTGATTTTTCATTCCCCGCTTTTGCACGTGTGAATTTTCGCAGGCATGAACGACGCCATTTTAAAAGGAGTCAATTCAGTTTTAAATTAAAAATTTACCTCTAGATCTTTCGCTAATTAAACATCATTACGTCGAACACATCTGCTGTTATGATGTTTTAATGTTTTATTAATGCTATTGCTCCTAGAAAAACAGTTGATATTTTTTCAAAAAGTAATATTTTAATTAAATTTTTAGTCAGAAGCTTTTATAAATTTAAGATAGTACTTAAAAATTTGCTGCGTATATTTTCTGAATATTGTATTTTTAGAAAAATAAATATGGTAAAATAATTGTTGTAAACTGATTATGAATTAACATTTTTGTATAATTCCAAGCCATTAGAAAAAAATCGTTTCAATTATTAATTCTGTTATTAATTTATGTGCATTATTCTATTATTAATTTAAAAACATTTAAATTGGCGTGAAATTTAATGGCGTAACTATTGTGAGAGTCTGAGTATATAAGCTACAGTGTCTCACAAAAGTGATGGGACACTTGTGCTTTACAAAAGAAAACTATAATAAAAATAAATTAAAAATACGTGTATAAATTTTTTGTGGGTATGTTTCATACTTAAATTTAGTAACAATTATTACATAACATACATTTTGTCAAAATATTAAAATATTAAATAAAAATATAATTGTTTAGAACGGAGCAAAAAATGGCTCACATAAGTGATGTTACATCATTAGATATGCAACAAAAATCCACTGAAATAAGCAATAAAAATATTTTTTGGGTGTTTGTTTTATTTTTACTCAAAAGCAATTGGCAATAATTTATAAAATCGTCTGCAGTATTTATCTCCAGATTGTTTTGGAGTTTTTGTGTTTTTTAGCTTTGTGCAGACATGAATGTTAAACGAAAAAAAAACTTTGCCTGAAATTCGAAAATTAGTTATTAATTTGCATATTGAAAGTGGAAAATCGATTAGAGAAACTGCTGAAACAGTCAACTTGAGTCATTCAACAGTTTTCAATATCATTAAACGATATAAAAAGAATCATATGATTCAGAATAAAAGAAGACATGGCCGACCATCAAAGCTATCCAATGGAATAAACTGAATTGCCATTCGAATTATTAAAAAATATCCAGGAATGATTGCTTCTAAAGTTGCTGCTGATTTATCAGCATTATATGGAGTAATTGTTAATCCTGAGACTATTAAAAAAGAGTTATTCGATCTGCTGGATATCACAGTAGAGTAGCCAGGAAAAAATTCTTCGTAAGTGAAAAGAATTGAAAACTCAGACTGGCTTTCGCAAAATCCAACATAAATAAAAATTCTGATTATTGGAATAAAGTTGTATTTGCTCTGATGAGAGTAAATTTAATCTATTTGGTTTTGACCGTAGAATCTTGGTGTGGAAAACACCGAGGGATGAATTTCGTAAACAGAGCTTGGTAACAACAATAAAACAGGGTGGAGGAGGAGTTATGGTATGGGGTCGTATGTCTTCCGCTGGAGTTGGTAATCTTGTTTTTATTGACATTAAAATGGATCAGTACAAGTATATTGACATTCTAAAGTAAAATTTGAAATCTTCCGCACGAAAATTGAACCTTCATAACTTTCTTAAATTTTACCAGGACAATGACTCCAAGCACACTGCTTTGATCGTTAGACTCTGGCTGCTATATAACTGTCCTGAAATAATAAATAACACCACCACAATCTCCAGACTTAAATCCCATAGAGAATATTTGGCAAGAATTGGAATCAAGAATTCGCAAACACACCATTTCTTCAACAAAAAAATTTTTTTTAATTGGTGCTTCAAGAAGAATGGGGTGAAATCACTCCAGAAATCACAAAAAAATTAGTCAAATCCATTCCAAGAAGATTAAATAATGTTATAAAGGTAAAAGGAAATCCAATAAAATATCAAAACCTCTTAAAAAGTAAAATTTTTGGATAAATATTTGATGAAAAAGTAAGTGTGCCATCACTTATTTAATCTTTTTTTGCTCCGTTCTAAACAATTGTATTTTCATTTAATTAATATTTTAATATTTTGACAAAAAGTATGTTATGTAATCATTATTGCTAACTTTAAATATGAAACACACCCACAAAAAATTTGTCCATGTATTTTTAATTAATTTTATTAGTTTCCTTTTGTAAAACACAAGTGTCCCATCACTTTTGTGAGATATTGTATATATTTTTTTTCGATTTCTGCTTTAAAACGACTTTATGTGAAAGGATTTCAAATTTTGTGGGAGTACATCTATAATTTTTCATTGTAATATTTTTTTTAACTGTGGTAACATTTATTTTTTACCTTTTTTAAATGCACCTATTTTTCTCGTTTGATTTTAAAATTATATAAAATTTATGTATTCCTAATTTATTGAAAGATGTTTTTTTTCGCATTGATAAATTGATCATCGTTTTTTTATTTTAATGCAAGCAATTAAATTTTCGAAATATTAAAATAATACAAACAGGAAGATTTTTCTCGAAATTTTAATTATTGAGTTCATACATGAGATACATGTACATTATTTTAAAAATATTTAATTAATTAGCTGTAACTAAGAAATAACAATCAATAATGTTTTGTTAAATAATGACTAGAAAAAAAAACAACGTTGCAAAATATGCAGTTTTTGGAATGTTAACTCTTTAGTAATTAATCACAATGTGTTATTTTTTGCTTAACACAACATTCTTTGTTCAAGCAAAATTCTAATTGAACGGTTCAAATTGAAATACATAGTTTGAGCTTAACAAATATTGCTTTTCAATAGTTTGGAGTAGGGTGGTATTGATTTTTGGCTTAAACATTCATTGAAAAAACAAAATTGAAAGTAATTATCTTTTCTTTTTGAGGAACAAAGTAATTGCCTTAAAGGGGTGCTAAAATAATGACTTTTTTACATTAGTTAGTAATTGGATGGATTCTTTGTTTTTCCAAGTAAACATCCCAATTTTTTTTCTTTTTTGGTTTTAGTACATGTAAACACACCGTATAAAAATATATATCTTCTCTAAAATGTTCATTATAAAGTGGCTTAGCATGTGACAGTCTATTCAGACCACTGAAAGAGATTTGGGAAGTTTTAGGAAAATCTCCTTTTAACTGATGGATTTCCTTTGATATTTATGAAACTGTACACTTTGGAATTTAAAGGCTCAGTTTTGAACGTAGTTCTGTTGAGTAATGGACGATTATTGTTTAATTCAGCTTTTGAATTGATGTCTGCAGGAATTAATTGTGAGTTATCGAATCGAAGTTTCTTTTATTGTGAAGTGTCAATATATATATATAATATGTATAATGTGTGTGCGTATTTATATGCAAATATAATCCTCCGCAAAGAGACATATTCACTGTTTTCTCAAAAGTCTTACAACACTTTTCGAAGTTTAAATACCCTTTGAATAACGAAAACTTGTTCAATCTTAACCATTTATTGAAAATATGAGATTAATGGTATGTTTCTGCCTTTTGCATGCGTCTTAATCTGGGCAAATGCTTGGGACTTTTCTTGATTTCTCCCCCTTTACACTTATTACAAAATTTTGAAAACTATATCAATGAATTATTGTAATCAAACACTATGTAATGCTACATAAATCTATACTTTTCAAGTCGTAATGCTTCAATATGTGATACATCTATAAATTTGAGAATTTCAGTGAAATTGTACTCTATGTTAACATGTCAAGTCTGGTGTTGTTCATCAGTTAGGTTCTTGCTTTTGAATTTCAAAGGTTTAACCATCATTGGAGCAACTAAGAATACCCACCGAAGTGAATGGCCTTAATAACTCCAAAGTTGGTTACTTTAGTAGCTCCAAAGTAGTTCCAAAGATGATAGATCCAAAGTAGCACCAAAGATGATAGTTCCAAACTAGCTCCAAAAATGTACTAAGGCCACCCACTTCTCCATTTATGATATCATTTTTATCCCCTTTAGTACCGAGATGTGAAATCTTTCTAATGCCCGGACATTTGATGTCAAAAAAAGTTTGTGAATTTTATTGATCGGCATGAAAGTTTATCTGTTTTTAATGAAAATAAAATAAAATTTCGGATTAAAATACTCGTTTATCTATTGATAGAAGTCTTAGAGTGTTAGAATTGAGGGGAAAAAAGTAGTAGAATTCGTGTCTGATTTTGAAACTATCAAGATTTCTTGAATTTAAATAATAAGCGCTCCTAATTTTGTTTCGTTACGAATTATATTTTCAAATTTATTTGATTTTTGTGATTTATTTTAGGTATAAAAAATAAAAACTCAAAATGTTTAAATATAGTTAGATTAATTTGATAAGCAAATTCAGTCAAATTAACTGTAACAGATTACAATTTACTGGAGAATTAATTTAAACAAGTTTTTAAAAAAAGATAATTATTTTATTATGTAATTAAAATAAACACATTTGTGGTGATGTAATATCAATGAAAACAAAGTTGTTATCATCCGTTTGGAAGAAAATAAAAGTCATTTAATGCAAACAATTAATTTAGTTCTTATTGTTTTCACTAACAAAAGTAGTTTTTCTAGGTACCTGTTTGACTGGATATACGTCTTAACATAATAAATTACACGTGTTATTTTTTAAAATGCGTGGGCGAGTAAGTCATCGCTTTTCGTCATTTGTCCGCAATGTAATGAAATAAGTTAAACAATAGTTATTCTAAATGTTATTTTTGAGTGAAGTTTTCTTGGTAATTATGGGCTGTGTGGTGTGGTATTGGCCAAGAGGCGGATACAATTATGTTAACCATTGTTTTGTAAATTTACTGCGATTATCTTCATACTATTTTCTTGAAATTTCGAACCATAAAACTGATGTATATTTGATTTTGATTTTCCAATAGTCTGATATCTTCCTACATTGCGAAAAACTTAATTCACAATTTGACCCACTTTATGTGTTTTTTCAAGTAAATTTCTTCTTCCAAGGGCTTTTCCTGTTATACATATCAGATGTATTGATAAATTTAATTTATACACAAATGTGTCTTGTTTACATTATTTTAAAAGAAATAATTATTTTATTCAGTTCCCGATATTGCTTAATTTCTTATACTTTTGTAGAAAAATGCTCAATTTTTTTCTATATTTTGATTAAAATTTTAGTTTTATCAGCCATTTTTCCATTTTACAATATAAAACTTAAGCTGAATAAAACTATTTTTGCAGTTTTTATTAATAAAATGTCTTAATTAAATCTTTAAAACGTAGGATAAATCATTATACTTCTTCAGAAACAGAATTTCTTTGACCTATAAAAATTTGTTTTAGAGAAATGTATTCAGGACAGTTTTAATAAAATTTCCCGGATGCAATATGTCTTACAGGCTTCAGTTCTATGAGTAATATAAAATATTTATGCATTCGTTTTATATTGAACTATTTTCCTAAAAGAATTAATTTTATGGCCTTTAATTATTTATTAATTTTAATCAATGATTAGCACATGGCTAATCATTAATAAAATTAATAAATAAACATTAGTTAATGTTTTATTTTGTTTTAGTAAAATAAATAAAATATCCTATTGCTATATATGTATTGTTTATAATTATTTGTCTCATTTATGGGAACTCATTTTAAAAATTAGTACTCGGTGTAAAACTTTTAATGCCATATCATATTTCTCATAACACTCAATAATTTATGTTTTTACATTTGCTTCCAAAATGTAAGCTTGGAGTGATAAAATGAAGCAAAAAAGGGACAACTATTTTTTTATGTTTTCCATTTTAATAAAGTAATACTTTAATAAAGTGGAAAACATGAAAAATACAATAAAATATTATCATGACTAAAATTATAATTAACTGTTATGTCGAAATTTGATACTTTGAAATTTTTCTACATTTCCTCTCAAATTGGACTCATTAAGCTCCGATTGCATATTTTATTGACGTTGTTGAAATTCCTCGAAATTTAATTAACATTTCTGAATAATTTGATATGATTAATAATGACATATTGATGCACAATTTTGTCGAATGCCAGTGAATAATTACTTATATTTTAGATTTTTATTGTATTTTTCACCGGATTTATAGAATCTTTTTAATTAAAATATGCTTTTTTAAGAGAAGTAATTATTATTTACGTAAATGAGAAGAAAATCTTTGATAAAATTGCATTTAACTGAAGTTTTTTGAAGGGAAGATTCAGGAAATTTCCCGGTTATTTATGTCTTCTGTGAGTTCTTGGTGCAATGGTGTATTCGTAAAGATGCTCATTTCTCTAGAATCAAATAATGAGACCTTTGTCTCCGATCACGTGACCAATGACATACGCCGGCAGGTTAGAGTCATGCCCTAAGAATGTGGTCAAATAATGAAACTGACGAGGAAATCGTGGGATGGCATTAATAGAAGTCGAATTCCGTTGAGGGGTTGGATGCCTAACCGCACACACAAGCGTCGAATAAATGAAGTTTCTGACGATGCTCGCCTCTGACGTCATCGATCCGTCATTCCCAAAGATTCTTCTCCTTCCGAGGGAATTGCAATGCGGACCGGACATTTCCGTTTCAACATTCACGCTTCTATGCGTTTAATTTCGCTTCGTTATCGTTTGTTTCGCAGTTAAGGAACGCTGTTTGTCCTTAACCGCTAGAGTCCTTGCCTTTGAACTATAGAGACTCACGATTCGGAATTCTGCTGAAGTGCTCGAATAGCCATTTGTTTGGCGGAGAATGTGTTCTTTCCTAACAATGTGTGTTCTAATTTTGGAACTTTGTCGTAGAAATTAAATATTAAACAAGATGCAGCAGAAATGATAGCGAATGGTTAATAAAGCAATAGTAGAAAAATAAGTAAATTATTTATGTATTTATATGCGTGATAATATAAGTCTTCCTAAGATATTTAACATGATTATGAGCATCTATCCCGTATAACAATATAATGAGCGCTCTTCCTCAGATTTTATAATTCATAAGTTTAAATTTCTTTAAAATAGTTATTCAAAATAAGGATTTACTGTGAAGACCTACTTGAAACAGAATTTCAAACAACAGGTCATGGTCATGTGTTCGTTGAACGGCAACCAAATCAAACTAAATTTAAAAATTACTTAATATATTCAATACAACTCCAGTCTTTTAGACAAATTTCTGATAACCCACTTTAATTAGTAATAATTTGCCGATAATTTTATTTGCATTTTACACTGATTATTTGTGTATGATAAATTATTTACTGAAATTTAAAATCGGAAATCTTACTTTATTGTGCAATGGATGCTTATTTTTTACAATACCATGTAATCATATAACAATGAGTATGAGCGCAAGATGTTTCTAAGAATCTAGTAAAGGTAATATTTGTCTCTCTTCTCTCATACAATCCTCAATTTCGTATGGATTAAAAAGATGACCAATAAAATAATTTGATTAATCCATAAGGAAAATCATTTTCTACTTATTTTTGTGATTGATTAGGCATTAAAATCTAAATGAGATGTTATTTCGTTTATTGTAATTTTTTTTTTGTTACACGACACGTTTAATTTCTTATGCGAATTTAGGAAAAAGTTAAAAGATAAAGTTCTTAAACTTTTTTCCCCATTGCTCATGAAATTTCTTTTTATTGATAATTGAAAAATTCTGAGTTACTGTTCATAGATAATTTTTTCCGATTATTACATAATCTTTTTCCATAGATACGTCTATTTAAAGAGAAATTGTTGAGATAATTATTGCGTTTAATTGAAGATACTTTTTAAATTGGTGATCAAATTTTATATAATTCTGTTGCGCCAAACAACAACAATAATTACGTTTACTTAGATAAATTTAATTGATGTGATAAAACTACAAATGCAAGATGCATTTTTTCGTAAATGGAAATTATTTCGTAATTGGTAATGGGAAATTTAAAAAATTTCGTAAATTGGAATTTCTTAAACTGCACTAGAACATTCTTTTTTCTTGCAAGTCATTTTCTTTTACTTTAAAATAGTATTTAAAGTAATTTTCATTTTTAAAGAAAACCTTATTGTTATTAATTTAAAGGAGAAACAGGCCTATATAGAACATCTGTTGTTTGAAAACACATTAATATCCTACAAATATGTTATCCAGCAGGATCAGCAATATTTAGTGACCCATTTCTATTCAATTAAAAAAATATTCATGAATTTCTTATCAATAAAATACAATTCAAGTAATATTTCGTATAATATTCTTAACCACTCATAATATTATGAAAGTTAAGTTTCTTAGAACAAAAAAATATGAATGAAAAACGAATATAAAACAGAAAAAGCTCTTTTCGAACTGAAAAATTCAATAAATCGGCTATTAGTCACTAAAAATCTATGTAACAGCGAAAATTTTTAATTGAAGATTTTCATGCCGCTTTCATTTAATAAAGTTTTCTACTTGAGAAGCGAAATAAATTTTATGTGCGTTTAAAGAGATAGCTCTCTGTATTAAACGGAGCCTGCATTTATTTTGAAAATTCATTATCCTAATTGGAAAATGCAAAACAACGCCACGTACCATGGGATGAAGTATTCTCCAATTACAGGAAAGCTTTTTCACCCTAACAAACTTTATAAATCCGATTTAATTACATCTTTCTTTTGTTCATAAGAAAAAAAAACTTTAATAAAACTAAAAACCGTTGGGAGAGATTGTAGAAAAATAATAATTCTGGTTTTATTTACTGGAACATGTAAGTTTTATGTCCCTTGGGAAGTGATTATTTTAAAACAGTTTTTTTATTTTATTTTTCAGAACAAAGTAGGAAATCGCTATATCTAAAATTTCATACTCTTATGGGAAAGAGATTATGCAATATTTAATTTGAGGCGTGAAAAATAGACGACTTGGCGGTGCTTTGAGCGCTGGAAGTTTAAATAGGCGACAATGTTATTTTTATAGCATGAAAAGTGGTGACAGGTGTTACCGATTGTTTATTGTTAAACATTATGAAAGAAAGGCACGTTAGGTAAAAACGTAATATTTCTTATTATTATTTCAAGGACGCGGGCTCGTGTAATTTGTGTTCGTTGTCGTGGGTGTTTAGCTGGTAATAAAAGAAGTATATTAAAATTCAGATAAAAAAATGTTTTGTGTGTGAAAATGATGCTATAATTTGTCACTTTTTTAATATATGTGGAATTATAGATTTGTGAAAAAATCGTATAGATTATATTAATTACATAGAGTAAACTAATAATTCTAAATTAATAATCGAAAATATATAGAATTCAATAAATAAGTTATTTTACATTCAATAAATAATAAGTCAATAAATTAATAAATTTTTTATGTATGGTAATTGTGTTTTACTTTTAAATAATTGTACGAATTAATAAAAAAACAGACGACATTGCAAATTGTATAGGCTAATAGCTGATGCTGTTTAAGGCATTTAAATATTCATCATAAACAGGATACCTTTTATACATAGTATTTCATATATAGTTTTTCACAAAGAAGGAAAACATAGAAAATTCGAGCAACCATACCAACAAAACGCAACGATCATCACTTGTAGTTCAGCTGTGCAGGCTCGAACTTGGTATCTTTCATTCCAAGAAAAAGAGGGGAAACCAATCGGCTATGGTGATTCTGTGCTAAAACACCTGATCAATTCAATGCCAATAAACTTAAAAGGTGTACTTAATATCATTATTAAAGCCTTATTATTCACCTTACGATTATTTTTTATTAATAAGAATCGATTCCTTCACAACTCAAAGCTTAAAGTAGTTTCTAAAATTACAAGAATCATTTTTTTTCAAATTGGGAATCAAATTTATGACTTGAAGATATAAGCATTCATCATTCTACCAGTGATTCAGTTTGTAAAACGTAAAATATTATACGTTTATGTAAAAAGGTAATTTATTTTGGTAATGTAAAAAAAATACGGAAGAGTAAGAAATAAATAATCTCATATAATACTAAAAGGAAATTGTCTGAAAAATTTCTTCAAATCTTTTTAATCTGATAAAATTCGCTTCCTTTAATGATCAGTACTTCTAATTTTATCAATGAGTTCCTGTCTTTGTCCTTAATACTAATTGCTTTTCAGCAGTTGCATTATTACCTTCTTAATTATGCGGTGAATATTGTCCAGAAGCATGAGGAGGTACTAACGTGCTGAACCCCCTCATGCTATCTCAAATACAAAGATCAAAGAAGATAGCTCTCATTGTCCTTGAAAACGAAGGAAAAAATCGTACTCAGTGAAGTGAAAGTAATTAGAAGTGCCCTTAGCGTATCCATTGCTTCTTGATAACAGAAAAGCATTTGCTAGTAAATCTAGTGTTGCTTGGTTATGTGGGGATGTATAAAGAAAATTCTAATAACAGGAAACAAAACAAAGAATTTCTGTTTATAAAGGAAATCGGACGCTTTTTAACATTTTTATGTGTTTAATATTGTCATTTAATTATATGTGCAAATCGAATTCATTTCATACCATATATTTTCATAAAAAAATTTATTAATTTTCTACATATAAGAATATACGGAATAAGTCTGAATTGTATCGCTTTTTCTAAATTTTGACTAAAATTTCCAGTGCTTTGTTTTTCTCCTTTGATTAAATTATGCAATATTTATTATTGTAGAGTAATTTTTAAATTATTCATAGATATTTTTAATGCTTATATTTCAATAGAATCAAAATTTTTGAGGTATGAAAAAGACATATATTCTTTTTGTATTAAGTTCCAATATTTTCAATTAGAATTTGGATGAAAATTATAACTAAATTTCATTGCATAATAGAATAGAAATTTGTTACAAATAAAAGAGAAATCGCTTAGAAATTGTTTTCTTCAAACAATCATTGCAGTCTCAAAAATATTTTTGAAATGATCCTTATTCATGGTATTCCATATTGTAAGCCCCCACCTTTTCTGCATCGATTCTAGCTAATTTTGATGATACTATATTAAATTCTTATGGATTTTTTTAGCATAAACATATATTTTAATCATCTCTATCATTTCCATATTTTTATTTTGAAGTTATACGTTCCATTCTTAAAACTTTTATATGTGTAAGTATAATTAGCCCTATTTATGAAGAAAAACTAGCTTTAAGTTCAAAGTTAGAAGGTTTATCATATGAAACTCTATTTACATCGAAATTTATAATGGGTATATTGTATTAAAATAAAAGTTAAAAAGAAGTGAAAAGGATTAATAACGTAAAAAAATCCCAGACATCAAAATTCGTCCTACTGAAATATTTTCTTGGAAGTTAATTTTAAATTGGATCTTCAATTTTATCAGCTTAACTTTAAGATATTTTAACAATTACAAGTGGTTTTTAATCTTCTTCTCTCTTTTCCAACTTTCTTTATATGTTGATATTTATGATTACTTGAAAATTTTCTGACAATATTATTTGATTATGTTTATAATACAGCGATATAATCTGCGATTACTAAATTTCAAGCTCTAATTTAAAAAAAAAAATGTTTCAATATTATCATGGAAACGTTAGAAAAAATTTTCAAAATGGCAAAATGGAATTAATCATATCTTTTTAAAATATTCACTCCTTACTTTAACTCAATTATTTACTTTAATCGCTATTTTTAGTTACAGTTAATAACTATACATATTCAAAGAAAGCATTTTTGGAATGCATTTTACGGCATTTATTGAGTTAACAAGTCACTAAATTGAGATCATTATTGCGAAGTATTCTTTTAGTAGGTTGAAGTGGTACCCAGATGCCTTACTGAATGGAGTAAAAAAGTACAGTTTGATTTGAGTTACCTTATTTTTTTTACCAATACAATTCACTAAGTAAAATTTGTTTAGCAAATATGACCATGATAAAATTTCGTCAATGTATCCGCAAACACTGCTTTTCTATAAATCAGAAACGAGTTATTCTTACCAAGATGATTCAAACCAATCCGAATTTTCAATTCGCCTCTTCATTCCTCATCCCCTACACATAAGAAAACCGGTTGCTAACAGTACATTTTCTCTCCCCTATATAAAAAACGGAAATGTATTTTTTTTTCTTGAAAGTTTTATAATGGGGAAGGCGTCGTTTTGAGGTTGCCCTTGGAAAATATCTACCTGCACAGAGACAGTATGTCTCCTCGAAATTTACGAAGCTCTGGAACGAGGTGTGGAAATGCCTGAGCAGTTCGTGTTCTCCTCCTTGCTGTTACTTGCGCTTCACTGCATCAAGGGATTTTGATGATAGCATAAAAAAAGAAGCTCCCCCCTTGTTAGACTTTTATGTCGAAGCAACTTATTCCGCTATATTCTACCTCGAAAAGAAAATGGCTTTATCACATCACAAATTTCCTGACTACATTCTGAGAAAGGTAGAGGCAGTTTGTTTTCTTAAATGTAGGCGTGGGATAAAAGGACTGCAGAAATAAATGAACGTTTAAAATTTATGCTTAGAAACCTTATGAATACAATACTTTCACGCAGAATTAAACACTTATATTTTTGTCTGGTCATTAAATTGCATTAAATAAATATAGTCATTTATTTATTTTTGAATAATATATTATAAATTATTTTCACTGTGGAAAATTATTTAAAGACCGTCTATTTTTCATATTTGATCTGGAGGGGAATGAATTTGGTGTGAAATGAATGTTAAAAAACTTATTCCATGCCTACTACTAGGGAATGATAGTTTTAAGTAATTTCGACTGCATGATTGCATATTTCTGAATTAAGCGTTATGTTCTTTTGCAAAGACTCGCATTTCCTTATGCGCCCAATTTTCTTTTACTGTGCTATTGCTATTCTATTGTTGAATAGTTTAACGATTTCCTTTTTCCTTGTTTCCCGCCTTTCATAAGAAAATTTGACATGAAAGCGACAAGATGTAATTAAAAATTAAAATTGCAAATTTATTAATGTTCAAATTAACTTTTGTTATAGAATTCAAGTCAGAAATGAACAAATTTTCCCCAAGGTATAAATATGATTAAAAGCTAAATCTCAAAAGAACATAAACCGCACTAAATTAGGTCTTATGATTATATTACATATACTTTGTTTATAAGTAAATATGTGCAGCAGTACATCTGAAATATTATTAAATGACAAAAAAAATTTTTTTAATTAAATTATTGATAGGATTAGATTTGAAATTGGCGAACGTTTTTAAGAAGTCATTTAAAACCTATTTTAAAATAAATTCACAGCGTTAATTATTTTTTGTATTTTGTTAGTCCAAACTTGTTAAAACTTATTGAAATTGCTGTCCAGCTACATTCGCCTACAAAATATAAAATTAAATTTAGTATTCTTAATTTTATCCCGTATTTTTATGAATTCTTCATATTCATCAATTTTTATAAGCTAAATTTCAGTACAAGTTTAAAATAAGAACCATAGTTTGGGAAACATAAATTATATTAGTTATATTTTATAATCAGTTATACCATTTGAACCAAAATAGTCTCTTTTACGTTAAAAGATTTTTAGAAAACGATGTAAGCTAAACTTTATAATATCTGAGGTAATCGATTTATCTTTGAAAATGTATTGGAGTAAATTTCATAGCGTGCCTTAATCCTATTATTTAATTCCGATGTGGTGTATTTGAAATTCATCAAACATCATGCGCAGTTAAATTATATTTGAACTAGGACTCTGCTCCTAATTCAAATATAATTTAACTGCATGATATTATCTCTATTATCAGTAGCTTGCCTACTGAATACTATATGAATATTAAACCGATTGCTTCAAGGCGGAAGATGGATAACAAATGCTGCTTATTTAATGTCAAAGTTTCTACTAGTATTTCATTGTATTTATGATGTGTGTGAATTTATGTCGATAGATATAAAAGCTTTATTGGGATGCGCAGACTTTAAACGTTCAAAAAATTGAGAGGCTTGTGTGCAGTTTCACAAGGAATAAATTGCTATTCTTTTTAAAAAAATCATTGGCCGTAAATTTTACTTTGACCAAAATTGTTCTTTCTCAAAAACATTTCAAGGAAAATATAAGAGATTAATTTAAATTCTTCCATATTTTTTTAAAAAAATTTAAAAATTTGAACTAACATTTCACTGAAAATTGGAAACATAAGAAATTTCTCCCGAAGTTTAGAGCTTCTGAGATTTTTGCATAAATGTATTTTAATTGGTTAATTAGCTTATCACGCGTGTCTTCCGCCTTCCGGAAATAATTTACTTGAAGATTTTTTATCAGTCATGCTTTCGACACGTAATATCATCAAAATATTTGCTATCTAGTGTGATGTGTGAAGAGGTCCCGCACATGACCAACAGGTTTAATCATTTTTCTTTGTCATCGTATTGTCTTCAAATTATTTTAAAAGATTTGTGTATTCACTGTAACTTTTTTCTACCTGATACAATCATAAACTAATTATTAAAGTTCATTCACCGCTTTGTTAATGATGTGTAGTATGTTTGAGAACATTGTTTTATACCCCGTTTATCAGTACATTAATAAGTACAAATTGTTAACTTTGGTCATATAAGTAGATTAATCATTTTTAATAAGCAGATAGTTTCATAAAAGGAGATCTGTCTTGGATTCAATATAAATTGAATCCAGGGCAGATTGGATGCAAATAAAGTAACTGTGTAGTAAGTCAAGATTAAAATATTTGTTATGTAAAAAGCGCGTTAAAATTTCAGTTACTTCTGCATTATTTTTCTAGTAAAAATGGTTTCTTTCTCTCTATACCCATGTAAAATAATATCCTTTAAACTGTATTCTGTTGCTTGGTAGATAATATATAAAATCAGTCCTTTTTTTGTAATCACCATACAATCCCAAGGGAAGCCTTATCTTTTGCAAAATATATGACAGCACTTTTGAAAAGACAAAACAAATCTTATTCACGAAATGGTTATCTAAATACTTTTCTTTATTTTGATCCCGATAAAATAAATTCCTGACATCCCTTTTGGGACGATATAATATGTAGCATGTTATTAATGCTCGCATTTCATGCTGGAAATAAAACAAGATTTTTAGATGATAAATGCATATTTTTCTTTTTGTTTTTGCTTAAAAAGCTGTATTGCTTAAAAATTGTATATGTAATTATGATTTTTTTTATTTTCATTCTATTTATTTTTTTAAATTAAGTCTTCTTATCTTTGTGAAATCTATGCAAATTTATATTGAAATGTAAGCTTCATATCAATAACAGGCTAAGAAAACGTAATGAAAATTAATATTTCATAAGAAACAAAATAATTTGAATTCTTTACTTCAAATTCGATTTCAGAAGATTTTCATAAGCAAAATTTTTCATTCTTAAATGTTTTTATTAAAAAGGATTTTTTGAATTTTTAGTAAATTTTGTTTTACATTTATTGTTGAATTGTTTATTAAAATTATTTTTTAATAATGCTTACGGTAATTAATATTATTAATATTTGATGCTGTGCTATTTAATTTTTGAATTTTTTAATATAGTCAATTTTCTGTAGGATTGAGTAAGTGTTAATACATGAAAAAACAAAAAAATTTATATAACATGACCTGCAATTTTAGGGGGAAAAAGTGCAAGCTATTTGTTTATCTTGAGAGAGCTTTTATGAAAATTATTACACTTGCTTATAATGATGTATTACACGCAAATGATTATTACACGCAAATGTATTCAAAAAGTTTAATAAAAATAAATATATCTTAATTGAAAGACGCTTCTCTTTATATTTGACTATCATGTGGATTCTTAATTCATATATATATAAATTGGATAATCTTTTATCTTAAATAGAGCATTTATAGTTTAGTTTCCTTTTTCACATAATAGAGTAAATGGTTTGTATGGAAATTGAAATAACGAGCATCTATCAGTAGATTTATAAATGATATATTCCCTCACATTGTGAAGTTGACTATAAAAATATATCAAAATATAATTAAAAGACTTTTCCATTTGAATAATTTAATTCCCGTTTTTAAACTTTCACCACTAAATGTAAATATTTTTAGAAGTTTTTAATTCATTTGTGTAAATAATTTTCCACTTCCCCTATTTTAAAAACCTTTACTTTAACATATTTAACAATGAGAAACATTATTATAAATTTAAATTTATTTTTTTTAAATTTTACATTACTCTGATTTAGAAATATTATTAATTTACAGTTTTGCATTAAAAGCACTATTTTAATTTAGAAAGCAATGTATTTATCTTTGTAAAAGTTGATGAATCACTTGACAATGTTGCATTTAAAGTTATCTTGACGCTGCTCATTATTCACGAATGTCTCAATTTAGCACAGTATTTCTCAAAATTAAGACTTTAAATTTCCAGAAACTTACTGATAGTCATAACGCAGGTAGTAGTTATTAATTGTTGCTGAATGAATGGAATTTCAATATTGCAATAAGTTGACATGTTTTTCATTATGCACTTAATTTAATTCGAGCTGAGGTTGTGTGTTATGTGTAAAGTTCAAATTTACAAAATAAATAAAATGGGATATTACCTAATATAGTTTAAATTCCTTCAAAAATATATATTTATTAGTGTCTAATTTGAAATGAAATCTGATGAAATAAAAATCCTAGCACTTGAAAAATTTTTTGGAAAATCACCATGAAATTCTTGTTTTTCTTTTCAGATCATTGCAATGCTAATTCTATATGGTGAACAAATATTAGAGTTCTAAAAATGTTTAATGGAATTCAACTTCTATTTTAAAAATTTTTAACATGTATTTAATCACTGTTATTAAGAAAGGGTTATGTATTTTATCTAATACACTACAATTTCCATCTAACAAATATAAAAATTTCAAAATTTCCTTAGTAAGAATTTTGAAAATATGGTTATTCATTCTATATGGGAAATGAATTTAGTATAATATAAAGAAACTTTTTTTAATTAGATTGGTTTCATGCCAAATGATATGCTCGAATGCATTTGTATTTTAGTATGAGTGTTGCATGAAACCCGATACAGACAAAGACAGCTTTGTCTCCCGTTTATTAAAAACGTTGGGCATTTGGTCCGAATAAAAAGACTATTTACTCGAAAGCCTGTCATGTAACATTTGTTTTCATCCCATTATAAAACTTGATCGCCGCATTATTTGAGATTGAGGAGAACCCAGCCGATTGAAAAAGAAAAACAAAAGGTGGACAAGCACTCGCCCAAGGTCCGTCACTAAAACAAAAACAAATAAAACAGTTCACGTGATTCCTTAAAAAGATCTCTACCTGCCCTGTCTGGTGCCAACGAGGCTGACTTTGCAAACAATGGATACAGCTGCACAAAAAAATAAAAAATAAGTAAAACTAATAACAATCTCATTCAGAAAACCACATTTCCTGAAAGCAAAGCTTGGCAAGAGAAAAAAGATTTGGGAAACTGACATAATATCATCCACCAATGTTTATGGTGTAATTTCCTTCTAATCCTCTTTGGCGGTGGACTTGGCGCTAATGGCTTTTGCTTAAAAATGCTTTGTCTGATTTAACGCCAGATCGGACGTGTGGAACTTTCGCTCATTTTATTTTCATTTTTTTTGTGGCAATAGAATACCACTGGAATCGGAACCTTTTATCGTTTTTTTGTCTCTTTACTGGTGTGATTTAGTTCAACTTTTAAAAAGTTTCAGCTGTGTAGTCAGGATTATAACGAATGAGAAACTTATCATCTCCAAAGAAAGATTCTTTTTTTTTTACGTTTCTCAGAAGACTAAAACAGATTAAGTTGGAAATGACAGATGGGGGATGTTGTTTTACATTGTTCTCTTAAATGCACTGGTCTGTGATTCTACAGAATAAATTTCTTATTTTAAAAAATCTATCGATGTGTGATCAATGTTAGTTTTGTATCTTGTATAGTTATTATTTTTTTATTCCTTAGAAAAAACACTTCCAGTAAATAATAATATTTATTTTTTCAAAACTTTTACTGTTTGTAAAATTGTAAAACTTGCTGATTCGTTTAAACCTGTACTACAAACATATACTATATTTCTACAAAAAATGTTTTTAAATTTTTAGATATGTCACACTGGAAAATAACCTAACTTTCTGAAAAAACTTTTGTATTTAAATTTGCGATAAAAATCATCAAAATAATAACTAATTTGAAAGTTTTCTCTCCAAAATTTCAAATGTCCTACCATTGTGTAATGAGCTGAAAATGAACATCTTTATGAGATAAAAAGTAATTTAAATAGTACAAATATCATAAGTATGTTACAGGTGAATGTCAATTGCTAAAAATGCAATATTTTCTGATAAAAATTACGGTATTAATGTTTGAAGTTATTTATATATATATATATATATATATATATATATATATATATATATATATATATATATATATATATATATATATATATATATATATATTAAAGTAATATTTTTAACAACATTTTTTTAATTTAAATATTTTATGTTCAAGTTTGCTTGCCTAAAAGCAAGCAAGTTAATCAATTCTACAGCCAATATCAAAAGAAAATATCTACAGAAAAGGGATATGAATTCTCTGAAAATATGACAGTGGTGCTTTACAATATTCATATTATACAGTCGGGGAAATTGCAATTTTTCTTTTTAAAAAATAAAGTATTGATTCTTCAATGCTTTATATTTTTGAAGAAATTTTCTCATTTGTGTATTGTATTATTCCACGTGTTTTTCGAGGAAATTTAATTTGGTCTGTTTAATTTTTCTATTTTATCTATTCATAGTTTTTTTATAGACATAGTTTTAATTGGTTATCATATTTCGCATTATTTCCTGTAAACTGATTACCTTAATTAAACTATTCACTAACACCTAAGAATTGTATTATTCTCCTTAATTACAACAGTAAATTAATTACTTAGTTTCATAACATAATTATAACACCATCCGAGCATGAATGAGCAACATAATTGTTTTTATTTTGGTAAATTTTATTTACTATTTCTGTAACTATCTTGTGCTAATTTTGGTAAATTGGGATTGGTAAATTCAGATCAAGGGTTCGTTTTGACTGAAGTTTAAGAAAATATATTGAAATTCTATTTTAATCCACTCTAATAGCCTAATGAGGTACATTAAATATTTACAATTATATTGTTTATTATTATGTTAAACCTTAAATTTTTTTCTTTCGCTTCTTCATCGCTTATTTTATTCAATGTCAATGTTTTTTTTATTATTTTTATTTGTGAGTGATCATCAACGTATTTCCCTCCACCTATGAGTGTTGAGTCCTAAGCCTTAGATGCAAGCTGCTGGTTGGAAGTCCCCCGTCGAATTAGTTTTTTGTGAAAGGTGGTATGACTAACCAAACAGAGAGAGTTGAGGAGAATTTTCTTGGTTCTTCTAGACCAGTACATGTAAAGTACAAATCACGATCAATAAAAAGTACCATCTTATTAATAATTTTGTAGCCAAATTGCTTGGAGAATGTTGGTGAGTGGCAGAAATTATACATCAAATAAAATTTGTGTATTTTCTGAGTAGAGTGTCAAATCCAGAATAAATGAATTGGATATAATATTTTTTAAGCAACAAATACCAAGTGTCTGTAATATTACAATCATGGGATTCGATTCTTTTTTTAATTTATTCCAAAAATTTTATTAAATTATATTTACAGAAAAATTTGATTTAAAGCTAATTCTAATTGTTCGCTCAATATACTATTCAGCACTTATTTCTGGCATTTTAATGGCTAATATCTTTGTTTCAGCCTGTTTAATTATTCTTATTACATTTATATCCCGGTATCGAATAATACTGTACTATAATAATTTTTTTTCAATTCTGAAGCAGGAGATATAAATTTACGCTGAACTTATGATTATCCTTTTGTATGAGTGAACTCGATTTTTATTTTGTTTCGAATTCTGAACTTCTGCATTTTCGTTATATAACGCGAATCAAACATGGCACTCCTCAGGGCTTAAGATGGTAGCGAACTCTACTTGTTTACGCATCGCTGGTGCAGCTGGGAATAATTTCAATAACCGTACCTAAGGAGAGGAACTAACATGTGAAAATACTGGTTATTAACTTTTGAAAAGTTTAGTTGAGACTGCATGCAACTCGAAATGAGTCGCGAGAACGTTCTTAAACTTCACTGGTTGCTGAAACAAAGAATCATATGCTTCTTTTCACGCAGAAATATATTCTCTAACAGAAATTCTTTCCGTAAAACTGAATAATGTATTCAACAGAAAAGACTTGATATCGTGATTATATCTCTGGTAGATTCTATTAAAGATGAACAAAGTTAATCAAGTCTACCTTTAAATATTCCTGTGAAACAATGAAATATATTTTTATTGCAAATTATTAAGTTCGTGTTAAGTAGTACTAAAGTTTTCTGATGAAGTTTTGGAGGTATATCAATTTTTTACCCATTGAAAATTAAGTACTTTGATGGTTTCATTTCACTGAACATTGAAAAGTATTTGGTAATCTGACATAGCACTATGAAGTTAAATGCTAATAAAATCATTCAAAAATTTTAAACATGAAAATACTGTCGTATTAAGAACTAGCTCAGTTATTTCACATATTTTCTTTTGTATAATGTACTTTACCGTGTATACTGGAAATATTTTCAAAACTTTGAATGATAGAAGTCATCTAACTTGACTGGGGATCAGAGCTTATATCTTTAGTTAAGATTACTGTAAAGTGAGCTAAAGAAATTATCTCACCTTTGAAAAAATTATGACATAAGTTATGAGATACTTACAAACCCTGCAAGAAGTAGCATAGTACTTTCCTGAAGGGTGCTGCTTATATAAAAATAGAGTGTGATAAAAATTTTATGCAAATGTGTCGATCCAATGTGTGAACCAAAGAATCGTATAACCAACTTATTCATAGTGATACATAGAATTTTATATATTAATTAAAACAGTTATTTTGTGTTATCTATCAACAGAAAATATTGCAAAGTAAATAAAGCAGTCTTGTGATGGCAAACTAGACATATACGTCAACATGGTATAAAATATCCAATATGCTCGCTTCTGTGTTCCAATATTCGTGTTCCAATGTATTATACCTTAATCATCGTTGAATATAATATTAATTGTTACAAGAAATATCTAAAAATAAAACGCATTTAAATGCTTGCAAAGACTGAATCTAAAGATATATAAGAGCTGGTGATCTTTAAAAAACAGTTATAGGTGTGTTGTATGTTTATTTTGAATTTTGTTGCAACACTCCCTCTGCTGCACTGAATTGGAAGATTTATTTTAATTTCTAAAGCAGTCACGTATTGTAGACATAGTTTTTTTTTTCATTTTGTATTTTTAAATTTACTCCAATTTTTATAACGCAACTACATATATATATATATATATATATATATATATATATATATATATATATATATATATATATATATATATATATTCCTAATATAATAAATATAAAAGTTAATATATGCATATTGCAATTGAAAACTACTAAATCTTAGCAAGTATTATTAGAGCCAAATGCAGATACAACGAGTAACTCAAGAAAACATTTTCTCGAAGTACCGCTGATATTCTCATTATTAATTTGCTTGTTATATAGATGAATATTACGTATTATGATTTGTTAATTATTTTCACCTAATTATTCTTTGTTGCATATGTAGTTAATATTTTTGAGAATGTTTTATATAATTTAGTCTTTATTAAGGAATTTTCCTCGAACAAACTGATTGTTCTGAATAAAACATTTAAAGAAGTTCGCTATAATCTTGATTTGATTTTAATATTTTTACCAAATAGTAGTTATATGTCTAAAACGATCCTTTAACCATGGTATTCATGAAAATAAGATGCGCTGTATTATTTCCTAGGTTTTGTTCCTTAATATTTTTTGAAAATAAATAATTTATCCGTATGATATTTAAAATAAGTACATACAAAATATCGAAGAAAAAAATCCATATAAAAAACTAATTTTATTTACATGAACTTCTTTTATTTAACACAAATTTTACGGTTTTCTTTATGTATATTTGAAAAATCAACCCATGGCTCTGAACGAAATTTATTTCTTCCTCCATAATTTAATCGCAAGAATATTAACTTGGATGTCAAAAAATTTTTTGTCTGTAAGTGAATACCTTTTCGATATTTCTTATTTCTTTTCCGAATTTTTAGTGACTCATTTCCTTCATCTCTCCACAAACAATTGTTATTAAATATTTCAAATTTATTTCTGTATTAGGTATTTGTTCCTGCTGAGGAAAGGTAAATTTCCAACTAAATCGACTATAGAACTCAAATTATCTGCGTAAACAAATCTTATTACATTAAAATAAATTAAAAGTTTCAGAAAAAATAACTGATATTAATATTGCAGCAGTGACTATTTAATCAAAGTGTGTAATAAAAACATTTTCCTTTCAAAAATAAAGTTTTTTTTAAAATTCTATTCAATGAATTAAACTGAGAAATGTAAATTTAGCATTTTATTTTGAAATGCTTATCTATTTCACTTGTACTGCTTGGGAAATAACACCAATCTGTAACTGCAAAATTACCAACTGATATTTATAGAAAATTATCTATGGAAGTTTTTATTTAATCAAGGAATAGCCACATAAAATTATCCCTAAATTCCATAAAAATTGTTTTACTGATTTTCAAATTAAAACTAATTTATACAAATATATATACACACACATACATCCATTTCTTCATATTTCTATACATTTTTCGAATCTTGCTTTTTCTTATTTTTTACTGTAAAATTCATTACAAAATATTATTTCTTCTTACCACAAAATGTTCTTTGTTTCAAAAGGATTAGTCTTAAATTTTTAGAGAACAGTTATGAATAAAACATCAAACACAATTTTATAATCGTGACTTCCTCCTTATCGTACCTGTTGCAACTTCCAGGTGTGAAATGTTGTTTTTGAAAGTAAAATGCAAAAACTTCGCTTGACACAATAGAATGTTTTCTGACATTTGAGGCAACGGGATTTTTATAAAAAAAACTAAACTAGAAGTAAAAATAAGTTTCTTATATACTCTTCCTAATAGCGGTTTAAATTTTCAGCAGCTTAATTTCGCTGTTCCAAAACTTGTTTTGAAACTTTGCTCGTATCTTATAATTAGCTCCCATTAGAGCTGTCTTATCATCGCCATTTTGACATTACTAAGAATATATTGTTTCCTTATAGAAATAAAATTACGGATGATTGTTTTTCTTCCTTATCGAAACAAAAATTGGGGTTCGAGATTAAAACCACCATCCGTGCTTCCTACTGTGTTATTAGTTCTTTGTTGCTTTTTATAACGCACTAAGCCCTCTGAAACCGGGTTTGCGTTAAAACGAAGCTTTTATAATCCCTTTCCAATGGGGAAAATTAACAGAAAGCGAACGCTTCAAGGTCTGGGTGCAGACACAAGCGATTAATTTCTTTGAGGAACTTCTATTGGTGGATGCGCATGGTTAGTTGCTTTCAAGCCCTCATGTGTCTGTCATCCTCCATGCATATTTTCCCTATTGATGAATCGTAGTTTTTGTTTCAGTTGGGCGCATGGTTTTTGTTCAAACTAAGAATTTCGTTTTGAATGAAGGGGCTTTTGTTAAAAGATTTTGCAATCTGTTATTCTTCGCTGTATCACAGTTGATGTGGTCTTCCAAAATGCTTCTTGGAATAGTCTACTACGATGAAAAATATGTTTTAAAAGAACTCGAATATTGGTATTTCTAACTAATTAAATATATTTCATTTCTTTTATTTAGACATGAAAAATGCACCATTCAAAATGTATGATAAAATTTCGGAATTATAAACCCATTTAAAAATGTAAAATTGAGTTGCTTTTTGTATTCGTGAACACTTTGTCATAATTCCTTTAAATAGTATTTTATTTCTTAATTTCTTACTTGTGTGTGATTTGTTATCGTTAACTGCAGCTCCACACTTCGTAACTGCTGTAGGAAAAATAATATATTTTAGGAAAATATTATATATATATATATATATATATATATATATATATATATATATATATATATATATATATATATATATATATATATATATATATATATATACAGGAAATCTGTATCTAAAAATGTAACTATAAAAAAATTTTTTCTTCGAATAATAATTTTTTTAGATTTTCAAGAAATCTCCATAGACGAAATTAAATCTAATCATAATTAATTTACTATATGTAATTAATTTATTTAGATCAGCATTCTCTTAGTACTGTGAAAAGTAATTCACGAATAATTTACGGGCGTGATATATTATCCTTCACTAATTCAGAATTTTAATATATATATACTACTTATATGAAGGAAAGGTATTAAATTAATGTCTGTATAATTAACTACATTCAAGTTAGTAAAATATATATTAAAATTATGCATGAATGAATGATATTATGCAGTGTTTATTGTAATAAATTATCAATTGTTTAATTTCTTTTAATTTTTAATAGTACAAGAAGAAAAACACTTAAAATTTAAAATAAAACACGCTCGCGTAATAATACCGAAAAGTAAAATTAAAGTAAAACTTGAAATTGCTCTCTATATAATCTTCTCTTATATGTATAATTATAAATATTAATGTAAATAGTCTCACACAAAACGTGTAAGCATTAAAGCTCTTTCCTATTTGAAGAGTATTCTCAAGTATATTTTAGCATAAACTTTAATTTCCATGTTTTTATTCTGAAACTTCTGAGCTTTTTAAATTAAAGTAAATAGGTATTGTATCAGATTCCATCTTCTAGAATTTTCTTCAGTTATCAGAAATGATTTTCCTCCCGATAGATTCTACTTCAGTATCCATTAAGCACTATTCCCAAGTGAGAAAAGGCGATGTCTGTAAACTTATTTTTCTGAGCATTTCATCTAAGTTAAGGTACATATAGGATATATATGAAATCTTTTTGTATTTATTTTTCTAAAATGAACTTTTCCTCTTGATGGCTTATGCATCAATGTCTGTCAAAATCTTCCCCTTAAAATTTCATATTTTTTGATTGAGAATTTTGCTTTGAAAATGCAAATCTTTAAAGTAATTTCATGACCACATAGGTTACATCTTTCACCAGAGAAACGATATTCCGTAAATTTGGTCTATTGAGATTACGTTTTTAAATATAATAATAAATGTTGAAATAAATTTCATATTTTAAAAAGAATCTGGTAGAAGATATGTGTATTGAAATTTTACAGTTTGATTCCAGTTCTAAACTATCTAAACAATTTCAAATACATACATTATTCTGTTGAGTTGACAGTAACTAAATTTCTCAGTTTTCCATGTTAGGGTCTTTATATATACATACATACACACACACACACACACACACATATATATATATATATATATATATATATATATATATATATATATATATATATATATATATATATATATATATATATATATATATACAGGTGGCTTCTCCTTCATAAAAATGCATGAAGTGTTTGATAAACATTACGGAGTTAACATACTTGTGAGTTAACAATACAACAAAACTATCTTTAATTTTGAAATGAACCAGAAACTTCTTTATTCTAGGTAAAAATACGAGATTTAGAAGTAATGTAAGACTATTTAGATTATAGAGTTAGATTTATTTAATTTATTATTTTTATTTTATTAATTTATCCAATTGTTATTCATCCAACCATAATTCAATTCAACGCAAGTAAAATAATGATTCAATATTTGCGTATAATTATAAAATACCAGGCCTCAAAATCACATGAGCTGACACATATGCGCAATCACATGAATTCAAAATGGCTAACAAATAATTATATGAAATGGGAATTCATTTTATTAATCAGTATTGCCTACGTTACATTAATATATGATACGTTAATTCAGCAAGGTTGTTGCAATTTGTAAACAATGATGTACACATCGTTACAATATATAGAAAAATGCTTATGCATCGTAATATCACTTCGAATTTATTAGTGAGATTATATCTAAGTTCAATAGTTAAAGACTATATTTTTGCTTAAATATATTGTCTGAGTAGACAGTAATTATCGTGAGAACAAATCATTATAAAATATTAATAATACCACCAAGAATTATGTACTTTTTGGAGTAAAAGGAAGCAACATAGATCCAGATCTCAAGGTTATTTTATTTCTGATTTCTAAAGGATCATTTTTAAAGTAGTATACTTTAAAGTTACAGGTTTCCTATTTGCAAACATTGCTTACAAAATACCTTTCTGGAAATCTTTAAATTCACAAATGACAAATTAATCAGGTATGTTGAAAAGTCTCTAGAATTACAAATATCCCAATGATTGAAAGTTCTGTTCTTGATAAGTATTTCGGAGTGTTATTAACAGTGTTGGATAAAACATTACTCATATTATATAAATAACATCTTAAACTATTATCTTAAAAACCAAGTTGCATGAAACATTTATTAAACGTAATGTCATGGTTTTGAGAACTTCAGCATTCTTTTATATCCAGTGGAAAATTTTTAAATTTCTTTATGCGAAAACTTTTTTAAAGTTTAGATAAATATGTTTTCTCACACACACGCGCACAGAGAGAATATCTGAATTTATATTTCTCCTAACATAATTTCTAAATTTCCATTTTAGCTTAAAAATTGACAAAAAAATTCAAGTCCTTTACTTGAATATTTTAATCCTGTATCTTAATTTTTAAAAAGCATTTTCTGAATTTTGAAACTCTTTCAATATCTGAAAAATGAAAGCTTTAGCTACTCGTGAGTTTATTTGCCTCATTAGAATCATTTCACCTTTATACGAGGAAAAAAAAGATATTTGTTAATAGAAGTAGTTTAATGACCCAGAATTCTTGGAACCGGATGCCAATTATCTCTTTTGCCAAGATAAGAAATTTCTGATTAGGGAAGAACTTAATCTAAAAACTGTAAACATGTAACAGAATGTTTTAATGTAATACTCTTGAAATTATATATACTATAATTCGAAACATTTTCATGTTTTAGTAACATTCCTCTTTTCAAATTTTTTCAATTTCATTCTTTAACTTTTTGGCTTATTTTATGTGTGAGTTATGGATTTTTGGTGATTATAATGATTTTAAAAAATTTTATTGTGAGCAATGTATACTATCAAAGTAGCTACATATGAATAAGAAAAGCGTCAAAACGTTCATTAATAAACTCATTGTATCATAAGATATTTTTAATAACGTTAGTATCTTGTAAAATTATCTTTCGTTTATAAAAATAATGATCTTGACAGATATGTAGCAAAGGCAAATATTACATATCTGTCAAGATGTGTAGTTTTTTTAGTAAAATGTTTTTATCAAATATTTTTAGTAAAATGATTGTTGGTATTATGATAACAAGCTAGATCTCAAAAGATAGCATACCTGCTTTTCACCTCCATATTTCATGGGTTAAATTCTCACTTTGGGCGTTTGAATTTATGGTAGTTACGAATCCATTTTTTAAATTTGGTTGAGAATTAACTCTTCTGTAAATAGTTAGTGTTGACCAACCAACCAATAAACATAATGAAAAATACCATGAAAGAAGTGAAAAAATAGAACAAAATAAACTCTCATTTATTTCAAATATTAAAAAAGAGAACAAATATTGAAGCGAAATTTTATTCAAACTAATTCTAATCAGAATTTTTCAGCACATGAATTTCTATTGATCAATACGCACAGATATTAGTAGGAAACTTTCTCTTAAATATATTGTTTTGAAGTGAATATTGGAATATATACTCTTATAATTTTGTTTATATACTTGGTTTTTATTCTAAATTCAAAAATAATTTGATTTTTGGTAACTGAGTATCACATTGATTCTATAAGAGATACATGTTCTTTTATGTAACACATTAAAATATGTTTATGTTACTTATTAAAATATATTACATTATTTTCCGTTGATCATCCTTTTCCTTCTTTTGATAAGACCTCTTTAATAGTTGTGTATAATACAGAATTTTATTCGAGATCAATAAAATGTTTCTTAACAGAGAACAGAATTCTTTCTTTATTTCACACAACAGAATATTTTCCTTATATTCTATTATGAGCAGAAATTATCTCTTGTAATTGTGATTAACTTCCCAAAAACGAACGTATGAAAATCGAAAAATATATTTCGTTTTCTCCTTCGAAAACTAACAAAAATGAGCGTTGCTCTTAACAGTATTTGATAGCATCAAAAAGTTCACGTGAAAGCTATTTACCACGCAACACTTTCCACCGTGCAGAAAAACCACTTTTACTCCCTGAACTCGCGTGTGCGCATGCGTGTGCTATCTGCCACTTCCGAAACATCTGCCATATCAGGCTTTTAATCTTGTTGTTCCCAGCTAATTATAATTCACAAACGGACCCCTCGCTTTGATCTGCCTGAACCTTTATTGACTTGGACTCCTTTCGCGTTGTTTGTTAATTGATTCGGTTACCACTCTAGCTGTGTGACATCGATCCGTCTGCGCCACCGTTTCTGCGAATCCAACAAGCACCCGGTCTTTGCAACTTATTCCTGGAAACGTCGGTTAAAAATAAATGCTCAGCCTGATAAATTTTATCGAAAATATTTTACGAAACACGAGAGAGAAGAGCGCCACTTTATATTCAGCGGAACAGAGCTTTCACCTGTTGGTATAGTTCGATAATTGATGGAGGCATTTCTAAAAGATTTTAGCGCGAAATAAAAGGAAGCGGAAGTATCGGTAATGTGTGATGACACTTTAGAAACGAAATACTGAGATGCTTATAATTTTTCTTTGGGTGTAAAAGTTTTAATCTTGATGTCAAGCGTTTTTAACTTTTTCTTTAATTATCTAATTAAGTAGAATAAATATAATAATAATTTTTTGGTGGATATTTGAGGACTTACTAATATAATCACAAAAAAACTGGAATTTAACTATGTAATGTGTTTTAACATGGTTAAAAACCATATTTATCTAAATATTGATTTTTTCCAGCGAAGTTACGTTTTTATACTAAGTGGAATTTGTAACAGTGCTTATAGAATTCTTATAGTAAATAATTAAAACCAAATTAGCAATTCTTAGTTACAACTAATTACTAGATTTAAATTATAAGGAAAATTTTTCTGCCGTAAACCATTAGAAATAACATTGTGTATTACAAATCAGAATGCCTTATATATTTCTAATCATTTATATTTGAAATGTAAAAGGCTACATTACAATTTCGAAATTGTAAAAGTAATTTTAAAGTATTATATTAATCGTGTAATGAGCAAAATGATTTAAAAATATGAGCAATAAAAATTTCTATAACAAATAAAAAAAACTTTATTTTGCGTAGGTATTTATTTTTATATGCATAAATACAGTGTAAAAATGTTAAATATGTTTTTATATATGTATGTAAAATGCATCATTAGTACTTCTGATTAACAAAAATTATCTGCATCAAGAATGAGAAATTCTTACTATCATCCCAGTTTCGTAATCTTAAAAAAGAAAAATATATTTTTTATATGATTAATTTAAATGTAATTTTGCAAAATGTTTCTTGCAGTGTGAGGGAAAGATAAATATTTTCTTTTTTTTATTACTATCAATGACAAATCTATGCATTTTTATCATAAACGTGTTTGATGTTAAGTTTTTAAGAAGTTAACGAATTTTTTTTTCATGAAAATTGAATTTGAATTTAAATTTTTATTATTTAAAATAATAAAAGATATTTGCTGTTCATATTTATAAGTAACATTTTTTATATTGAATTTCTGCAAATGTTCTGTTTCAAATTTAAAAATTATCATAAAAAATATCTTCGTTTTCATATTTATTTTTAAAACATATTGTATAGTTAGCTTTATATTTATAATTCTTTTTAGTTTTATATTGTTAAAAGGAAATTATTAATAGAATATTATAAAATAAATTATTCAAAATAACTTACTCCTATGTAGGGATATTTCAAGAATTTTCTATATGTAATTGATAACTTTTATCATTTGTTTTATTTAATTAAATTATTTTATTTTTATTGTATTAAGCTATTTATCATTTTTTGAAAATTTATTTTTACATGTGTAACATATTTCTTTGAATAAAGATAATAACTGTGCAATACAAGCTTAATTCATAGAAATTGCAGTTCAACAAGTGTTTTGCGCTCATATACTCTGGAAACAGCCATATTTTCGAGTCTTTAAACAATCTTTTTAACACGTAAAACAAATAAAAGGTTCGATAACCTTATTAAAAACATATTTCTCAAGTTTTATTACATTTATCCAACAAATTATACAGTTGCTACGTATCTTAAGTTACTCTTTAAACTTTGTTGAACTTCCTGTTATGGCACTATCAGTGATTTTTATAGCCGCTAGGGCATTGTAGGAAAATCCGAAGTTGTCATCTGCGTTCGCGAGAAGATCACGTAAGAAATTGTTTGGGAAAGTATCGGGTTTGTGTAGGGTGTGTGAAAACAATCGGCTGTTGTGAAACGCTTGGCTATTGTAACGTGACATTCAGTTGCGTGTCTCAAATACTGAGGATGGCTATTCGGCGCGGTGCAAATTGGATAATTAACTGATTTAAGGAGAGTGGGTTTCATGTCATTGCTTTTCCAGAGCAATTACGAGATTTTGTGAATGAACTTCATTGTGTGTGCTTACATGTAAACAAGAGAAAGTTGGACATTGAAACACGCATTTCCTTTCAAGCAAATGCCGGGATATTAACCAGCTGCCATGCATGGAAAACGAAGATCCAATCAATAAAGTTGTAATATAATTGAAGTAGGATAATGAAGTGATAATTAGTAGTGATTTCAAAATAATGGACAAATATTAACAGGTTTTCGGTTCATTATATAAATACTTGTATGAAACATTCATCTGATGCATTTGAGCTTTATAAGATGTCCTGTAGAACTGAGATATTATGTAGAGCTATGATATATAGAATTGATCTAAGTGCCATGCATTTTTTTTACATTTGGTGGGTGGCAGGTATTTACACCTGTTAATATGGACCAATCCTAGAAACATCTTCACAAGTTATGAGCTGAGGTTCATACTGTGGAAGCCTTGTAACCTTGTATATAAACTATATTATTGCAAGACAGCTTCGTAAACTATTTGTAATATATATGCGATTGCGGTCTATTTTTGTTATGTCAATATCATGATTTAAAATCAGTTATTTCTTCAGTTGAAATTAGCTACCATTTGTATAAAACACTTTATTGAAAATAACGATAAATCTGAAGTTTGAAGCAAGAAATAGGCATTTCAATATTTGAATAGAATTAGTGAGTGCAATAAACTATTTTATTTAACTAGGGACTCCGTCTTTTCTCTTATTTTTAAATTAATCTTTATTTTCAATTACTTTTTTTGTAATCCCTGATACCGTTAGTTGCCAATACAATCACAAATAGAATTTAATATGCAGCTGATTAGGCACTCCAGTCTTCAAGTCAATAAATTCAAATCCATTTCTGAATATCTATTCTAGATAAGAAACCATTATAAGGCACTCATTGAAATGAAACACATGAAATAGTTATACAGTAACAAACTGAATGAATCATTGATTGCCTTATAAGGAAACAAAGTGGGAGGTAAATACGATTCTTAGCAATTAAAATGACCTTCAATTTTAAGCTTTATTCATCATCTGAATCAAACAACTTTTGTTTTATTATCGGTACAAAAATTTTAATTTTATAAGCTATGCTTTAAAGTTACATATTACATAGAAAATATGTGATAAAAATGTAGATCTACCCATAATCTCTCACTTCCCATTGCGATTTCTATATAGGATATTGATAACTAATGTTGAGAATTTATTTTTATGTTTAGCATTTTCTAACGCTTACTTATTGTGGTTAAAATTGTATTCTTTTACCAATTTCTTGCTTCTAAACGTAGCATAATTATTAAACCTGAATCTAAGAAATCCGAAGAAAATGTTTCTTGGAAAGTGGTGCGTAGTTTAATTCTGTAAAGGAGATCCCATTTTCTCAATTTTTATAGCTGCGACAGAATTCAAATAATTTAATTTTACATTTTTGCTTTTCCATGAAAATTTCTTGAAATTAATTATGTAAAAGACTAGTTTCCTATTTTTATTCCGACATGTGAAACAAATTTCCTATAGGAAAAAGAATAGAAATTTCTTGGCACAAATTGTTTGTAGAATTTTTATAAACCTATTCTGAGGGGGGAATGAAAAATTATGAGTGACTTCCTGAGTTTTTACATGACAAACCCATTTTAAATTTCATCTTCAATATATATGTAAACATACTTAAGGGAAAATGCATAACCTTCTGAAAGTTTCAGACATATATTAAATGTGATTAACTGTATAATGATGAAGACACTTATCATTTAATGTAATCAATAACATACCCATGGAAGATAATAGACCAAGAAAAATCTCATTTAGAAATGGTGTACCTTACAATTTTGAATCTAATTTTGTTTTTTAGGATGAGCCAATACTGAAAATCAAACAAGAGCTTTAAAAAAGTTGATTCTCAATATTTTAATATCAAATGTTGCTGTCTGACAAGTTTCAAAATAAACAACATTTTCCACAGTTTTTAATTTAAAATTATGAACACTTTGGTTAATCAAAAAATTTTGTTAATTGTACAAAAATTTAAAAAGAATTACAAATAAAACTCAGATCTTAAGTTTCATTTCTGTCAATTAGTACTTTTTTCTGGCAAACGGATAAATTATAATATAATTTCTACAAAGACTTCACAGATTAAAACATGATTATCATAATTAAAATGTATTTTCTTTGTATCGCTTTCATATTTTTTTTCGTTTTGCGAAGATATTTTCTTATTTTCATGTATAATTAGCAATTTTGCTGATTTCCTATGACGAATGTATACTCTGAAATATCTGTATGCATGCACGAAATGACATTTTGACTATTTCAGTTTTTTTAACCTTGAAATTAATAATAAATATTTATTTCCAGGGTGGATTCGCTCGTGTCCACGAGTTGACAGATCTGACCACTAACCAAGTGTATGCATGCAAGATCATTCCAAAAAGCAGGCTAACAAAGCCTCATCAGAAAGAAAAAGTAAGTTACATTTCCATAAATATTTTTCATTGCTTATAACATTTTAAAATTTTCAGACCTTTTAATAGGTAGTTTCCTAAAAATAGTCTTGATAATTCCAAGCGCCCTCTGTTTAAATAGTTTTTTTATTTACATAATTGTAACATTCCATTGTCCCTTTGATACCAATCTAGTTAATTATTTAAAACTTTGCATTTTTAAAATTTCGTAATTTTTACGTTTTGTTAGTAAAAATTGTGAAAGAAAAAGGTATAATATTTTGTATGTAATGAAGATGAAATCTGGGATAGAAAATAAGAAAAACAATGACTTTTTATGAGGTAATGAATGAACTTATAAAAAAAGAATGAATCTCTCATATGAAACTAGACAATTTGTGATTGAAAATTCAAGGGGTGTCAAATGATTGGTTAGTTGCTTTACAGTTATATTTTATACGTTAGAACTGATTCGACCAGATTTTGCAAACCTTCAAAGTGGCAGTTGAACCCATCATTGAATTGAAGGTCGGAGAGATGATCCTACATCTACCAGTTCGACTACTCACTCCACGAAAAATTAAACAAAAACCGCGGTTACATTCAGAAAAGAAATATCTAATTTGCTTTTAATTATAACTGTTCTGGAGTACATTTTATAGAAATAAATGCAGTAATAAATGCATATTTTTTAATAGAAATCTTAGATCCTTTATTTTATGCTTTATTTCAAATTGCTTAATGATTTTCAAAAATGTATAAATACTTTATTATTTTAAGAAGTTACAAAAGGCTTTTCCATTCAAATTTACAACAATTTTATTTACATGTATCATAATCTAGATCTCTTTTCTGTCCAAAAATACTAATTTTAAAGTAAAAATTTCTGAAATCTTAAATAACGAAGCTTGTTTGTTAAATCATTAGAAATAGTTGAGAAACAAGTTCTGAAAATAACATGTTACGCATATATGATTATTTATATTCTTCATATAAATATAGAGCTAAAATAGGAGTTTTTTCAAAAGACAAAGTTCATTTCTGCTACTAGAAGACTAAATAGGATGATTAATGAATAGGTTAGGATAGACTAAATAGGTTAGGCTGACAATAGTGAATGGTATGGACTAGGTAGGACTAAATGGTCAATGGTCTGGTCATTAGTACAACTGTTTGTAGATTCCTTTTTCTTCTAAGATTATTTCTGAAATGATTCAGAATTCATTTTTTTAACTATCTATAACTAGAACTTTCGGCCAAAATAGTACCAGTTGAGAGAAGGAAATAGCTACAAAGGTGGATGCATGTAAATGTTTGCATGATAGTTAAACTGGAAACCAGTATCTTGAAATATAGACATTGTTTTTTTCCGGAATATGAGCATAGCTTATTGACGACTCATTAACGAGTTTTAACAAAGTAAAATTAACAAAATTGTTGAAAATGTCTCATGACAAAAAACTGTAAATATTGTAATATTATTTTGTAGCACACACACAGAGTAGCTATATATTTTTACTCTTAATCTCTCCAAAACCGTTAAGTTAAATCTCTTTCAGAATAAAAGCTAAGAGGCTTGTTGCCAGCGCTATTAAGGTGTCTCATATTCATGCCTTCTGTAAATCGTTTTCCCCCTTCCACCCCCTTTTATTACTCTTTGTAAAATTAAATTTTTTATTTATTTAAATTTAATCATAACCATAAATTATAAAATTTCTCAAAATGTATTTGTTTACTCGTATGATATTTACTTGGCCGGTTATATTTTATGTTTATTTTTCCCCTTAAAGTGTGTGTGTACCGAAGTTTATATGATGGGATCATTTTGAATTTGATATGTATTTAAATTTTAAGCAATTTGCTTATGATGTATCATTAAAAGCACAAAATGATACAAATCCTATTTATACTAAAGTTTTTTAAACAACTTATTCTTCACTCTAAATAAACACACACTTAAACTATTCGACTTAATAACTTTCATTTGCGATGTTTGGGCAGGGCAAACAAAATCCCATCAGAGCGGAGGAATTAAAATTTTGTTTGTTCAGCCTTTTTCTCCTCGTGTCACCGCTTCTAATTTAATTCGACTATAAAAATACATTTTATTCATTTTTGTATTTGCATATCGCCCCCATAACTTTTCACATTTTAAAAGCAATGAAATCGAGGAATGAATTTAGCGGCACAATTGAAAAATTATAGAATGGCTGGCATATTCTTGATACAAAATTTTAATGTTTGGTGGTTGATGAGAACCGTTTTCTGCCTTTTCTTTTTTAATTAAATGGATTCATTCAAAAAATTATAATTTTTTTATTTAAAAAATATTCTTAGATGTAGGAAATATTTATTTATATTATTTGATGTTAATTAGGTAAGTTGTTTTGTTAAGCCTTTTCACTCGTTTTTATAATTGGCAAATTTAAATAGCCTGTTAGTATATAGTAAAGGTCTCGGGATACGTATTTTTTCATAGGAGTAAAAATTAGCAATGGTTTAGAAGCTGCTTAGGCCATACATATAATATTTACGTCTTCATTAGATCCAGGTCGAGCTGGTAGACGAATGGTTAACACCTTGGCCTAAGATTCAACAATTCGTGGGTTCGATTCTCAACTTAGTATTTGGTTTGTAATTCATTTTAACCTATTTTCCCGACTGTGACCACGTATGCAAAAAATGATCGTTGAACAATAAATAAGTTAAACTAGATCTATATCACTCTGTTTGATCTTGATAGTACATAGCTTGTATTTAAGTAATACAGATTTCAAAATGATGACAATCACCAAAATATGAACTAGTTATACCTTTTTTATATGTGTGGATATTTCTTTTCTTTAATTTCAATTGAAATAATTTCAGAATTTTGATAATATATTATAAAAATAAAGAATTTACTGTCATTCAATCAGCGAACTAGGTGGATTATTAAGATTGAATACCATAAGCTTGTTAAAATGTTCGTAAGTAACTCAATTAAAGATTAAATGCTTCTTTTACAAATATATTTATTTTGAAATATACCATTAAGAGCATCGAAATAGATATTTTTAACAAAATTATTGAAGATCAGATATTCTAACAATTATGGATGATCAAATATTCGAACATTATTGACACTCATTTATTTTTTTGTTGTTAGAATAAGTATAATGTAAAACAATGTTTTGAATTCATATTTGCCTACCTAGGTAGTATATTTTTATTTTCACAATCAAGTTTCTTAAATAACAAAGGTCTTATTTTATTGAAACTACGACCCAGATTTAAAGGAAAAAGTCTATTGTTAAGTTTCTGAAATAATTTCCACTCTACAAGACATCAGTGAAAAATCTTTTGTTCCTACAAATACACCCTCTCTGCCCATGATCTTTGATCTTATCAAGAATCATTGAATGTTATCAGTTTCCTTAGCAACTGATGCTCTACAGCCCCTCCCCCATATTATGATCATCTTACAAAGATGGCAAATCTTCTTTCTGAAACCAGAAGGAATACCAAAGTCAAATTTCCACTCTCTGATTACAGTTTTTTATCGGTAAGTACTCGATATTCATCCGGGACTGAAATTAATATTTATTTAATTCAGATAAAAATTCACACAAATTCATACTTGAGTTATGAATTAACTTTGAATAAACATTTCCACAGATGGAACCCTCTTAATCATTTAGGTATATACAATCAGAAAATATTTACATTAAAACATTTTAATAAAATTCCTTGCTGAAATAAGAAGAAAGACAAAAGTAAAACAAATTAAACAGTCATCTAAATTAGGATAATAACTAAAAAAAAAGGATTTTTTTTCAAATAAATTAAGGAAGTAAAAATGGATATGAAGTTGTAGCTAAAACATAAGAGTAATGTGAGCTTCAAATGAAATAATATCTTCTGTTTTTGTCGAACATAAAATTTCTTTTAAAAACTATCATTTCATATTTTTCTAAGAAGTGTAACTTTTATTTGTTTAAAAACTAGAATGGATGCTAATATATATATATATATATATATATATATATATATATATATATATATATATATATATATATATATATATATATATATATATATATATATATATATATATATATATATATATATATATATATATATATATATATATATATAGAGAGAGAGAGAGAGAGAGAGAGAGAGAGGGAAAACTTTAAGAAATGACTGAAGGCTGGAAAAAGAAATCGATCTGATACAACTTCCATTTACATAAAAATTGTAACTTTGTTTTCTTCAAACTGAGAAAATGTTTTTCTTTCTTTCTTTTCTTTTCTTCCCTCCTCCAAAGACTAAAAGTAGAGCTCTGCGAATCCATTATCCTCTCTCTGTCAGTTTTTCTTGTTTCTTTCTTTACTGTTGAACGGTAATTTTGCTGCATTTTCGAATTTGATTTTGATCTTCTTGGTTTCATGAAATCCCCAAGAGGGCTCCAAAGGAAGCTCTGCAAATGAAAATATTTTATTTTACATTATAAATATAGAATTTTCTTTAAGAAATTTCAAATATTGCTTATTGATGATCGTCAGAAATAACAATGATACTCTAAAAAATCATATTTTTAACATCGTTGAAAAGCATTTATTTTGAAATTATACATGGAAGTTTTAAGTTTCTATATCCAAGTTATATGATTATTATCTGTACAAAAATCTATATAAAATATAATTTCTCTTTTAATTATACATAATTGTTGCTTTTCTTCTGTTGGTCATTAATATTTACAGAGTATTTTTATGACGGTTTTTTAGCATATTTGTTTTAGTATTTTTATTATTACATTATTTTTTATTAATTACTTGTACGAAAATTTATAATTTTTGAAATGATATATGAAAAGAACGATAAGTTTTTGACAGTTAAACCTCTAATATGTTAAAATTGACGAAAATGGTTAAAAAATGTCTGAATCTTACTAGTACACACAATAATTTTTGAATATTCAATGAAATTATTAAAAAGCCATTGAAAAAATGATTTTGTATTTTCACAAAAATGTTCTTTTTTGTCAAATTTCGTATTGATTGTTTTTAAGTAAATCTTCTATGTATTTTCAGTTCTTAATGAAGCTGGACCTTTATTATTGATATGAAAAAATAAAGTCATTTTATAAAAAACACATTTTGTGTCACTTACCTTGGTGCGAAATCCTAATTAGTTGACATAGTTTGAGATAGTTATGTTTGTTCGAAAACAACGTGCAAATGAAGTATGATAATAAAATGCAAGAAACATCTATGTTTTTATATAATTAAATGCTTGATTATTATGGAAAATATGGTGACCAAACAAATTTTTCATTACTTATCAATTGATAAGTTTCGATGTTTTACTTGAGATTTATTCTTTCAAAATTTCATCATTTTATTATAATCATATATGTGATTGTTTCCTATGTTTCTGTACGAATTATGTATATAATCATAATTCGTATTATATATGTATTATTTCAATAAGAAAAACATTTCTGTCTTAAATAAAACATCAAGTTAATTAATATATAGGAAATATATAATAAAAATGTTATACCAGTTTATTATTTGTTTTAATTTATCCTTATACAAAACTTTTTATCGATATATGATATTCTTATCTTTTGACAGTAAATCCTAATAGAGCGATACTGAATATTCTACTAAAAAAGTATTTTTGAAAGTTCTAAGAATGTTCCATATATATATTGATTTTTAAGAATTTAAAATTAACGAGCAAATTTTATTATACTTTGTTTCAGCTATATTTCTTATAAAGTAAATGGTTTCTTAAAATTCCTAGTTTTCAACTAAAAGTATTTTCTTTTCAAATTATAAATTTAGAAATTTTTTCCATTTCATTATTACGGAATATAGTATATTGTATTTATTGGCATATTACTTCTTTGATTATTTATTATTATTATATTTATATATATATTATATTATTATGGTTTGAATGTAATTTAAATTTTTTTGGTCTTGAATGTATTTTTATTTTTTTTAATATTAATCTTACAAACTTCAATTACTTCACCATTCTAAATATCATTTAAGGAAAAATAAAAGTTTGATATATATATATATATATATATATATATATATATATATATGATATATATATAATCATTCTAAATGAGGAAATTAATTAAACTTTTAATGGAATGCAGCATATCGATATTTATTAAGAAACTCAAAAATTAGTTCATTAAAAGGTTTTTAACTTTTCATTATAATTTAACCAATATATATCGACTTCCTAAATTCTATTAATTTCATATAAAAATTTAGTATTAATATAATCTTTTCAGAATTATTTCCAAAAAAATAGTAAATGTCATTAAATTATTGACAAATAAATTTGTGTTTTAATTTAATAAAAAAATACCAGAGAGAATTTAGTTTTAAAATAGTATTTGGTCCTAGTTTTGAAAAACTACATTCATCTTGTATAAGAAATAATAGGCTTTCTTCTATTATTTTTGATTGTTTTAGATATCTTTTTTATGAAATTAAACTCTTTTTTCATAAAATTAATTATGAAATTATATATATACTTACATACATACAGCTTAAAAACCAATATATATATATGTGTATATCTATATGTATATATATATATTGTTTTAAGTGCTGTTGATATAATTAAGATTGAATAAGCTAGTTTCATTAGAGTTACTTAAATTACTGTTTCTAATTTTGAAGGAATTACCATTTTTCGGATAAGAGTAATCAATTTTACTTAAATTATGTGTTTTCCAGTTTTTAACATTATCTTAAAGTGGGATTTATTTTTAATTTTAGATGGTTAGCTATACGTTAAAATATAAATTTGATATAAATAAAATTTTTAAATATAATTCATTAGAATCTTATAAAAATTTCCTCCTTTTGTAACAGTATTAGCAACACATGTTTTTAGAAAATTTAATCTGTTAAAATTAACCTTAAGCCCTTGCATAAAATAAATATTTTTCATTTAAAATTATCTGTATCAATTATTTTTAATAGTTAAAATCATAAAGCTATTATTTAAAGAATCATTATCTTTTATCATATCTCTAATTTGACATTGATTTGAAATTTAGTAAAATTGTAATGAAAAATGTCAATTTTTAATTGGTACACATGTAATTTGCCTTTTATTCTAATTGACTGCGTTCTAGATTTGGAATCCTAACTATTTACTATACACTGTGTACTTTAGCTCAAATAAATTTCCCCTGGTAATCCTTTGATCGGAACTAAATGGTTTAAAAGCTATTTATATGCATCTAGTACTATTATCAGTTATTTAACAGTTTCTTATGTAGTAATAACTATCAAAATTGCAACGTTTCGCTTAGAAGCCTACCATTTTGAAATGGATGGTAATCTCATTAACTTACAGTTAAGAGATAATCTAAGTGTGGATGAAGTTCTTAGACTTCAGAGACGTTGATCCTAAGTGGCAGAGCGTGAATTGAGATCATTACTCTGTGTCAAGTTGCAGGCTTTATGTTGATGCAACAAATTAATCTTTGTTTCAGATTCTGCGGGAAATTGATCTCCACCAGAAGCTCCAGCACAAGAACATCGTCCGCTTCCACAATTTCTTTGAGGACGAGCAGAACGTTTACATAATTCTGGAGAATTGTTCCAGAAAGGTGAGAAGAATTTAATTACTTAATATAATTTTTTTATTACTCGGGAGGCGCGCTTTATTTGTTTGCTTACTGGAGTAATAAATTATTTCTGTAAACGTGTCAGGTTGGCGCGAGTAAGTAGCGAACAATTATTTGGGGAATTTAGTGATGTACTGTTTTCAAACTTGAAATTAGCGTGATAAATGTAGGAGGTCCCTTTTGAGTTTAGAGTTTTTTAGTGAAAATTTTTTTGAAACAATTATTTTACAAGAATATAAAGGATTATAATACACTAGATTCTTTGTAATACATATGTGATAAAGCTGTTTCTCTCTAGCCTTAATAAACTTTAAAATGTTAGCAAAATAAAGTTTTAAATGAAGTTATATTAATTAGCAAATGTCTGTAATTATGCAATCGTAATATATAAATGAAAAATTAAACTTAATAATTATATAAATATAATTACACTTTCAAATACTCTAGTAATTTTGGTTAAAAACAATTCTTAACCTATATCCAAACAAATAATGCTTCTACATGTTTTAACAATACATCATTCGGATAATTAATTGTATAAATATCTAAGAATAATAGTTTTACATGAAATTAGCACTATTTTAGCAGTACAACAAAAGTTGCTAAACTTATATATATTACTTAATTAAAATTTAAATTGCTATCGTCTTTCTCCCTTTGTTAATTTATGTTAAATTATTTATCTAATATAGGATAAATTATTTTCTAGTATATTCCAAATACATTCGTTTCTTTTTTACAATTACAAATTATCAGAATAATTTATAAAATGTAAAATTCTTAATAGAGGAACTATACTTATAAATATTTTAGGGAACATTAGTTTATTAATAAAATATTAAAATTAAAAATATTCGAAAGATAATTCAAATTGAAGAGGAAAAATTCAGTATTCTAATTTGTGGTTAAAACAGACCAAGCGAAAATATAGAATCATTTGTGTGATGTTGGGAATTCCTGTAATAAAAAAAATGTCAGTTTTCAGTATACTTTAAGATTTAATTTGAAGTTATTACGTTCAATTTATGCTTTTAGTTTACATAAACTAAAAACATTGTGATCTGAAAACGTGTCTCTAATTAAAGTTAGTAAGTAAAAATTGGTAAAACAACTAAGCATTAAAATGCAAGAATTGTTATTTACATCAAGTATTTCAAGTGTATTCTCAATTATTTTGGGTTTTCAATGCAATTTATAATTAAAGTAATTCTGCATAATTCTTGGCAGAAACATTTATTAATTAATTTTTGTTCCTATTTTCAAAATTACTATCATTTTATGATTCATCTCCATTTTTCATTTTGATTCATTATGATCTTCATAGTTTTATAATTTTAATATTAAAATACTTTTTTCTAGCAAATATTACAGCAAATTTCATTTAAGAAATAATGAGATGGTAAAAGGAATTGTTTTAATTGAAAATATTAAACAAAAAATAATAAATATAATAAAATACTGTACAAGTGTAATATGCAATATAGTTATTGTATATTATAATTGTACATTATTTTTCAAATCAAATCAAATTTTATATGAATATAATATACATTATTTTTACTTCATTAATAATTTTCATTGTCTACTTTGTTGAAACATATTCGCGAAATTTAAAAAATTTCTAAGTAAAACTATGTTTATACGCAATAATGTAATGAAATACTTTAACGCAAAATAAAATATCCGATATGTGCAATAAAATATTGTTTTCTGAAGCTCTTTTTATCTTTTAGTGTCCTTTAATTAATTTTCTTCCTTTCTGTCGTGAAATGATTTTTCAAATATTTAAAAACCGGAGTAATTTATCGACAATTTCTATTTTTATAAACTGCTGCCAAATCACTTTCTCCAGCAATATTTCATGTTGTCCTGGATTCTGAATAACGTCTCTCGTTTTATAAATTATTCATCCAACGCTTGTGAAAAGAATTCGTTTTGTGCATTTGTTAAGTTATTGCAACAGCTGGTATTTTCAATGGATTTTTCAAATGTTCCGTCTAAAACGATTTCATTCAATGATATACTATTGAATTATAGATCAGGGAAGTATTGAATGTATATAGGGCAATATAGGGATGTATATTTTATGTATCGCAAAAAATGCATACAAATGTGAGTATTACATTTCATATTCCTTTCCCCTTCAGCTCTACTCTAGCTTTTAAATAAGATGAGCTTTGATAAAACTGCAATTATTTTTGGATATGATTAAAAGCTTTGTTTATATACTTCATTTTTAAATAGTAATAATTGTTTCACATTTTGTTATCGCTAAAATGTAACCTTTTTTCCCTTCCTTTTTTTCTTTTAAAATATTATTGCTAATAAGTGTTTTTTTACGAGAAGGAATGCTAATCAATTCAACAATATTTTTCTCGTTAACTTTTAGGAAAGAATAAATTGAAAGAGAGCTTTAAGGTTTGTTGATTTAAAATAGTGATGCTACACTATTTGTATATGTATTATTGAAAATTTGAAAAATTCCAGTTTTCAAAATTGAAAAGGATAATAAAACCTTTGTTAAATTATAAAAAAATGTATCCAATAATACGTGATAGCTTATATGTACTTCCATTCTGTATTAAGGATGTCCTTTCTTTTCAATTTAAAACTGGAAATTTTCAAATAATTCGAAAATGTGCTGAATTTAAGATAATTTAATGAATATGAATATCATTTAATACAAAAATATATAGTTTTAATAACGTAAAAATAAGGCATAAATTAACAATTACTTTAAATTAATTTTATTTATTTATTAAAATTAATTTATTAGAAAAATTGCCTTTAATTAATTAAGTCTGCATTCCTTATTTAAAATTTACTCAATCTTTTAATTACCTCAGAGCATAAAAATCAAGGTAGTGCCAGTAAATATGACAATAACCTATTTTTAACCCATGAATCGCATCTATCCGACATTGTAGATAGAAATATTATACTCATTATATTTATTTTAATACAAACAATTAATTTTAGAACCTCATCTGAAACACAAATATTACATATTTTTATTGCAAATAGTATTTTTCATAAATATATATTGCTCAAAAATAGTATACTCAAATATTAGAGTATTATGATTTTGGGTATAAACTTTGAATATGCAAACGTTTTGATATTTGTTGTATGATGGATAGTTGTTAAAAGATGGGACAAAAAAGAAATCATAAATTATGTATTAAACTTTAATGACAATATATTTTTTCTTATATACGAAATGCACAGTTTATGCACATTATACACACAACAAACCTGAATATGATGAATGACAAAAAAATAATTTTTAATATGGGATGTCGTTTCCTGTTTTTTAGATTCCACACCTAAAAGTTTATGTTCCACACCTACAAGGCATATAGAATCAATGAATTTATTAATGAATGACTGGAACAGTCTCACCCCCGTAGAAGAGAACTTTCCGACTGATGAATTACTTCTGGGGGAGACCAGAAATCCTTCTCTTTAAAATGTTCGAAATATGTGTTCCATTGGATTAATATCTGGGAATTGTGTTAATCTATCATTTCTAAAAATTCTATTGCAGAAAAGGAAATTGTTTTTCTAGTCAACTCACCATGTGGTTTGCCATTGTCAACCATGAGAATGATCCATGATTTCTGCAGTCTGTTGAGGATTACAATAAGTTTGAGCATGTGTTTCCTAATAATATGCAAATCAGTGTGGCTATTAATAGAAATATTAAAGTCGAGACCAGCATTTTGTTTCGCAAAATCAGCTACTTTTGTGCCAGAATGAAGTAGTATTTCGATTACCAAGCTTTATTTAAATGAGAATCTGTCTATTGTCGGATTGTAGGCTAAAGAGGAGTGCGAAGCCCATTGCTCTATTCATTTCTTCCTCCTGTGAGAGGCATCTTTGCTCTTTTTTTACTGGCAGTAAGCCGAAACAAACCTTCAACTGAAACAAAAATCATGTGACCGTGATCATGAAAATCTACGTGAATCAGTTGGTTTCAAACAATTTGATCTGAAAATACATTAGCAGCTCTTTAAGAATGATACTGCAGTAAAATATCCATAAATTTCTGTTGTTTTTATGTATGATACTTGGGCAAGCCAAGCTCACTGTGCCATTGTCTATGCGAATTTAAGTCATTATGGTGAGTCTTTCATTTAACCAGTGCACCACGAAGGTGAAGGTAGGACTTTTCTTCAAATTCCTCCAATAGATGGCAGCACCCACTCCCTCAATTTATAATGAGTTTCTTCTTACCGTTAGTATTAAATTGAATTGTTGCTCACATACGACGTTTTCCTGGTCTTCAGTGATCATTTTCAGCTTCTAAGCATTTATTTCATAGTCTAAAATTGTCACTTTGAGAAATTCTTAATGATTCCATTACAATAGATTTTGTTTGTCCCTTTAAGCTATCAATTCTGCTAGTAAATGTTGCTGAGACGCGTCTTTATAAAGTGCATAAGTGTTATTAAAAAATGTTTGTATTTAAATAAAGTTGCTGACATCTTTACATTTCTGCACTTTCAAAAATTCGAAGCTTCCTATTGGTATAAGAAAAATTTCTTGCCTACTACGATGTTTTTTCTTAGTCTTAAAAGGTTAAGGTTCTAATTAAGGTTTGTGCCATATTGAATTTGAAATGGATGTTATATTTTTTTCCATATACTTTTCGAGGTGGATACATGAACTTTTTTAAAGACTTCTGCCTTGCTGCTATTCATGAATTTAATCCACAAACTTTGAAACTTTCCAAGAAATTATAAGTGTTAGAAGTTACAATAGAATTTTATTATTATCTTATTCATTACTCTCTGACATTATTGCGATATTACAAATTTAAATATTCGACCATAAATTAAAATTTTTTGTCTTTTTGATGAAATAAAGACATTTTTATGAAAGTAAAACATAAGTAATTTTTATCAAAAACCAGAACAAAAAATTTATAGTTTAACAATTAGTAACTAAATAACTAAAAAAATTTTATTCATAACAACTGTAATCGAAATAATCCGAACAAGAAAAATAAACCATTATGTAAATTTCATACATTTTTTTTTATTTTGAAATACATTGAAATGTCATTCATGTTAAGGTATAATTAACTTTAATTTATCCATGATATTCTCGAACGAAACAGTATTAGCGTCACATTTATGTCAATTTATAAAATGACAATATAATGTCAAAATATTTAAATCCTATATTCACTCTGAAATTAAATAATATGGAAATAAATGGTGACGCAATTTAAATAAACTCAGAAAGGGAACTTTTATAATTAACCATGGATGACAACTTATCTTAGCTTATTTCAACTGTGAAGGACGCTCATTAAATTTTCGTTTGAATAAAATGAATATCGTTTGAGTATTTTGTCTGCTCGCTCCCCACGAAAAGTTGTCCTTGGCTGGAATTAGAATTAAATATATATTATCGCATTCGCGACATTGAAGGTGTTAAACGATGTGCCGTTTTTTTGTAACATTTTCGTGGACTGAATTATCTTTAAATGAATTTTTAAATTCGTTTCGTGATTTAAATTTTATTTTTATTCAGAATAAAATTAAAGAATTGAATTAAATAAGCGTTTAAGAAATATTACCGCCAATTAACAGTTTCAATAATTTTATTTTAACAATTCAAATTTAGTTTTCATTTAAAATTTTAACTTGTTTGGTTTAACATTTCGTAATTTTCTAAAATATATTTACTACCTCAATTGTCTTAGCATCATTATCTCGGGTTATTTAAGAATATTCATGGTGGTTCTCTCTCACAATTTAGGAATTACAGTCATATATTTTTTTCTAATTGAATTCTACAGTACATTCTCTTTTTTGAGGTAATTTTTCATTAAAATAATAATTTATTTTTGAATTAATTTTTTTAAATAATTTTAAAATTACCTTTAAATTTGTTCGCCTTTTAAGACTCATACAGTTATGTAATACCAAAATGGCTCATGACTTCAGCTCAAGACTTAAAAAACAGTGTACCTCGTACTCAGATATGACTTTGTCTCCAAGAATTTGAATAAAATATAGTTACCTAAACAATTGACAGGCACTAATTCTAAGAAGTTGACTTAGAAAACTAATTGATGGAATATTTTTATTAAAAGTTGAAGCGCTTAAGATTTTTTTAATTGATGTATTATTGAATTTGTTTGCATGTAACTAAACAATGTTTAATAATTCATTTCATATATAAGCATGTCTGTATACATCTTTATGTACGTATAAAGACTCAATTTAATACGTATCTGCTTAGCAGTAAAAAGATTTAATTTTTCTGATGTATTCTATAATGGTATTCATCATTGTATGCGTAAAGTAACGGACACATATATTAAAAAGGAACATTAATGCAGTTACTATGGTGGGCGAATTTTTTTTAAATGTAAATCCATTTTTGAAATTCGTTCCGCTTCACTAGCATTAAAAGTTTTTATTTCCTGAAGAAATAAGAAGTGCTTCTGGGGCACCTTTTGAGAGATGATACCCGGTGGTAAAACTTAAATTACACCCCGCAGATGTAGATGAAGAGGCCGCTATAGAAGAGAACTTAGAGCTAGACATTACGCTCAAGGTCATCCAGGGGGTCAGAGAACATCTTATGAATGGAACCTGGCGCAGCTGTCTTGGCAACTTGTTTTCGGCCGGACCCTGGGGCGTTTATACGTCTATTTTATTTATTTTTTTTTTTCCTCCTTTAGCCGTAAGCTGTCTGTCGAGCTCGGCAGATGTGCCGAGGATGCCCCAACTTTTTTTTCCGGTGCCCCCGATTCCGAATAACATCGTCGAAATATGGGGGCGGTGCCCCCTAATACCTGTATATGAAGTCGTGCGTACGCTCTTGAACTTTCATTATTCTTTTCATATTTTTTAGTTAAAAATGAATTTTTATTGCTGTTAAAAGCAGGTTTTTTGGTTAAGGTCTGGCATTGTGCAGAAGTTCGGCGCATTCTATAGTGTATTGCATTCTTCCAAGTGAATAGAAAACTCGACATATATTTATTATTTTTTTATAAGTCTTTACCTTTTTCCTTCATCTTTAGTGGATATTTACAAATTTCTGAATGCTATTTAGGTGCATTTTGCAACTCCGTTTATTATGAAGTGTATTTTACCAAGTACACTTTACTGCAGAATTTCGGTCACTTTTTTAAAGGAAAAATTGTATTCTAAGCGATTTTCGTCTAAATCTACAAATTCAAGATGATGTATATTTTTCTGCTCTGAATTTAGGGAAGCTATTTTCAAATTCCTATGAATTAGCAGTTGGCAAATTTCGATCCTTATTATTTAAAAAAGAATTTTTATAATGTAATAAGTGTTACATTTTATATCCGTCCATTTATACAATCAATATGTACATTCTCATTTAAACTTGATTATAAGATCACACTAATTTTCTGTTGTAGTAACTGTTGCATTTATGTATAAGAAAATGGAATATACTATAAATAGTTTAACCCTTAAAAGTCTAAATTATAAAAATTTCTTAGCACTATCTTTAAATTGTATGGCGAGTTCAGAATTTAACACGTAATTCTGAGCAAAATGTCATTTTCGATCGCAGTAACATCAGAAATATTGAAATGGAACAAAATTATTCTTGTTTTTTTTCACATTTTCATTTTATTACAAAGTGAAATCGGGCTGAAGTTAGATAGAATAACTTAAAAATCAGTCTTAAGGGAAAATGGTAATGGATGTAAAGTATGTGAACTAATGAATAAATGCGCTTATAGCCTTATATTGAAAATGGATTTCATGTCCTATGTTCTTTGAATGATTATACCAAAGTAACTTTAACCAGAATTTTTTTCTAAGGTTTAGTTATAACAGTTTCTTATTTGTGACTTTAAGTCCTTCCATATTTATTCGAAAAATGATTTCTCTTGGATTCATTTAATTGTGAGAGTATGTAAAAGCTATACACTTTATGTAGTGTTTCCTTTATTTCCTATTATATTCATGATTGTGTACATTTATATGAAAATAAGATAAGTTAAACCAGTTTTTTTTTAACGAGATGTCAGAACATCAAAGAAATTCATGATGTTCTAGTACGTCAAATTTATCCAATAAGATAATACACTTAAAACCATCCTAATTTAAAATATTGGTTTTACAATATTTATACCTTAGCGCTAAATATTGATGAATATTTATTATAAATTACCTTTGATTTCTGCATATTAAAATCGTGTGTAATAATTAGTTTTAATTTAACAAAGTTATTACTTTAGTTTTTAATAACGGAACCATGCACATTATATCACATCATATTTTCTTATACTTTGTCCTTAAACTTATTGGATAATCAAGATCCAACTGTCTAGTAGCAAAATGTATTTATTTTCTTTACTTAAAAAGGGATTTTTGTAGTTTTTGCATAACTTTTTTGATATATATATATGTATATAATTTTGAAGCTGATAATACGGCACATTGAAAATTTTCTGTAGTTTGGCTTTAATTATTAATAAAATATAACAACTGGAAAGATAGTATCTGCTTATACTACCCTTACAGTTAAAGCACGATTATTTACAAAAGTGAATAAAAATTTTCTACTTTTGTTGAACAAAATTGCCATTGTGGCCTCGGGCATTTTAAATAAAATTCAATATCATTTGCGTGAACTTGTAAAATTGCTGGAAGATCTCCACCGATGCTTCCGGGATTTAAAGATTTTGCATCTGATCAAATAATGATACCCAGTCACGCAGTGGTGTTTACTCGCATTCCACGAAAAGACATTCAAATTGATGTGATATCTGAGTGCCGCGTGGAATTCGTGGGAAAAGAACAATTTGGAAATTATATCCAATTTTGTGGCTGATCCATTTGTGACCGATCGGTCATAAAATCATCCTTTTATGGAAGATGTTTCAGAAATCTGAAAGTTCTTGAAGGACTTGCTGGTGGTTTTTTCTTTGAGCTGCTCGACTGAGTCTGAAATTTGAAGTTATTTAAAACTTATATCTTTCAGAAATGTCCTTCTTATAAAATTGGAGGGGATTTTCTGCAGGATCATATTCACGTCAAAATCGATTTAAATGAAATCGCTGCCGATTGTATTTTTGAGATCTTTATGCAGTATTAATTTCCTTTCACCATTTTTTAATTGTTTCAATTAAAAAGGATAAAACGAAATGTATACTTATCTAATTGTTATTTCAAAAGTTCACACACTAAACTAGTGAATTGTACATAATTTCGAAACAGTAAAGGAAGGATATTTGTTTTAAATCTCGAAAAGAATGCTTGTCAATATATAAAAAAGAATTTATGATTACACTAGCAAAAAATTAATGTCGTAGACACTCTTTTGGACATTTTTAAAATATAAAATTAACGCATTAAACTGGGTTTTCTTTATATTAAATAAAGTGATAACTCTAAAAATTTGGGTGTTATTAAATTTTTCAACCCCAATTTCTGTTATTGTATATGTATTACGAAACGAAAGACGCCAATTTGCAATAGGGTGTAAAATGATAAAGTAATGGCTTATGCATTTCATTTAAAAAGATATGTGAAGATGGATAGTTAATTAAAATAGTAAATGAATTTTACTTACACATAACGAAATGAGAAATTGTGACATTATTAATCGAATATTTAATTTGCATCGGAGTAGGGATGTGTAATTACTATACATATATTTGTCATGCTTTTTTACATTTCTTGAAACTGTTTGCTAAGGAAATATAATCTATCATATTTCTTTAGCTATCGGATTATTAATTATCAGTAAATGTATAAATTGTAGTGAATTTTTGAGATGTGAAAGAATTCTGCCATTTCTTTTTATAAAATAGAAATGACAAAATTTTGTCGTTTCAAAAATGTTTTTATATAGTAAAAAATAATAAAAACATAATGTAAATGAATAATCTAAAAGTATTTGTTAAACTATTACTTTTCCTCAAAAATTTATTTAGTAATGTAGATATAAGAAACTAGAATATTAAATTGCATTTTTAATTGACGTAAAAAGGGAATGTTAAGTAAAAAATTAACTGAAGTAAATATATATCAAAAAATTAAATATGGTTCAGTTGAAATTGAAAATAAAAAATACCTAACAACTAAATTATTTCTATAAATTTACTATTTCCCTGGTAATAATTATCTTGTATTTTGTAGATAGAATCGTGATTAACGCTCTCTCCTTGAAATGTGTCATTCCAAACCTCTTCCTATCTTATGTCGTAAAGTATGTCTTATCATAGGAATTCTTTAATAAATCTTGTATAAATATATAGTTCAGATTAGCCTAACTGCGACCGAATGTAAATTTGCAGATGTTAGAACGTTCGAAAAGAATTTCTTATCGTACAATGGTCTTAAATTATCTTTATCGATGCAGATGTTAAACAAATTATTAGAAGAAATTACGATATATAATATTCAAGAATAGTCATTCTTTCACTGGAATATGTACAAACATATAGAATTGTATATTACAAATTGTTTAAAAAAATTTTTTATTCTTTCGAATTTGTATAAATTAGAGATTATGTTTCTTGTTTATGCCTAAGAATTGGTTCTCTTGGCAATATAATAATTTTCAAGAATTGAGTCTTTGAAACATAGAATATTTATTATTTTTAATAACTTTTTAATGCCTTATTTCCTGTGGATTTTTAGATGATAATTGCCAACATATTTTTTTTTCATTTCGGGTCATTCAATCTTAATGGAGTCCCGATTGCTGAGAAGTTTCCAGCTGCATAAATCTATATTTAATCATATCTCTATATATAAAATATCTCGCTCAGAGCATTTTGGGTTCGATTCCCTTGTCGTGATGTGTGGATGCTTGCAATTCTTCGGATGCTACTTTAAAAACTAAGTTCCATTCTAAAAACCTTTGTGTGAAAAATAGCAATGCTCATAAAATGACAATCTAAATAATGACATATCTTTAGATTTTATGCAAATGAAGTAAATTGAAATAAATATTGTTTGAAAGATTTATTAAAAGAAAGAAAGTTCTCTCTTTTATGCGCTTGTTTTTAGAAAAATAGATAAATGTAAAAATTCATAATTAATTTGGTTGTGTTCAAACATTAAGTTTGTTAAAATAATGAATTTTTCTAATGAGTAATTTTTATAAAAAAGTAAAATATAAATAATTATATATATACTTTCAAAACAAATTAACCACCGAATTTCAGTTATCTTTGTTGAAAATTTTCTTTCGATTGTTAGCATTGATTAAATGCTTCACTGAATTATTTTGAATCGTAGAAAACAACATTATAGGTACCAACGACAGAAGTCATTACTTTAAAAACTTTTATTTATTTAATGTTTATTGTAATCTGCATAAGTTTATTATAATCCACATAAAACATTCTTAAAAGTTACATACAAACTCTTAATAGAATGGAAAGAATTTGTATCTTAAATTCGCTTTGACGTTTCTTTTATTGCTTTCTTATAAAATTCATGACAACATTTAAATTGATTTGGAATTTAACTTTGTTAAGTGGTTTAAATTGTTTTACTTTTTTTAAAAAACAGTATTTTTTTTATCTATTCACAACAGTAAAATAAGGAATTATCATTTCTATTTATGTGTATCAACATTTTACTTTATCTTGGAAAACAAAAAGTATTGAAACAAAAACTTAATTTTTTTGTAAAATTAAATTATAATGTTAATATTTTCTTGACAATGGATATTCGTATATAAAAATACTTCTTGACTGTTATTTCTCTCGCAAAACTTTTATTCCGCAAATTTAATTTAAATTACCAAACCATTCGATTGTTTTTTTTTTTATCTTCAGCTCACATATCTGTATAAATTGAATTTGATTGTTTTTACCTGAAAACTTTGGAATTCAATATTTAATTATTTCTCTTATCTGGGTTCTGACTCATTGTTTTGAAAAATATTGCTTAAATACAATTATAGAATATGAGTATTTTATTCTCAGAACTAATATTCAATAATTTTTCTTAAATTTGTTCCATTTTTATAATTCAATTCTGCGTATATTCTTGATATTTTGATAGTAAAATTATTGACAATATCTGTCTTGATTTATTATTATAAGCAATTTATTAATTTTGAAATATTCACTTGTGTGGATTCATGAAAATTCAGGAATGTTCTTACAATGGTGAAATCCACAGATTTATAAGTATTTTTAATCTCTTTATAGCAAATAAATTTCACAATTCTTCGGTTGAATGGCCTCATTTCTATAACAAAGATTTGTGATAGCATAAATTCAGCAATATAACTGAGAATACAATATCTCATTTACAATTACTTTTAAGTTCCTTGGATATTTATATTTCAGCGTGTGTTTCAGTGGTTATAATAAAGAGTATCAATTTTAATTGAAAGGACATAGGAAAGAGCTTCCCTGGAAATTTTCATTTCATTTCAGACAAGCAGGGAGTTTATTTGGGCGTGTTCCTTTTGTTATGTCATTTATGAATTCAATTAAACTCTTTTAGTTATTTATTGTACACTACTTCCTTATAGATAAAGGAACTAAATCCTTTTTTAAAATTTATGAAATATAAATTGCTCTTGTGACATATTTATCAAAATTTTATCCCCTATTTCTGAGGAAAACTAACTTAAGTTATGGCTCATTAATAAAATAAATCTTAAAATAAACATGATGCAAACGAACTCGTAATATTGTCATTTCAGAATAAGAATAGCGTAGAAAATAGAAGCATAACATGAAATTTATAAATATGCTTTTTGAAGTATGAGAAGTAGTTTAATAAGATTTACAGGAAATTGTGAATGAGAAATCCAGAAAATTTTTCTTTTTAATATCGTTAAGCCACTGTAATTAAGTTCTCTCATTTATATAATTTAAAGTATTGTGTTTAATATAAAACTTATACATATATTAGATTTAAAATAAGTTTTAAAGTCTGATTAATACTTTTTTAATAGTTAGAGTTTCATCTATCATTTCGTTTGTAATAGTTTCAGTGTGGTTATTCAAAATTAATTCGGATTCTTGTTTGTGTAAACAGAAAATTTTATTGTGTTATTTAACGATTGTGCTATTTAACGATATTCAAAATGAAGGAAACATTATAATATATATCCACCAACTTAGATAAGTAGTTCTCGAAACAAAGAGCAAGTAATGGGTTCTGACTGCCATTGCAGAATTACTGAATATTACTATATAATAACTTGGAAAGTAATATTACTTTCATTCAAATTAGATTTGAAAAAAAGTATAGTCAGTTAAAACGCATATTTTTTCGTTCCAATGCATATCGTGCATAAAAAATTTCAAAAGTCTCTTCTTAATTGATAATCCTTGTGTGAGCGATTTCAATGATAATAGGCCATATTTATTGCACATAAAACGCCTTTAATGATTCCTTTAACTGTACGAGCAATGATATCCAATTTGTATAATGGAAGACTAGTTTTTACTAGTTATTAGTGGCTTACATGTTAAAATTACTTAACTATATATATTTAAATGTAATAAATGTTTCACGGGGAAAAGTATCTGAGAAAAATGTCTTGTACATGTAATCTTCATTGAAACTTACAAAGGAAATCAATAGGTCCTGATAATAATTATCTCAGGAACTTTCTCTACTTATCATACTTGGAGAGTTTTATGTCGATAAAATAATGAATTATGATAATTTAAGACACATTTTCGTTTCAAAGTAGTTTTGTCGATAATTATCTGTAATAATGCAGTATCAAAATCATAATTTGCTCTAAGTACAATAAAGTTGCTTATAGTTTGATTCTCTAAAAATAAATGCTTTATTGTATACTATTTAAGAAGCTAGAGAAATGAAATAGATTATTTTCTCTATGTCAGACATAAACTAACAGCTATATCTGTTCTGAATCTTCCATGATGAAAGTCATACTAAAAATAATATTCTGAAGTTTAATTGAACATACCGATAAAATTGACGCGTTTATGATGAGAATATTTCTGAAAAGAGAATTAAAATATAATGCATATTAGGTGCATTAAAAAATATTTAATTTTTATATTCAATCTAGAGGTTTCTAGTATCAATCGTGCATTCAGTCTTTCACTTTTAGGTAAATTTTGTATCCAGTCTTTCGGTTTTTTACTTTTTATATTAGTCTCTACATTGAAACCTTAGAATACTGACTAGATTCAATCAATTAAATATTTTATTGTTATAAACACATTACCGATATTTTAGCTCGTTTTACAATCTTATTTGTAATAAACATCTGGAATGTGCAATGGTAATATTCTAAAAGCATTTCAATGATTCATTCATTTTGAAAATGGTCTTGCGTTTAATTCAAGAGTCCTTTAGTCATCTACGACGGACCATGCAATCACTTTACTAATGTAGACTTCTTGTGACCAAGTCAACTTCATTTCCATGACCATTCTTGCGAACGTTTCCCAAATGCATATTCATAGCAGGTAAGGCAGCATATTGCATACGTAAGACTTACTTTGCATATGATGTGCCATTCCGAATATTAATGGAATGAGCAATCCATTTAAGTGTGTTTGTGGGAGAGAAAAGTTTCTTTTGCAATGCTTGGACAAACGATCGGAAATGTTTGAATAAAGATAACATGCAAGCATGGATGGTAAAGTCTTTCAACCATTGCTCTTGTATGACTAAACATAGATAAATACATTTTAAAAAATTAGAAATGAATGATATATCTTATGTTGATTGCTTCTCATATAAAGGGACTAAGTATTTTCCCTGTTTCATAAAATTAACATTTGCATTTCAAATTATTCTAAGCATATAGATTTTTTGTTTAAATTTAGCAAAGCTTTAAGCGCCTGTAATGTGAGAGTCAAATAGGTCAAATATCATTCACATCCTCGAATTACTGAATCTTTCTAACCCAATTGTAAATAATAGTCTAATAAATTCATAGCAAATTTTTGGAAATCCAAGTTAGATGCATACCTAAAAAAATTTAACCCCTTTAATGAAAGTTGTAGGTCAATTTTTGTTAGTTGTAATGATAAAATGTTAAATGAACGTTGTTTTATATTATATTATGTAATTTATAGGAGCCACAAATTTACCATAAAAAGGATCCAAACTTATTAGAAATCAGCGTCTGTATTCGATTTCAGAGCGCCGAAATTAAGTCTTGAAGTAACACACTTCTATTTTTTTAGTAAATGAAACCAATTTAAGATTAAAATTGTCGTACGAAAATATTAATGTTTCTTGCAAAAGTATTTATTAGATTTATAAATTTTTATTCTAAATTTTATAATTGTGCTTTGAAAAAATTTTATAGTATGTTTGAAAAAAACATATACGATATTTGATTTTCGCTTCAGTTTTTCTAGTTCGATCTCTATTAAATACTTCTAAAACTAAATGTTTTATTTTGATTTTTTTATTAATATACTAACCATTCAAAAAAAAGGGCTACTGAGACTTATAAAGATATTTTTGAAAATATTTTTTAAGGATTCGTTTTAAGGTAAATGAATATATTTATATTTCAAATACTCCAGAAATGTTATACAAATAATTTGTTTTCCCCTCATATGAATAAAAATTTTGTATCGCTCACAGTTGAGAATACTTATTCATAGAATAATTGTCCAAGCCCATAGCAAAATAGATAATAATATATTTAATTCCTTACTATGATTTTCAAGACATATTGTCAAGGGTTGCTTATTTAATGGTAATTCCATTGGAATATTTATGAAAGAAATAAAATTTTCTTTATTACAAAGACCTTGTTGTAAAATTATTGTAATATATCGAAATTGTGCCCATTATTTTTCTTGCAATCTTCTAAACCAATAGAGGAAATTTACGATTAATAAATGTAAAAATTATTTCTCTTAACATTTTGAGTTAGCTGGTAAAGTTAAAAAGATTTTATTTATTGGATAACATTGGATTTCTTTTACATAAATATGTAGAAAACTTCGAAAAATTCCACATATCAAAGTGAGAGAAAATTTATGGATTTGTCACTCCCCCTGTAGTAATTAGCAAATCTATTAACTACCTAGAGTTATAAATATATTGCATAATTAAATGCATTCCCTTGATAGACTAGGATTTGTATATATATATTATCTAATGCAGGAAACTCTAGAAATTTGATCTTAATTATCATCGACTAGACTTCTATCAACGTTTGAAATGCCCAAAATCTATCCATTTGCTTGCGATGATCTTTATTCGCTATTCCATGTAAAATTTTCTAGCTAGAAATCAATTATTGCGATGTTTAATGTGAAATTTGCTTACAATATGTAATCTAAACTACAATCATACCAAAGTAAACAATTTATCTGTATCATTTGATGAGATATTAATATCCATTTGTTACTCGAGCTCTGCTATGGAATTAGTTGTTAGACAAATAGTTATAATAGGAAATGATTCACTCAGATGTTGATTCAAATGAAATTAATTGTATCGCTCTACTATTAGATTTGTCCTCCTACCACTGCTGTTTGTTAATTAAGTTCAGCTGAGAAAAGAGAATGTAGACCCATAACTTTCGCGAAACTTAATTATGTACATGTAACCAATATAAATGGAATAAAGGGGGCTTAATCGAGATAATAACGTTGTGTGTATTCAGAATAAGAAAATGTGTTTGTTAATTTCAAAATATATTTAAAGTTAAGTATTTTGCAAATAAAGGATCCGAATCGCTTCTCTGCTTTTGTTTCATAACAATTGTACATTGTTAATTTACATATAAATTTTGCTTTTAAGTTGTATCTTAATTATCCTTATAAATTCTAATTAACTATTAGAAATAATTAATGATGAGCTGTTGTGAAGAGAAATTAGAGTTAGGAATACTTTTATGTATACAGAGTATTTAATTTTTTAAATTATACCATCTGAGATCATTATGTACATGCGAGATAGTAAAATTTATAATGTATACGTAAAAATAAGTATTATTTTATTAATCCTTCAAATTATTTATTTCTATTATCTATATATTTACAAATTGATAGAAATTATGAAATTAATGTATGTAAATTTTATATAATTCACTAAGCAGATTATATCGGAGAGTATACATTTGAGAGGAAATTTGCGTATTTATTTCATTTAAATACGCAAAATTCAGAAAGGGAAATCACTTATACACTTACCCTAACTTAATTAATGCCGAGATGGTAGCCGAATGGTTTGCACTCTAGCCTTCCGTTCAACAGTTCATGGGTTCAAATCCCACCTTGGGTTTTGATGTTTGCAGTGGCTTGAAATCCATTTTAAATTGAGGTCCCCGTCTAATTTGCCCTCGTGTGTAAAAAAGAACTGTTGAGTGACAAACCATGGCTTCCTTAAAAACGAAGTCTCAAATTAGTGTATCGTTATTCAACTGTGGCTTGGGCTTACCACTTCGAATAGTGTTGTCCTACTGTACTCCTGAGCTGGCAATGGATAGCACTGTGGCTTTTAGTTCAATAGTTTTTGTTCGAATTCCACCTTGGGCATCGATTGTTAATAGTGGCTTGGAATGCACTCCAAACTATAAGCCCTGGTCTAATTAACCACCGTGTGCAAAAATTGCCATTGAGAGACAAACTAATCAAACTTACCATTGAGCCGTCGTGAATAATATTTCAGTAAAACTCTTATCAAATATCAAAACATTTATATCAACAAATGCTCAATCAAAAGCATTCTTTTCGAATTACAGAACCTTATTTGCTCCATTGCCCTTTCTACTCCAGAACGGGCTTGAAGTTACTTTTTGGAAGTTTTCTAACCTACGTTTCTGTTACCTTCACGATGATTTGCATAGTCGATCCAAAATGTTTACTTCCACGTCCTTCTGCTTGTTGAAAGGGCCAGGTGTCGTGAGAGGGAGGGTCTACGGAATAATGGGGAGGAAACCACATTGTTGACTGAGATTTCTAGCTTTATCCTGATTGACGCGTTCTTTTCATACTATGAAACGATGAGTGATACTCATCGTGAACATGCGGTTAAAGGATCAAAAGTACTGAACTCGGGACATGTTGGCATTAAAAAATATCTGGAAAGTCTTGGATATCATTGTTATTATTTATTTATTGATGAATAATCTGGGAAATGCTCCAAAAAATATTTTTAACAATAGTTCATAAGCGATTGGAGGAATCAAAAAATTTGATTCCTAACACAAACTTTTATCGGAGAATTGATCGAATTGTTAGTTTTTCAGAATGCGATATATAAATTGTTCTTACATCATGAATTTTTTTTAAACATAATTTACATAAACTAGATAAATTAATAAAAAATTAAAATTTTATAATGGGCACGAGGTATAAATACTATTCGTGCATAAAATTTCATTAGGGAAATTAAAAATATTACTATCAGCAGCAATTTAAAGTATTACTAAAAATATAATTTATAGAAATTTATTTCAAAATGAGCTAATATATATATATATAATAGTTATTTGTTATTTTCTTGATATGAATAATTTGTTACTACATTTTATTCAGAAAAAAAAATACTTCTGTGGATTCTGAATTTTATGCTTGAATTATTGTCATTTACTTATAAATATTGAGGCTATTGAAAATATTTGCTTAGAAATATTTTAGAAAAGGGAGAACTACAAACACTAATAAATTTTTCCATAAACATCATTATACTAAATTTAAATGTCATTGAATTTTTTTTACTAGTGTGACTAAATTAAATTAAATTCTTTAATTTAGTTGCTAGTCATAAAGAGCTAATAAATTAAAAATCAAGTTAAAAAAAGTTCATTTGAAGCTCGAAAAAGTTAATTACGCTCATTAAAGCATTTTAAGTTAATATGTTTGTTTAATGTTAAAAGCATTACTGCTTAAATTTTCCTGAATGCATTTTGTTTAAAGCATTTAATTATTAATTACTGTTTATAGAGATTTGAAGTAAATGAGAATTGTCTAGGAATTCCTGAAATTCTGAATTTTGCTGGATTTACAAGATTTGTTTATTTAAGCATTACGTTATTTCCTTTAAATGTTTTTTAGTATACACGTAAAATTTTATGGGTTGCTTGTTTCTCACATTCACATTTTAAGAATGTCAAAAAAAATATTTGCTTTATTAAAATTCCGCTGAAAACTATTCGAATGAGATTAGATCAAAATTAATAAGTTAGGTAAAAATAATTGTAATTAAATTAGGTATTTCATATTTATTTTTAGTAAAACTGAAATGAAAATTTAAAAGATTAATTTTTTTTCCTTGCCATATTCATAACTCTAAATTTTTTTTAAACTTAGTTATTTGAGGGGATCAGAAATTTCTTCTATGACATAAAACCTGCAACTATTGAATTTTTTAAGATAAAAAAAATTCCTAATTCCAGTGATAACGAAAGCAATATTGCGAAATTTAAAAATTTAACTATTTCTATCTCGATTTCTTTTTATTGCTTCATCTTTTGTAATAATATTTTCTCAAGTATCTCATGGTTCAATGTTTCCCTTCCAGTCTTTAGTTCACGTCTTGAGGAACAGAAAGATCTTGACGGAACCTGAGGTCCGCTACTTCATGCTTCAGCTCGCTGAAGGCGTGCAATACACGCACTCTGAAGGCGTCATTCATCGCGATCTGAAGCTCGGCAACATGCTTCTGTCTGAAGAGATGGAAGTGAAAATTGGAGATTTTGGCCTGGCCACCCACATCTCCAATCTGGACAAGTGTGGCAAAAAGTTGTAAGTATTTTCTTATGATACGTTTTCTATGTAAAGAAAAAAGTTAATGCTCTTCTTTAAATTAAAAGCTGTCACTGATCATTTCTACTTGTGATTCTATTTGCTTATTAATTACTTGTTCAAAATTACAACTTATTGTTACCGTATTAGTGCTCTTATCCAAGCTGACAGCTGAGTTATATGTGCTCTTACCTTCTGCTCAACAATTTCCGCTTCGAGTTTGCTTGCTTGTAAAGGTTCAAAACCCACTTCAAACTATAAGTTCCAATCAAATTAGTCTTATGATACAAAGTGATCCTCGGCCGAATAATCTAGTGGTTAGGGTATGTGCTTTCCGTTCAGAAGGGCCGTTAAAGACCCAGCGAGTACATGCGATATATGTGCTCGTTAAATCTGTGGAATCGAAAGTCCTGTGGTCGGTCGTTGAGAAGTTACTATAGGTGCAATGGTCTGGAGAAAATTTCCTCTCCTTCCAGATCAAAGTCAAAATTGAGAGAGTGGATTCTCTGTGGTGCCATCTATCGGATGAGTCTTAGCGCAAAGACCTACTTTCACCTTCATGGTGCTCTAGTTAAACGAAAGACTTATCCATCTGACTTAATTTTGCGTAGACGTCAACTAGCGAGCTTTGCCTGCCCAAGTGTCATAAATAACAACAACAATAAACCAAATTATATGTCCTTAAATGTATCCCATTTCCTTGCGATATATGTATTTAATATTAATATATACAATTATTATTTATTAAATTAATAAAATCGGTGTCATTATATATGTAATAAAATTTCATTAGTTATAATCTTTTTATTTTGATCTACAATAAATGATTTTGTTATTCGTTTTGTGAAACATAAAGTCAAGATGATTATATTTAATTTTTAACTATATAAATTATTGGCATTATAAACTGTATTATGTATAAATTATGGAAAAAATATTATCTCTATAATTAAGCTCTTATTTTATGTATTTATCCGTAGTATTAATGCATACTTAAAATTAATTATCTGTTGTTGTTTTGAATTATTCTTTATTTTTTTACAGCACTGTGTGTGGTACTCCAAATTATATAGCTCCAGAAGTTCTGAACATGCAAGGTCACAGCTTTGCGGCTGATGTCTGGGCAATGGGGTGTATAATGTAGGTGTCTTGTTTTCATTTTTTTTTTGTTTCTACGAACATAAATAATTCTTTCCAGAAATTATATATATATATATATATATATATATATATATATATATATATATATATATATATATATATATATATATATATATATTCATCTGCTGTTTAATACTCACTAAAAATTATGAAATGTATTCATACATTTCAATTCAATTGATTTTAAACGAATCTTTCATTAAAGAGATTCTCTTTAATTTGTAAAGATTCTATCAATCATTTGCATAATTGTTTGTTTAAATAAAATACAGTTTAACATACTTAGTCTATTTTTAATGCAAGAAATATTTAGCTTTTATTTTAATTATAATTATGTAGTAGCTCTTGAAGAAAAAACATTGTTTCAATTCTTTTATAAGGTTTCAAGCATTATAGTTATAGAAACTATCTAAGCTTGATGGACTTATTCAAAAGAAATGAATGGTTATTAACTACTCCATGACAACATGATTGGTGGTTGTTTCATTTATTACTATATTTAATCTGCAACTATTATTTAGGTACGCTATGCTGGTGGGTCAGCCTCCTTTCGAGACTTCCACATTGAACGAGACGTATTACCGTATCACAACGAACAAATACAGTATTCCTAGTTCCATGTCGGAGCCAGCACGCCACCTGGTCGTCAGAATGCTGCAGTGTAAGCCTTCTGATAGGCCATCTGTCGAAGAAATACTCAAGCACAGGTTTTTCACGTCCGGTTACCTGCCAACCACCTTGCCCACCTCTTGCTGCGTTACGATTCCTAAACTTCCAATTGGTCTGTTAATAAGAAGGTAAGAAAGTTCTCAGATTTTGTAAATAACTCGGGGAAGGGTTTACTGTGAGGAATCCGTTCATGTTGCCTTTTTTGCAGTGAAAGGGAAAGTACAATTCTGCCATTTGTCAAGTTTTGCTTTGAAAAGTCTTGTGTCAGGGTGGATGCTTTGGTTCTTTTGGCATACGAATACAGCTTATATCTATGTTATCAGATAATGCTTGATTTGTATTTATAGTTGGTGATTTAATTTTAAATGTTAGTCTAAAAATAACATAATCAGTATGCTATGAAGTTATTTGAAGCATTGCATACTATATATAAATTGGTTTTCAAATTTCAAGTGTCCATGAAATTTTCATCTTTCCAACTTTCAAATTGTGCTTTTAAAACAATGGAAATTCAGATTTCATGAAAAATAAGGACAATACTAGTTGAATTTGAAGAAACATTTAAGTTAAAATTAATAGATATAGAAGACAATGTTTCAACAGCAGAAGTAACATCTTTCGTGATTTTGTTATTTTCTATATTTTGCGTCACGCGTAATCAGTTAATAAAATATTCAAACTAAAATCATGAGTAAAAATATGTATTGTTCAAACCTGGTTACTTCGTTTGCATTGTTGCTTGATTAATTTTATTCTATTCAAGTTATCGGACGGTAAATACATATATATATATATATATATATATATATATATATATATATATATATATATATATATATATATATATATATATATGTGAAGCAAAGTTATATGGATTTTTTTTAATCAAATTATCGATACTGGGAACTCATTGTCTGGAAATTCTAGGTCTTGTGGCCCATCTGAAAAGCCTAATTAAATTGAAATCTTTTCAGTTTTAAATTCATCCCAAGTATCGTTTAAAGAAATAAACGCATATATACTTATATATATATATATACACTTTAATTTTGCAAAGGGAAATATTATACATAAATGTTAATTCGAAAATGTAAATTCATATCTGGGCTTTATCAATAGAGATATATTTCCGCAATGCCCATAGTTACCGATATTTTTCATATAGTTCATGATATATAGCAGTTTATCAGCATTATCTTTTCATATGTTCTGAATAAAATCTCTTACAGTTCTTCAGGTAACGCTCCAAGAGCAAAGGTATGCGGAAAACACATTTTTTACGTGCTGCGCATGTAATTAACAATTATTAAAATATGTAATTTTACGTGTTTTACTCTAGAAACACGTAAATACATTTTGAAAAAAAAGCTGTTTCTTAGGATCAAGAATTTTTATTTTCAAGGAACTAGATTACCCGTTAAGTAAATTTATGGTTTCAATATTTAACCATAGCATTTATGATGTCAATAATTTAAAAAAATACAAATTAAGGTCGTGTTTAATGAGAAAAAAAATGAGCAAACTAAGAAAGTAGGGGACACTACGCAAAAATGCATATTAAAGAAAAATATTAAATACACATTTTCCTTTTAGCAGAAAGTGGTGAATGTTTCTGCAACAGGATCTGGTAGTTAATTTATTCATAAAGAGAATGATGATTAAAGATGTTCTTCGATTGTAGCAGTAAAATATTTTTTTATCCTTTCAATTCAATAAATGATACGCATTAAAAATGATTGAGTTTCAATATATTTAATAATGAAAACATTTTTTCAAAATTTTGAACACTGTCTCCCCATGCATAACCGATGTACAGAAACGGACTTACATAAGTAAATTAAGTAAGAAAAAAAATTAAATTTCGCATAATAATAAAATCATCAACATTGAATTTTATTATTTTAAAAATATTTCTTCTCAATACACACTGAAAAATACGTATAATACGAATCGTGTGATAATGAGAGGTTTTTTTAAAGTTGGCTCTCAGATATCTCCTTATGTTAACTTTTCCTTTCCATGCATTTTCTTAACTTTACTTATAAGAATATATGAAGCCATTCAAAACTATACAAATATTTTGTTTGAGATTTCTATTTTGATAAAGAAAAGCTGACAAAAATATTTTTTTAAACCATGTTTGTAAAATTTGTCTTCTATTTCCATAAAAATGAACTCGTATTTTAAAATTACATTAATTAAAGAGCTTATAAATTTAGATTATAAAAAAGTTAATTAACTTTTTAATAATTATGAAATAAAAAGATTTGAATAATTATCTGCTGTCAATGTGTGTAATTATTTCATTTCTATTCGTAGTGAGAAGAGTGGAATTTATTCTCCCATCCCCATTTTCGAAATCTAATTTTCCTCAATTTTTTTTTTTTTTCCTACGTCAGGTTACATTTGTAGTGAATTTCATTAAGTTGTAGATTCCAGTCTGGAAATTTTCCATTCACGGGAGCTCCTCGCACGCAATGCAGCATAATTTTAGAGTTGCACTTCCGTGTGGTACACGTGATTTTGGCATCTTAAGAAGTTTTTAACCCATTATCGCCAAATGCACGAAGTTTCCCTGATTTTCTGTGCCAAGTTCATACATTTTTCTTCTGAAAATGATTCTGAGCCTTTTAAACTGAGTTATACTGCTTTACATAAATTATTTCCAGATTCGCAGATGAAGATTTTTTTTTTATTTTGCAAACAACTTAATTAATAAATTCATTTTTACAAATTTCTTATTTAGTGAGAATTTTTAAGGAATGTTTTTTAACAACAAAGAAAACACTGCGTTTTACTTCTAATCCTAAGCAATTGTGAAAATATATATTGTAAAACTGATCCATAATGATTGAATATTTTGAACAACAGAGTTTGTTGAGATGAAAGTCAGTTATTTCCAAATGGAAGAAGTTTTTGATGCTATTAATAAGTTACCTGTGACTGTAACAATATCGAAATTACGATGTTATTTGTGAATGTCAAATAACGATGTACTGTGCTTTCTTAAAGGAATGTTTTAAATTAAAGTGTGTCAGCTTTTCTCTTGTTTATATTTTGGGTACCTATATGTCTAGAACTAAACAATATACCACTTGACATTACGTAATGGGCAGCCTAAGAAACTAACATTATTTTAAAGTATTTGAAAATATCGACCGCATAAATTGCTTACAGGTAGTGTTGTAAAGGAGGGGAAAATCCAGGTTTACTTCCGGGAATAAACCCGGTTATTTTCCTTTGGAATTATGAAAACTCCCAAGAAATTTTGGAAGTTCTCGCGAATTTTAAAAATTTTCAGATTTAGAATTTTTGATGTTTTTTTTTATTATCAGATATTTCTTAAAATAAAAATCCACTTATTTTTATGATTTCTATACTACAAATTACTGTAATATAAAGTTTTCCAGGAAAAAAAAGCAATTTTGTTTTGATGACCAATTTAGAATAACTTCAAAAATTAATGTTGAGGAACCATTTTTTTTCTTTCTCAGTACGAATTTATAACGACAGAAATAGGGAATTATCAATACTTATTGTGACAATCCTGAGAAATATATCTTGCATAAATATATCTAAAATTTGATTATTTTAAATTTTTAACAGGTAATTTTATTTTATCGAAATTTTTTTGTACATATACATAGTTTATTTCACTTCTCTTCATAGTAAAAGCAAGACAAACCATTAACTGAAAAATGATTGGGTTGAGTTTATTCCCTCAAAATTCCCAATATTCCCCGAAATTCCCAAAATTCCTGAGTAAATTCCGGTAGTTCAAAATTCCCGGGAATTTTACATCTCTACCTACAGATAGGACACCTGCATATATGGTTGGACGTATTCAGGTGTCGAAAACCTCCCTTATTAAAAGAAAACGGAAAATATTATAATTACTGAATCATAATATTTACGTGATTCTGACTGCTTAAAATTCCATAATTTTACATAGCATCTTATTTTATTTATTTTAATTCTGTGTCAAGTTATAACATCCCATCAAATTTTTTGTTCGATCAAAAAATTTCATCCCTGCAGTTAAAAAAATTGTAATATTATTTAATCAATATTTTCAATCGTGTTGATATTTTTAATTAATACTTAAAAATTCAATAATATAGTAAATGGTAGAAAAATATTCTCTAATTTAACCTTGTAAATACATCAGAATGAATTCCGTACTTTAATAACCACCAACCACATTAATTTACGTGCGATGTTATCTGAAAAATGAATATTTTTGATAACAATCTGATTATTTGTATTGATCTATTAACAAATTTATAATAATGCTTGTTTTTTGCATTAGTGGTGCTAAGATAATTTCTCTTAAATCGATAGACTTATTTTTCTATATTTAATAATGTTCCATAACTGATAAAGAGAAAAGGTGAATTCAGAGAGACTATATAATTGGATTTTATATTATTTTCATCAGAAATGAAAATTTTTAAATTATGCATTTTGAAAATTTCGTATTTGAATATGCTCTGCGTAAAATTCTACTCCGTAAAACTCCTAATTTTGATAGAGTGGTGCGGTCATCGTAATACATAAAAGCCATTAAGAGGTGTGGTAGTTTGTAAGACTTTTTAGTATTTGCTTATTACTTCATCTCAAAAAGACTTCTCGTTATTAGTGAAACGTATTCATATGTTTCAAGGGAGAAAACTCGGAAAAATTGCAAACACCCAAGCCGATAGACATGCATCCAAATGTTAGAAGTGTAACGTTCAACAATTGCTGTGATCGAACTTTGGATCTTTCGTTTGAAAGCACTGTCCTACTCTAACCACGGTGAGCCTTTAACAATAGCGTCAAGAGTATAATAATTAGAAATCATAAATTTAATTAATTTATAATTAAATATTTAGGCATTTCATTTCGTAATCGAATGAATTTATGAGATTCCATTATTGTAAGTCGAATGGCTGATTTAAAATGGTATTTTTGTAATCGTGTAGAAAAAATCCAAAGTAATGGGAGCGAAATGAACTCATTATACATGTCGTCACCAAATGCGAGTTAAATTCCCGAATTTCAAATGAAATAAAATACAAAAATGTGAAATTAGATGTCTTCTCTAAAAATGGAGTTTTGTTTTTATCGATAATGAATACTTACATCAAATAATGTAAACGGTGCTCTTTGCTGGTAATATTTGACTTTTTTGTGAGAAAATATTTAAGTATTACAAGAATTTTTAGAAAAGGAAAGAATCTTTTTTAACTTTTTTTCTAATATTTTATACATCAATTCCAGTATTAAAATATTTTTTAATAAGGAACTCCAGATTATATTTACTCTCCAATTAAATTTAATATTTGATATTTATAATTTATTCTTATTGTTAGAAAGTATTGTAAACTATGTCGTTTTTTAATCTTGTGTAATGAAAACGAAGGACGAAGTCGGCAAAAGACAGCGTCATCATCTTTGAATCTTATTACCTTATCATCTGAAGGTTAAAATTGTTGTAAATTAAGACAATATTTTCCATCAATTCTGCGGTCTGATTCTTCCAAGGACAATTATTCAATGTCATTAACAGTTAGCCTTTCTTTAAACAACGAGTTCATGCTGAGGATTAGGTCTGTGGTAGAATTTTAGATAATGAGACAGTACTACTGCTCTGTCATATTGAATGTTTTTCAAGTCTCATAAGAAATTTAATTTACAAGGTACCGAAGTAAATTTTAAATTAATTTTGCATTGTTTAAAAATATTAAAAAAATTTAAATAATAAATAAACCAAGTTATAAATGAAAAATATTTCAGAAAAAGAACATCCTTAAGAGAAATTCTACTTTGATACGGCATCTATAATTGAAACTTAATTAAAAAAATATTCATTTTAAGAAAACGCTTGATTGCAGAACATTTATATAAAAGATTCGACTTCAGAGGATCAAATTCTAAGTTTATATGAAGTATTTTTTTAATTTAATGAACATTATTAATGAATCATTACATTTATAATTCAAAAGTAAAGATTTTTATAAGTATCATCTTTAGTAGTTCGTTTGAAATACGCTTTCTAGTAATTGCTTGTTTCAAGAGCGCCTTCATTTCTTTATGGATAATTTTTAATTACATTTACAATGTAATTTTCGAATTCCTCAAAATTTAATATCAATTATGATTACTGTTCTTATACTTAATTAATTTATAACTTGCATATAGAAGATTATATGTCATAATATTTTATTTTTTTAACTAATTATTCTTAATGGTGTTAGGGTTGGATGTATTTTAAAACTTGTTGATTCCCAAAGTTTTAATATCACAGCGCCATCTATTGTTGACAGTCGTAAGTAATACTTGTTTTTCAAGCAACTTTAATTCTAAGGCATTTTTATGCTTCAAAAAATTAGATCCATTTAAAAATTATTGTTGAAACATCTATAACTTGTAAGATTTAAATTTTCATGGAAAATTTAATTTAATTTCCAAATTAATAAAATTTTATAAAAAATTTAAATCACAAGTGGTAATTAAAAAATTTGAAATAAAAGGAATAAAATTTATTAAATTCCTTTACATATAAAGATGAAATTAACTTTTCACATTATTAAAAAACACGATTCCTCAAATATTTATATTATAATATTTTATAAAAAAAATAAGCACGATTTCTTCTCTCAGATATTCTAATTTCTTAACTTTAAATATAATAATTACAGAATAATTTTATAATTGATTACATATATCATTCATTAGACACACAAATTTACCCCTTTTTAAATCATAATATGTAAAGATCTTAAACAGTTCAAAACAAACCACTTTTTCAATAAATAAAAAGTATAATTAATTATATAACTAAACAAGTACATATTCAAAACAAAACAACTTTTATATTAAAATAGTTTTTGCTCACTGTTTTAATGAAAACTACTAATATATTCTGTTCCATAATTTCATTTTAGGGTTTTGGTTAGTTTAAATCTCTTTTATTCTGGTGTCTTTATAAACTCATACTTAAAACATAACTTCAGACTTATTTCAATTTTGTGATATGAGGAAATTTTACATATTAATGATATTTTGAAACTTTTTGTATTTTCAGGGCTTCCAGTGAACGAGATGTAGATAAACTTACTAATCGCGTTGTTAACCTTCAACTCAGTCCAAAGCCAGATTTACCAAAGGTATATAATTTTTCTGCATAAAAATTAATACAAGTAAAATTATATATAAGAAAAGTAAAAAATATATAATTAAGGTATATAATTTTATTTATGTTATAAAATTATTTATTAATTTTTATTAAACTTTTATGATTTAAATTTTATTTATATATAATATTTATTTTGTATTCCATTTAAAATAAATAAATAACTGAAAAAAATCAATTGCATATAATCTTTATACTTATAATAATATTATGAATATAGTGATTAAAATCTCTATATTTATTAAAATATATAGTTTTATATATTTTTTCACTATGTAATAATATTTTGATGCATGAAATTATTTTTTTCTAACTTTATTTTTACATAATTCACTCTATTCTGCCTTACCATTCCATAGATTCATGGAAAGTCTGATGATAGCTCTTGTAGGAAAGACAATTGCTTTCCTTCAAATATTCGACAGAAACTTACTAATGTGCTCTGTCCAGATAAAGGTAATATTAACTTTAATATGAGCATTCAATGTACTTAGAATTATATTATTGGTGGTGTACTAAAACAAGTAAAATTTAATTTTCTATTGTTTGTTTGTTTTTTTAATAAAAAGAAAAAATACCAAAACTGCATCAAATATTTGCATGTTTTAATTGATGCACATTTTTTGCTTTATTAAATTAAATAATATATTAATAATAATTCTAATATAAAAGAATACATTTTTAGCCATAATAATGAATATGTAGCCGGAAAAACATTTAGAATATTAACATCAATGTTCAGCTAAGATAATCCTTTTGTAATTTAAAGAGTTTAACACATGTGTAAACTCATAAAAATAAAATATAAAATAATTTAAAAATCAGTTTATGTTGTTCAGTTATGTCATAATACAGCAAAAAAAATTAAGTATGTTTATGTAAAAAATCTGTTTTTTAAATTTTAAAATTAATTTATTATTTCAGCAATCACTTTATAATTTGCATACTCTTATACCATACTTCATTGTACTTATTAATAGTGATTGTGCATAATTATATAGTAAATAATTTTAAGTTAAAATTTCTTATGTTTCTAATTTGCTAAATGTCTCTGTAAATTACTATTTATATTTTCTGTTATTTTAAATTTGTGTATTATTATTTGCTAATTAATATTATATTAGAATTTTTATATTTATTTATTTTTTTATGTTTATTTTATATTTATTTATTATTATTTTTTGAATATTTTGATATCATACTAAATTTCTATCTTGTGATTATACATCAATATTTTACATTTTCAGTTATCAAGAAGCCGAAAGATAATTGTAGTTCTGCATCAATGTTTCATATGCTGCTAAATGTTTTAGAATCCATACCTGAAGGTACTTTATTTAATATTTAGTGTTTTGTTGGTTATTTTAAAAGCATTTTCTTCATATGCATATTGGGTAATATATTCTTTATTTTGTGTTTTATCACAAAATAAAGTATTTTTATTCATGAGCTTATAAATTTATACAGCATTTAACAAAATATTTTCCTAATCGAGGAAAGAGTTATTTCTTAATATTTTTTTAGTAATACTTAATGAAAATACTAGAAAAGACTTCTAATTATTAAATTTTAGTAATTTTAAAACACTGTTTTTATAAAATAACTTTTAAGAATAAGATGTTGAAGAAGAAAACATACAATTGTTAACTTTGCTTTCTCTGAGAATTAATTGAATCATCTCAATGAAATCAATCAGCAATTACAGATCTGATCTGTTTCTTGGTTTTGTCTTACAAAATCACAGAATTCTCCAAAAAATAATCCACAATAATTTATTATTCTTAAATTTGCTCTAAAGATATTCTTTCTTCTTTGAGCCATGGTTAAACAGCTTACAACAAAAGTGCAGTCCCTTTCTTATTCCCTTATGTAGCACTTGCAAATGGCTCTGCAGTCATCTGATATTCATATTGGCTGCATTGCTAATGATTTACATACCTTATTCTTGGAAAGTAATGATGTAAATTTAATATGATTTCCATGCTTTCTTCAGGTCTTTCTTTTGGGTGTCCAGCTGCATAATTAAAATTAAAAATTTTTAGTTTCTTTGGTATATTGGATTTAAGTTAGAGGGTATTGTCAATAGTGTACCAAGTGTAAAACTTAAATATTTATACATACTTTTGTAATTAAAAAATGTATTATTATTTTAATGAATGAAAAATGATTTTTTCAGAGGGTATCTACTGAGTCATAAGACAACAGACTTAAGATAATTTATTTTTTAAATTTGACAAGATTTACAAATCAATAAAAATTTCCTATTAAATTATTTATGTTTCTCAAATTTTATATCATTTTATATTAGTAAAAATAAATCTATCTAATTAAGTTGTAATATAATAATTCTCTTGAAAATTTCTATGAATGAAGTCACATTTAAAAATGTCCATAGATATCTCACACATATTTTGAAATCTGCTTTACATGATAATTTGCTCCAAAATTAAGAAGACTTTTTTTGTTTATAATACATTTTTGAAATTATTTCTCTTGGTATCAGAAAAAAAAAGGCCAATCAAACAAGCAAAGACTTATTTATAAATTATGCATTTATTCATATATTTGAATAAAAATATATCTTTGATTTTGCTTTACAAATCCTCATGAAGTCAATTTTTAAATTTATGCAAAAATTTAAAATCTATTTAAATTTTATAAAAAATTCCTAAATTGAATAATAAGAAATAATTGAATAATAATGAATATTTAGCTTTAAATCCTTTAAATGTTATTTCAAAGAAACTTTTTATTTAGTTGTTTAAGTTATTTATGATTTTAAACTTTAAGTTTTTTGACTAAATCTTCATTAACAAGTCTCCTTACTCATATCAAAGCTGCTTAAAAGTGATTATTAATAAACAATGTAAATACTTTATAGAAAAATGCTTAAAATCTACAAGTAATAAATATTTAATTTATTATTTTTTTAATAGTTCAAGTGTAATAAATTAAATTTTTGATGTATCAATATTATTCATATTTAGTTATTTTCAGAAATAATATTTGATTCCCATTAGATAAACTTTATATTAAAAATTCTTGTTTAGTAATATGAATGTAAATTCATTTTGAAAATTAAACATTTGTTTCTATAATTATTAAACACAAAATTTTGACTACTGCAAAAATATATTGTTTTATCTATCAATTTTTTATATAAATTTAAATATCTATATTAGAAATTTTTTCTAGAAATTATTTTTAAGTTAAAAAGAATTTAATTTTTATTAATTTATGATCCACGTTTTTAATAGGTGCTAATAATAATCCAGCAGCGCTGAATTATAATATAAGTCCATTCATTTCAAAATGGGTGGACTACTCCAATAAGTATGGATTCGCTTTCCAGCTTTCAGACCACACATTTGGTGTCATTTTCAATGATTCTACTAGGATGAGCATGTCTGCTAACCGATCGTAAGTTATTATGTTGTATATGTTATAATATGTTATATAATTATGTTATAAATGATAAAATTTAGTTACTTAAAAATATTATAAAATACATTATTAAAAAATAAAAATTATACGTTAGATAAAAAAAATTTTTCAAGATAAAAAAAATTGTACATTAAACAAATTTGTCATCTTACCAGTTTGTATAAAATTGTGTACTAAAACTTCTCTGTCTGATTATAGCCTTAAATTGTATTTGAAATACCATTTTTAATGCATGATATTATTAAATTGTGACTTTAATATTACAACTTAGGAAAAGTGTATTTTAAGCTACCACTAATAGACACAATTAAGATTAATTTTTTTAACATCTATGTTATTATTTTTCAATGGACTTCTGAAAGAGTGATAATCCTACATTATTTCAATAATGATAGTTTTAATGATAAGAATTTTGTATGTTTTAAGGTTAATAAATTTTATTTATATATAATAGTTCCATTGTCACTAAAAGCAGCCTTGTTAAAATACATCTGATATTTTACCTCCTTAGCTCTAATTATATGTTCATTATTTATTTTTCTGTTTATAGTAATTGGCCTAAATTATTTCAACAACCTGCTTCTCTAAAAATCTATGTGCTATAATAAAATAAATAATACTTAATTAGATAAAATATTTTATTAATATAATTATTTGTTTTTATTATACTCAATTATAATAAAATAGAAGAAATAGGACACAAATAATACAATTTTTTGAATATTACAGCTAAAATAGCTTTAAACTTCTAATGCTTTAGGTATTTTAATTTTTGTTGTTACTTTAAGTTGGTTTTCCTTTGCTATAATTTCATTATTTTGTATGATATCTAATAGCTGCTGCAAGTATTGTTATATATATATATATATATATATATATATATATATATATATATATATATATATATATATATATATATTGAAAAATTTTATGATTTTTATACAATTCTACAATATATATCATTATTTCTATAATACTTTTCATCAATTCTCTAAATTTAGCACTTGTTATTAGAGTAATTTAATCAATGAAAACTACATATTATTCAAATGTTATATAAATATTTAATCTAAATCACTTTTCAGTATAATATAATGTTTTAACTATATCAATTTTTAAAACTAGATGTTTTTTTTAATCTTTTTTAGTTTATTTTTCACATTTTTATGTGACTAAGGAAGGTTTCTTCAATTATTTATAAACTTATTATTTCTGGTTAATTATTATATACTATGAATATGTTACTTTGAGGGAAAAATCTTTCTTTAAATTTTGATTAATTTGATTTTTAATCAATGAAAAATTTTCTTCAATTTTTCATTTGACATGTATTCTTTTTAATATTAAAAAGTACTTTAAAATATGATTTGACATGGATTCTTTTTAATATTTATTGTAATAATATAATTGTAATAATAATAATATAATTGCTATTCTTAGAAATATAGATATCAAACAATTTTAGGCATTTAGATTCAGTTATTTTAAATACTATTTTACATTGCAGAAAAGTGGAATTTCATGATACCAATGGTAAAAGTAATACTTACAGTCATTCCAACATTCCAAGTCATTTGGAGCCAAAGTTCACTTTGTTCAAGTATTTTGCTGAATATATGGATGAAAACCTAAGTGAAGTAAGTCAGTGATTATGTGCTTCTTTCAAATCTGAATGATTTCATTTAATCTGTTATCAATTTTTTAGTTGTTTTCTAAGTTATTTGTCATGTTAATCAAGAGACTTTAGTTATAATTTGTTCTCATTGGAAATTAAGTTATTTGTTTATATATAGCTCATAAAATGTTTATTTATTTTTCAATTAAAAAACTATTTCTATCTTTAGAGTTATAGTAACTTTTATTCAAATATTAATATTTTGTTGCATTTAATATACACTGACATTTTTTTTTCAAAATCTTATTGGTTATAACATTATATTTCTTTTATCATTAAAATTTCAATTCAAACAATAATTTTAAGAATTGTCTTTAAAAATAAATCATGTATACTTTTGAAAAAATTCAGAATATTTGAAAAACTATTATTATATGACTATTATTTTCCAGGGCGGAGAGCCACAGTCTCAAGATCTAGTCCGCAAAAAGATACCTTACATGAAACGATGGCTACGAACTGCTAATGCTGTAGTCATGCAGCTTAGTTCTGGAACTCTGCAGGTAAATAAGTGGTCACTTTTGTATTTGCACCATTTAAGATTCAACCAGTATTAATTCAGAAATATAATTTTATTAGTTACTTGAATAAAAGTTATGTCCAATCTAGAGAATTTTATGCTATTAAAAAAATGAATACTACTGCCTTGTTTCTTTTTTTAAAAAATCGTCATTTATGTTTTAAATAAGTGTACCATTATAAGCTAATTGTTTATATCTTACTTTTAAATTCACCTTTTATATTGTTAAGGAATTTTAAAATATTTATCAATTATTATTTATAAATTATAAGCAATTGTATTAATGATTTAAAACATTTATTACATGCAGTACATAGTTTATTATCATACTGTGATGTTTAAAACATCTTTTTTTTTTAAAAAGATTTAGTATATTTAGCACAATTTGGTTGAAAATTATTCACTCCATTTTTTATGCTAAAAATGTATGCTGACAAAATTGAGATTTCAGTGTGAATTTAAAAGTTTTTCTACATTTTTTATTGAAAATATAACTCTTATTGTAATTGTGTTAAATTATTGATATTTGTTTCATCAAGCTCTTGAAGAGTAATCAATCATTTAAATTAAAGGGAAAAGCCTTAAATATTTTACATATGGGAAAGATGATTATATATATATATATATATATATATATATATATATATATATATATATATATATATATATATATATATATATAATTTTAAAGGCAATTGATTATATTGCTTGTAATGTTGAGTTATATTTGAATACATTTTGTTAATATATATCCATTTCTGTGATTTCAGTAAAATTACACATCTCAAGCTCAAGTTATCTTCATGAATCACTAACACAAAACATTTTAGAGAGTTAGAATTTTGAAATATTGAATTTTAAATTAAATATTATTTGCAGTCCTTTATTTATCTAACTTTCTAAATTTTAGATAGGAAAAATATATTTTATAAAAAGAATTCAGAAACTTCATTGATATATGAGAAATATGTTATCAATTATTTTAGAAAAAATGTATAGAATATTAAATTATTTATTTACTGTATAACATATATATAGTATTTAATTTTGAATTTGTACATACATTAAGTATTTTACATGTTACCTCCAAGTAACATAAAAAGTGAAAGGCCATTTACTCAGGTATATTCTATGGCTGACAATGTATTTATGTTTTCTAACACTGAAATAATCTTTTCACATTTCTGAATCTAATTTTATTTGAAGTATGGGGAGAAGTATTAGTAAAAATTAACATTACTATATTTAATAAGGTGCTTGTGAATATATATGTTATTAAAGTCTGTAAAGACAAAATTTCTGAACATTTTTCTTTTTAAATATTAAGTGTTGCATGTTATGTTAGCAAATACAAGGTTAATTATCTGCAAAACGTTTTAATTAGTTAATTTTATCAATATTTATTTTGACCATCTTTGCTTTATATTTCCTTTATTTTTAATATTAATGAAAATCCAGAATAAATAATTACTAAAATGTGTTTAATAAGTTATACTGTATCTGAACAATATTAAAAAGTTTACCTAGTTAAGAACTTCTTAAATATCGATATTTTTGCAGTATTTTATTCTGTATTAAAAAATATGTCAAATTTAAGATGTTACTGTTGTATACTTATCTTTTCTGTGTTCCTTTTGGTTTTACTTTAGTATTATTCAAAAGATAACTTTTATTTCATCATTTTTAAAGAAATAAAGAATTCTTGAAATATGTATTTTCCAAATGTTTTTTTTTATTTTTATTTCTAAACATTTATATACATTTTTTAAATAAATTTTTTTTCAGATCAATTTCTTCAAAGATCACACGAAGATTGTGATAAGCGGAGACGGGACAGTCATGTACATTGATGAGGAGCGGCATTCAACAACTTATTCTTTAAATGCGATTGGTCAACATGGCTGCAAGCCAATCTTCCTTTCTCGCCTCCAGTATGCAGCGTCTGTGCTGCAGGATTTTGCTCAACTGGAAGGCGACTTTCTTTAAGTTGAAAGCCTATTTTTCCTTTTGCCCTTAAGATCTTCATGCTCCTTTGGCTAATTTAGTGTTTCTGTTGTGATACTGGACATCAATGAGTTGAATAGAAGCCTACCAATAACAACTGTGGAAGCATATAAAGTGTTTTCCTGTTATTGTTAGAGTTCTATTTTCCTACTCAGCAAATCTTTTCTGCTGTAGATCTCTAAATCAATAGTTGAATATGATGTTCTCCTAATCTAATGTTTCTTCGTTTATTCATGACAATAAGTTTTGAAACTTTAGTGACATTATTCAACTTTCATCACTTATTTTCATAAGTCTCTACTTAATCGTTTAATTTGTAATTATATCAAATATCTCATCAGTTTTTTTTAAAAAAATGTTTTTATATCTGACAACTTAAAATATTTTATTGTTAAAGGGATTTTACTAATCTATTTTACATTAATATGAAATTCAACATTAAATTCAGTATGTTAATAATGTGTGAAAAGTGTAAAAATATTTACTATATACAAAATTAAATGTCTCCCTATACACAAAATCTTCATATACTGATGTCTTCCATTTTAAATTAGGAAGCCATGTCTTATTTTTTAGAACAACATCCACTTAATCTAATTTGAATTAATATTGGGTTTGGTATAGAAATTGAAGTACTATATATTTTTAATATTACAACTTGAAAAATATTTGAAAATGAATATGAAAATCAGAAAGTATTATTTTTAATTTATTAGTGTAGATTTTAAACATTTTATCGTTTTTCTTTCATAATCTCTATTTTTTAAACTTCTAATCTGTGTCGTATGTCAGCCCTATTTCAGGCAGCAAAACTTATCCATTACATTTGGACAGGCATGTGCCAAAGTTAATGGCAATTTCCATGTTCTTCCATTTAGAATTGTTTGGTGTGCCAAATGTGATTTTTTTTTAATTTCATGTAATTTGCTGCCTTATTGTCCCCATTCTGTGTGTAAAAATATTTTTGTATAGTGTTTGATTTGCTCATTCATGTGATGTGATTACTGTTTAAAACTGCATTCTATTTAATTTTTTTAATAGTGATTTCTCAAGACTGATATTTATTTAAGTTTCTATAGGACGCAAAACAGAATTGAATTTTTTTTAATATTTTGTGTTCATAGTATAAAGAAACTTAATTGTTAAATTACTTACAATCATGATTAGATCAATAATTTCTCTTGTGAAAGACTGTATTATCCATGTTTTAAATAAATGTTTGATGTAAAAAAATATCATTTGTTCTCTTTTATTATTTTTATATAAATAAATTATTTAAAAATAATTATATAATTGAATAAGGAACACTTTTTTATTTAAAGCAATCAAAAATCACCATATACAATTGTCTTATTTAAAAGCAATTAATGCAATTTAATTGCGTACCAATGAAAACACACTATCACATTTTGTATACCTAATAAAAAAATATATACATTGACTGAAAAGGACGAAGAAACCATCTCCATTTTCGAAAGAAAATCTTTAAGAAGCATCTTTGGTGGAATAAAATGTGAGAATACATGGCGAAGAAGAAGTAATTCTGAGCTCTATAAACTATATAAAGAAACAGATAATGTTAAATTTATCTCAATACACAGAGATTAAAATAAGCAGGACATATGAGCCGGATGAACGACAATCGGGTGACAAAAAAAATTTTCTTGGCTCGCCGCATTGGCATCAAAAGAAGACGAGCGAAACTCCGATGGCGTGACTGCATTGAAAACTACCTAAAAACACTAAAAGTGACAAACTGGATGACCTTATCCAAAAATAGGGGGTCCTGGTGTGCACTTCTGAGGAAGGCAAAGGCCAACCCTGGGCTGTCAAGCCAACGAAGAAGAATAAAAATATATACATTATATTTGATATATATATATATATATATATATATATATATATATATATATATATATATATATATATATATATATAATATCATTTTTGAAAGAAGTTCCATTAGTGGGACACTTGTTCCTTCATTATTTCCCTACTTCACGCAGAACAAATTTGTTATTGGATTTTATTGTTCAATGTTATTGACGGAAGATGTTTTTGCAACGAAAACTTTGATCTAAATCATTATCAGCATGATTGTTGTATAATGTCAAATAGAAAAAAAAGACCTAGTTGGTTAATAATTTAAAATAGCTTGACTTTTTTTTGCTATGGAAACATTCAGTGGTGCCACACACATTCTATCAGAACTGATTTTCGTTCCTCTTGGTTTTCAGCCTTCATTACAGAATTGTTGCTTAAAATTTTAAAAACATAATCTATTTAAAATATGAATTAAAAGTTAATGTGAGCATATATTAACAATATTGGAAAAAAAATTATATTTATTATTTTTAGTTATACTTCCTATTTATATCAAAATGTGAAAATTGATTAGTTTAAGTGGGCTCTATGAATAAATTAAATACTTTTCTAGAAAATATCAAAACTATGAATAAAACTGACAAAAATATAAAAGTGTGTTTATAAAAATATTTAACCTAACAATAACAATTACCATTGTTTCGCGAAACTATTTTATCTATGTTTGACTTTTATAAAAAAAATCACCATAATTTTCAACGCAGTAAGTGATAAGAATTGTTTAAATTTTTAAAATACCGCTGAAAACCTAATTATGGATATCATACAGTAAACTGTTCACTAATGCAAAATATTGTTGTAAAGAAATATAAAGGATTTTTGAATCTTGAATAATAAATTATAGGTAAATCATTAAATAATGACAAACTGTAAGCATATATATTTTCAATATATACAATGGGAAAATTGCACAAAATTTTGAAAGATGTCAATGTTCTTTCATGAATGTGTTCACCAATCTTACAATCATTTATTAAAAAATTAATACTTGAATAATTAGGAAATTAATATTGGCATAATTCCATAACTTATACCACAATTTATGATTTGTTCTTCAATAAAGTACAAAAGGAAAAATTAATGCTTGGTTTTTTGTGATAAATTGAGGTCTGTCAGCGAACACCCCTTTGATGTCAAAATTTAGGCCAAATTATATATGAAAAAGCAAACTAAGCGCACCTTTTGTGACAAACGAATTTTATTATTAAATTTTCATTAAAAGTGCATTTTTGTCACTGAGAAGTCTGATTCAAAACTGATACATAATTTTATAATTCCAATCCACATCACTGATTTTGGAGATCTTTAAATCTGACTTGTGTATTCTTTATTGAGGACAACACTAAAAGAAACTTAATTCTGAGTTTACTCTTCAAATTTCTTATTATTTAAAGTATTATTACCAAACATTGATTTTTTAAAATGCAGCAAAATATTTCATTAATTGAAAGAATGAGAATCTCCATTCACATAATTTCAATAAAACGTTTTATTGAGTGCTAATTGCTTCCTTTTTAAAATGCAACGATTGATACATGACTTTGTATCATATTCAAATTAGATAATTATCAGTGTTTTATAAATATAAATTCATAAAACTGCAGACTTAGTGCTGAACTTAAAACATAACTGAAACTACTTATATTTGAATTATTTTCTTTTAAATCTACTCACATTTCTTAACTTACGATAAGAACAATTTAAAACTAAATTGCTTAACGAAAACATTTGGTCACAGGTGCCGTATAATTCATGATTTCAAATTCTGAATTTTTTTGACGATGAAGAAATGTTGCCAAGATGAGGTATCCTAACGTGCGCGATGACGTAAGTACTAAGGTTACCAAAATAGAATTTTCTGCATAATTCTTATAGCTCTCCATATGTATGACGTAATAGACACGAGGTTGGTAGATGCATAAGAAAATCCACCAAAAAATCGCCAATCTCAGAACTTGATTCATCCTGGCATCCTGGATTATACGACACTTGTGCCAAAATTTGTTCAGTAATAGACACATATCTGCTTAAGAAAATACTTGCTTAAGAAAAGAATTGGTGCTCGCTATAAGATTAAATTAAAGTTACTAAAAATACATTCAAATTCATTCTGAAGAAAGTTTTTTTTTAATGTACTTTAAATGAATATGATTTTCTGCTGTTGCCAACATAAACGTTCCTTAAAATTTTATTTCAAACTTTTCTGTAGCACACATTGTAGTGATTCATGATTTTTTGAGACATGGATTTTTGATTATTCCTACGAGGTGTTTCTGCACTTGAGATTGGGGGATTTTATAAATTTATAAATAAATTGAATAGATTTAGGTGATAGCATATTTTATTTTTAAACCAAAAAATCATGTTACTTAATAAGATTTTTTTAATTCTAATCATAGAACAACTAGTAACCAAACAAAAAATTCTAAATATACTATGCACAAACTTGTGATTAAAATTTTGTAAAAATCTTGATAGATTCAGAAAAGTATGCATAGAGAAAGATGGACTGTGCGTATATCGTATAAAAGTATTAGCACATTCAAAATGTTCAAAAAAAATTAGTAACTTCATCTATACATAAGAATTTTAAGTAGTTTTTGAGGTTAAAAAAATTTAATAATGTATTCTGAATACATTTACTTCATTTTATATTTCAAAATTGCGAAGTAAATTATCACAAAAAAAAGAGATTTTCTAGAAAGAAACTTTTAAAAATAAAAAAAATATGAAAATATGAAGCTTTATGCTAATTTATTCATTCTGAAATTGTATTGAATGAAAATATGTAGAATTAAACTCATCAGACATATTTAAATTTGAACATTAAATTAATTTTTAAATTATTAATGCAGAGTATTTTAAATAAGAAAACTCTTAAGAGATGGCAGCACCATATAATCTGTTGAGTATTTTATAATTTGTATTTTTAGGTTTCACAAAATTTGCAACACAGTTTTACAACTTTACAAAAAGCATTTTTTGTTTTGATAAAATAACGAAATGATAAAATTTATAAATTAATCACATTCTTATTCAATATCAATTTCATGTTTGAACTTCCTTGCATTTTACCTATCATTCAAATTTTATTTTGATCATTGTCATATTCATGTCACGAGAGTTGATTTTAAGAATTTTAAAAGGAAAATATTCTAATCAATTTCCATTGAACTTCACAAGTATTTTATCAATACTTGCTAAAACCTCTTCTACGTGATGGAGAAACTTCTAATAGTTCAGCATGAATTCCATTAGTGGCTCCATCTACAGATAAAATATTTTCAAATTTTAATTACAAGATTTACAATTGGCTTACCCATTAATAAGGCCAATTCAAAAATGAACTTTTCTCTAAAATTTTTATGTAGTATCACCTTAAAGCATTATTAATGTAACAATAAGTAGTTCAATTTGCTTTAGATTTAAAAGCAATTTGCATATCGTTATCAATGACTGGTTTATAACATCATCTTCGAATATTTATATTTATAAAAATATTTCATTAAAGGAACTGATTGAATTATTGACTCATTAAATGTTGAATTTAAACATCTAATTTAACATTAAAATTAAAACATTAATTCCTTAAAAAATTCAATTTAAATTATTGATTTTAATTATATATATAAAAAAAGCTTTGACTCATTTATTGATGTAGCAGCTTACTTTAAATTAAATCATATCATATTATTTTAACATTAAATGAAATAATAAAATTACGAGAACTTTTTTCAATGCTAATACAATAATTTATTAAAATACTTTTCGCTGGCTTCCAAGTATGTATGATCATGATGAGCAAATTTTTCTTGTAAAAAACGTAGTAAGTAAAAAAATAACAAAATAAAAGCTTTCAACGTAAAAATAATTTTTTTATATAGTTAGAAGCGTAATTATAATATTAAATTTACAAATTATTAAATTAAAAATAATTTTTTATGTAATTAAAAATTTAAATTAAAAATATGGTTTCTATATTGAAAGCCAATTATACTTTTTTCATGCTTTTAATCCAAGTTGTTTTAATGCAATTCAACTTAATTATAAGAGAATGAATAATTCACATAATTTTCTTAAACTTAATTACCATTGTACATTATTTGCATTTTTTTACATTTTTTTATTTATGTAAAGTCCTCTTTTGAGATAAGCAATCTATACTTTTCCATAAAGATCAAACTAATTCTCATATACATAATGCAATCTTGAAAATTCACATTTATGAAAGGTATATTTATGATCAAAATAACAAAAAAAAAATGAATACGATATTTCAAAAGCTTATCGCACAAATAATTAAATAACTTAATTCGCAAACACAGACGAAATCTTTGCGCCTTTGCAGATTGTGCACAACGTGTTTGTAAACAGTTTTGGAACGCACGTCCACAAATACATGGTGTCAAAAATGTGTTTTGATAATGATTTTGACTGAAATGAAACCGAGACAAGTTTTGTGGTACGCGAGTCAAATCACTTCCAAATTAAAATATGAATTGTTACTGTCAATCAATAAAAGCTCATCTCAACTTGTCAACGAAAGAACATTGCGATGGAAACTGACTAGATCAAAATAATTTTAATCAACCAAAAAATCACTAGACTTAATTTATGTAAAATTTGTTGGATTTTTTAAAATGTTGAGTAAAATGTCGAAATCAACAACTCCATAATTCGGAAGAATTGGGACAACAAATCTTCAGCGAAATGATTAATCATACATTGCACGCGACTTATCCGCAAATTAAATGGTCTCCTTCACTAACCGCATCCAGGCTGTTTTTTTGTGGCTTATTTTTGACTCGGAGGCATTCTCGAAAAACACAAATTATGAAAATTTGAAATTAAGGAAAGAAATTTTATGATTTTAACCTACTTGTCTTACTAAATGATTTTAACTTACTAAATTTTATGCCTCAATATTTTGTTGGTATGCCTGTTAACAGGAAATTTGTGAATAGATTTCAAGATTTCTAAAAAAAGATGGAGGCTCTTCTATATATCTGAGATATAGTGATTCAGCTTAAAAGTATCTTCGAAAAATTTTCAAAGTGAGCGCGAAGATAACCAAGCAGATTTAAACCTAATAAAAATTTGATCTATTCTTTGTGCAGTAATATTTTTAATAATTATTTTTTGATAACTCTAATTTAACAAATATGATTTGTTCATGTTAAAATTCAGTGGAAAGTTAACTACATATGTATTACTATTTTAGGAATCTGAGTACAATAAATAAAGTTAGAGCCACAAATTCTAATCAGTTTGAAGTTTCAGTTGTTTTTGAGGTGAAAACTAAGCAAATGAAAGTAAAATAAACTTAATGAAAGTAATTTTTTTCCTGTTGGGTTAGTGACCCTGTCTTTATTATAAAAATTATTTGAATACTACCCCAAAGTAGTGAATGTAAGAAACTACGTTTCTTATCATCAGCCAAATGTTCGTTTTATATATAGTGCCCCAAAAAATGTGTTCTTTTCCATAGTGGCTCTGAAAAAATAAAGTGACTCACTAGCATTTGACAATACACCGAAGAATTTCAAAACAATCATTATTGCACAAATATTTACAAATTTCTGGAAAATTCGATTTAATGGAGCTCTTTGTTACAATAAAGAAGTAGTTAAGACATCGTGAAATACTACACCGAATATCACGGTTATTCAAAATCACACTTATGAAAATAGTTCTTTCCCCACCAGCAACTGAATTCATTTTTCTTATTGTAAGCATTGTTGCACATCTTATAAATCATCTATAAAATAATTAAAAATGTTATTGCCGTTTTAATGACCAAAAAGGAAATAATTATTATAAATACTACTAAACTTTAAAGTAATTCTCATTGACATCTAGTACCTTCTGAAAATGTCTCAAGCTGTGCAGTCCTCTTGAGGAAAAATTAGGGCTCTTGGACGCAAAGAAGCCCAAGTGTGCTTGATTCAATTCTGTTTCATTCGCTTGAATTATCGCGCGGTCCTGAATTTTTTAAACCAATGGATTGCAGTACACTGATATTAAGATTTTATGATTTTTTTAAAGCTGTGTTTACTAATCTCAAAGATTCTACCGAAAAGGATAGAATATATGATAAGCACATTAATGATGTATATGGAAAACAATCAACAATTAATCTTGGAAATAAGATTTAAATTGAGGGCGAATGAAATAAACTAATTTCTGCCTTTAAAATTGTAAAACTTTTCAGCCTAAAGGCAATTGGATGCAAATTATATGTAGAGTTTTGTACACGTTCCGAAATTTCATAGGATCTACAGTTGGATGATAATATAATGGTTTGAGAGAAATATACCAATTTAATCCTCTGATCATATTTCAAAACCTCCACTCGTGACCAGAGTTCAAAATTACTTGCTGATTTATTATATTTAGCAAGTTAAGTTGATGAAAATATCCAATTAAAAACGATAAAAATAAAGCAAGCTAACAAAGTAAAGTATCATTTAAGATTTGCCTGACAACCTAATGCTAAGTTAAAACAGAGGATAATAGCTCATTTATAGTCTATATTACTTGATAGTGGTTCAAAATGACTAGGTGGTTGGCCATGTTTAACGGTAGCAGGAAAGATATTTAATAGCCTAACCTTGCCAATTCAAATAAACAAATTTGAGAAAGCTTATTTGGGTCTATTGTTTCAGCTTTAGCAATCAAATTAGGAATTTATTTTAAGGCTGATCAAAATTATATTTGAAACCAGATTAGTTTATATTATTTCTTTGAGTGTTTTTTTGAATATTGAACGTAATATTAATTTTAAAATTACCTCTTGGCTTCCTAAACATTTACAATAATTTGGAATAAGATTATATGTACATCCACCCTCTGTCACATAAATCCATTTGCCATATGCAGCATACAACTAATTTAATGGTATTGTATAAACAACTTAATTTATTAAATCCATAGTTGATTCTTAAGTCATAGAAGTATCTAATCAGTAACTTAGCTGAAAAATTATCTTGTTAAGAACATCAGCTTATTTATATGTGGCACAATCTCCAATGTTTATCTATTAATGTGAAGTCTTATAAAGTATCATAGTATATAATTTACTTTGTACATAATTACTAATATATACAAAGTAAATTATGTACTATGATACATAGTACATAATTACTAAGGTGTTCATAATTATGAACTATGGACATATTAGTGAAAAAATCGGGAACATGAAACATTATTTTTTTGTACATCTTTGAACATTATTTAAGAATATGATCAAGAGCCGAATGTGTGACGCAATTGGGATATAAATGGTAATTTATAACAAGATGAATGATTCAGCCAGCTAGAACATTAAACTGTAGTTCTACATATGAAGAAAGAAGTATTTTATCTGCATAATAAATCATATAGTAGGATTCCTACAATTTAATAACATGACAATCTAGTTTTAACATTTCAACAAATTCAATAGTTATTTAATAATTTTTGTTATCTATTAATGTATTTATGTAGCATTTTAATTGGATCCCAGCAAAGCCCACACCCTTGGCGCGAATGATTATGTTTGCCGATAATTGTGGATTATACCAATTTCGATAACGCTACTTTGATACGCTAGATATGGTAAACCAAACTATTTCTGAAATTTCTTTCTGGTTTAGCGCTTTTTTGCAGTTTGTCGCCAAGGTTATGGGCTCTCCTAGGATTTTACCTAGCATATTATGTTAGATGGCTCCTTATGTCTAACAGCAGACTATGTTCTTTGGAATTCACAATTTTCGATTTTGATATGAGGCATGTTTTGTTTTTGCTTTCTACACAGATATTTGTCGAGACGGCTTTATGACTCTTCAAAGTACTCTAATTCAAGGAAAATAAATAATGAATACTTACCCTAAAAATTTCTTCTGTTAAAAAATGTTCTAATAAATTATAATAGTATCAGTTATCTACTATGTAATGGCAATTAAAGCCCACATATGTGTCTCATATATGTTTGGAGTTTACTTGCAGACAAAGCGAGTACCTACTTGAGAATTTTTGCTCAAATAGAGAATGCATTTTTTAAAAACAAAATTTAATACTGTTAGCATTATTTATGTTAAAATATAATTATTTCTTAACAGACAAATAAATAAATCAGAATTTCACATCAAATTTTATTTCTAGAAAATTGTATGAACATTCGTATTTACAGATGAAGGTACAATTTTATTAGACGTAGCAGATTGCCACAAACTCTAGTACGAAAATGATAGCACAATACTAGTGAGAAAATAATTAGGAAACTCCACAAAGATTTAAATACATGTAAATTACCATGTATAAACTCAAAATTTACATAATATTCATCTTTAGAATTTGAATAAAATTATTTTTGCACTTAATATTTTTTTAAAAAAAATTTATTGAATTAAAAGAGATTCTGTTTTTTTATATGCAACATAATTTTAGAAAGATGTCCATGCAAATTAAATTTACTCTATCAAATATTTAGTTTTTAAAACTCTAATTGAATAATAATTAAATTTATTAAGTAAACTATTGGTATACATATAAATTTTTTTACAGAGAAAATTACAAAATTAGTTAATATAAAACAGTTTTTCATAAAATTACTTTTTTTTAAATTTAATTCAAAGTCAAAATGCAGTAATGTGTTTTTAATTGATAAACATTCTTAACTCCATTTTACAGAGTTAACTATAATATTTACATAACAGAAAATAAATAACACTTGATATTTTGAGACTAAAACATACTTAAATAATATACATTTTATACAAATTTCATAATATCGCGAATATGAATGAACCCACATTTCCATCCATAGTAATGATCATTAGCTTCAAAACTTAACGTAATGAAAAAAATCTTTATAGATAACGTTTTTGAGGAAAGAATGTCGCATAGACCTACAGATAAGTCATGAAGCCATAAAAATATTCATGAATTTTATTCCATTATGAAAATCAACGTCAAATTTAATATTTTGTATAATGAAGAGGCTTAGAATAAAACGATTGTTCACACTTTACACAAGATTTCACTTTCTTAAATGTATAGAATAATCTTCTGGATTTTAATATTTATTATTGTTTTTAAAATTTAGTTAATGAACATAATAATCACAAAAATGTCACATTTTTAAAAAAGAATTAATTTAATACACTGGTGGAAATGCAATTAAAGACACTCAAAAATTCACTATTTTTCATATAAATGTCCGTGATATATTTTTTTGTACTAACTTTACTTGAATTAAATTTTTTGTCTACAATCTTTTTGTGCAAAAAACTTGCAAAGAAAAACTCTAATTTAGTAAGTATTTACATAATTTAGTTTAAAAAATCCAATATTTCGAGTGGAAATGCAATTAAAGACACTTACTTTAAATCTAGAATTTCAGCTATCTACCACTTCATTTTTGTTTCTAAAGTGCTTAAAAGGAGTAGTTGTCTCTGGTGAGTTAGATACAAAATATTTCAAAACATTTTGGCTCAAATACTTATTATTCGCAGGTAGTTATAGAATGAGACGTAGCATCGGGCTTTCGATATGAATGGAGTTAAAAGGCGTCGAGGTATTTGTACTAAATTAAGTGACCATCAAAAGCGGCAGATAATTCGCGAAACAATAAGACCTAACGTAAATTCCACTAAAATTAGAAGAGATTTACACATATCTGTTATAACTCGAAGAATCAGTCAATCTGGAGTTGTTAGATGGGTGAAAAAACATTGCAAACCTCTCTTAAATATTCAGAATAAGAAGACTCGTTTAGAATTTGCAAAAAGAAAAAAAATGCAAATTGGGACTCTGAATGGAACAATGTGGTGTTCAGTGATGAGAAAAAGTTTAATTTAGATGGACCAGATCGAAATAAGTCTTACTGGCATCGCATAAGGACCATAAAGGAGATTTCAGTTAGCCGCAATTTTGGTGGAGGCACATTGATGGTGTGGGGAGATTTCTCGAGCTATGGAACAACCCCCATCTGTTGAATCACACCTAAAATGAATTCCTCCGATTATATTGAATTCCTAGATAACGTTCAGTTGAATTATGCCGAAGATATGTATGAAGATTCCTGGATATTTCAACAGGACAATGCAAGCATTCACAATTCTAAAGCAACAAAAGACTTTTTCATGGAGCGAAACATCAAGGTTATGGACTGGTCAGCTAGAAGTTCCGATCTGAACCCCATAGAAAACATCTGGGGATTGATAACACAAAAAGTTTACGAAAACGGCCCTTTGAGTCAGTAATAGACTAAAAAGACAAAATTCGTGATGTATGGTCAAATTTACCATTAAATTACCTTCAAAATCTTGTGAAATCGAAGCCAAATAGAATGCAAAAAGTAATTGTAAACAATAGAAGCGTGACTCATTATTAATTAATAAATTTGTTCGAAAAACAACAAGTGTCTTTAATTGCATTTCCACTTGAAATTTCGGATTTTTTGACTAAATGATCTAAATTTTCACTAAATTAAGTTTTCCTTGCAATTTTTTTACACTGAATAATTGAAAACTAAAAATGTGATTCAAATAAAGGTAATTCAAAAAAAAATATCATGCACTTTTATGTGAAAAATAAGTGAATTTTTGAGTGTCTTTAATTGCATTTCCACCAGTGTGTAGTTAATTATTTAAAATAACATATTTTCTATTTGCTCCGTAAAGAAAGTGACTTTTAAAAGACTATTTCTTTTTAAGAAATAATCTTAAAATTTTAGAAATTTGTTAAAAAAAATAATATTAATTATCTCAAAAATTAATGAGAGAAGTAAAAAAAAATACCAAGTAAAGCAATGAGCAAATGGACTGCTAGGAAACAAATTTTAAAAATTTGAATTTGGTTTTTTTTATAACTTTGTGTTTTATTCTAGAAAATTCAATTAATGAACATATATATATATAAGGAAGAAAAAAGTATCACATTTTGAAAAATAATTAATTAAAATAGGCAATAGTTATTTTTTATAAATGGTACTATTTCTATTTCCACTGTAAAAAAAAATAAATTGAAAAATTCTTTTTCAAAAATATGAGATATTGCCTAAATAATGAGCAATTTGATTGTAAGACAATAAATTCTAAGAAATTGATTTAAATTTCGTTTCCTTAATAATTTTGCCTTTCAAAATTTAACGAGCCTAATTAATAGAATGTTAATATATTTATCTATTATTTATTTGTTGCAAAATGCCTTAAACTTTTACTAACTTTTTTTTCAGCAGATAGAGAGAATCACGTTTTATTTAGTTATTTTAAAGCTTCTTGCATTTCATGTAATTAATCAGAAGAAATATCACGTTTCGCTTCAGTTACTTTATACCTGTTCTAATTTTCGGAATTTGAATGTTTTTGTTTTAAAGATCCATATTTTTTTCTTTTTACATCAGAGATTTCAATTCAAATAAAAATAATTTCTAAAATAAGTGTTTGGAAAACTACATTTTTCACAATTAAATAAAAAATTAATGTTTTACCGATAACAAGATTCAGTTGTGATTTATCATGTTTTCAATGAACTTGTTAGAGAAGATATTAAATGTTTTTTCTCCTAAAAAAATAATAAAATGTAAACTTATTAAGGAACAGAAATAATCTTCGTGTAAAGTTTTTCAAATAATTCGATTAGAATTTTTTTCCTTAAAATGATGCAAAAGTTTTTATTCTTGGCAACAAATCTTGCTCGTCAAATATGTTCACTGGAGCATTCATTACTTATTTTGAAGTCAATCATTTTATCGGAAATTTATGCAAAAAAATTCCCTTCTTGGCAAGCTAATAAGGTTCTTTTTCCGCCTTCTAACAGATGAAAATACGTTTTTAAAAATTGGATTTCTAATTCTTGAAATTTGAAGACGAACATGAAAATATTTGTAGCAGACGTAAAGTTATTGTAGATAAACACAAATTGGGCTCTTAGTATTTTTCTTTATACATTTGAATAAATTTCAAATTTGTATCAATTGTCTATGATATTGCACAAATGATAGGCATGCTATCCACGTTAATGCATTCAAAGTCAACCAGTTTGCTGCGTTTTTATTATTTTCTGGTGGGTACCATTGTTGCTGTTTCTTCTTGGAGTTTTTCCGAGTACTTGGTGTAACGGGATTATTTTGTTCTGCAAACCTAAAACAAAAAAATGAAACATTTAAATTCTGATTTGATTTTTTTTAATCAAGAATTTAAAAATATTCAAATAAAAAAAACAATTTTTCAACTTAAATGTAAAATTTTATTATTTCTAAACATCGTAAATATTTTTGAGAAAAGAAAACTTAGAAAATATATTGTGTGTAAAACTTATTTGTGTGAAGGATATAAAAAATATTAAAATCTTATAAGATTTATCGAAGATTATTCTAAATAATCCAACGTAAATCATACAAATAACAATGCAAAACTATTTAAATTTTTTTACAAAAGCCTGCAGGCTAAAAATGAGCAAACAATATTATATATTTACTTAAAATAATTTATAAGAAATAATTTCATGAGAAATTGTTTTAAGGGAATTTTTGCGCTTATAAGAATTTTATTTTTACACCATTTAAATATGTGATTTTTATTGAAATTTGTGTTAGATAGTATATAAACGTAATATTTGAACAGTTTTTCATTTGCAAATTTCATAACTTCTTAAAATTTTCACACCGTTGCCCAGTATAATAATACCAAATTACATAATGATTTAATGAATCTTCATAATTTAAAATCACTGGGTAATATTATAATGATAAAATCTTTAGTTAGTTCTGATGTCCATGTCTCAAATTAACACCATTTAGTTTCACTTTTTCCAATAAAAATTTATATTGATTTATAACTGAATCATCCTTATTGGTTTCTTCCTGCGTGAAAGTAATGATACAAAATCCATCAGTTCGAAAATGACTTTTCCATTAATTAATTTATTGATTTGTCTCTGCATTTGTATTGATTATTGGTTACAATTTGGATATCTAATGAAAATAAATTAGTGGTAGTACTCGATAATTACCTGTCTGATCTATCTAATTTCACCCACAAGTCATTGAACTGTCTCTGTTGATTGACTCGGACACGAGAAGGGGGTGTTGTTGTGACAGATCTCAGAAGTTGGACCCCATGGTGATGATGTCCTCGTTTCTTGTATCGTCTTCTTGGATTGTCCTCCCAAGGGCTTAGATGAGTTGCGGAAGGTTGGTGGTGAGGTCCACGTTGCCTGTTGTGATGGTGAGGTCTTCGGAAACTGTTAAGAAAAAAAATTCCAATTTTATTGGAGTTTCAAAAAATAATTCATTATAAAAAATTTTTTTATTCAGAAATCACACAACAAATAGTACACATACTTCAGTATAAGTTAATTTCAAATTTAAAATAACATTTTATTTGAATTTGTTAAATTTTCAATGAAGTTTATTTATATCACGTTATTATATAAATGCAGAATTTTTCATATCATTATCGAAAATATTTCGAATTTTCTTAGCAACTTATAATATAATTTATCATATATTTGGCTTTTAAACGCATAACCTAGATTTGAATTAAATCTTTTTCCGCACTTTAGATTAGAAAGATTCGAGTAGAATAGAATTTTCCGCTATAATTTAAAATAGGGCAGTAGAGAGAAAATTTTTAAAAATTGTATAAAAGAAAATGGAATAGTTTTTAGAATTACATTCTATAAAAATTGAATTAATTTTTCTCAATATTAGCATGCCTTGATTTAAAAAAAATTTTGTGATTAAAGAATAAAATATCTCTGAAGTTTTATACCTTTTAAATTGAAATAAAATTTGATAAAATTTAACACTTATAAGATTTATTATATAGTTTTAATAATAACAAACCTGTCACCATGGAGAATTATCTTTAAGGAAGAAAAAAATGTTTTATTTTTCGTTTAATTCTTATGTTTTGTTTTAGAAACTACTATTTATTAACGATTTCTCTTTCAATTATTACAGTTCTAAAGTATTTGTATTGAAAAAAATTGATTGAGAGACGGCATTTATACAGTTGTTTTTCAAGCTGATTAAATCTAAAATAAAAATTGTAACTCAAAAATGTAGAATTTTAATTCAGAAAAACAATACATTTTATTTCTTAACTTAAAATCCTTTTTGAGTGAAAATCTTGAATATAAACAAGTTATTTAAAGTTCAATTTTTCGTAACTATAGATAATTGATTTAGAAATTTATTTTTTAAGTAAACAGAACATTAGGTTTTCTGTTTACTTAAAAAAGAATCTCTAATGAGAGTACAAGTACATCAATGGGAAAATATTAAAATTTCATTAAATATGAGAGTTTTCACTAAATATGATTAACTAATTTACAAATTTACTACAGATTAAGATATTATAATTAATAATATTTTTTATATTTTATATATTTATATTTATTATTACATTCACAGTCGAATGTAATTTAAATTTGAAAATTAATTATAATTCAGTAGAAACTCAAAATTTTGAGGACACAAAAATATGTGAGTCATAGAAAAGCTACCGTTGATGAAATGCGTATTTCGATTTACAGAATTGGTAATAATTTTTCGAGATATAAAACATTATGGAATGTACTTGTACATCTATTGTTGAAAACAACTTTAAAAAAAACACTCATAATAATTCACAGATTTTGTAGCAATTTGTCTCTCTAGAAAAAAAAATTCCCGCTTTGTGAAAATAATTTCATGCTATTGATTCATAGAAATTAATGAAGAGCTGTAAGCTTAGATGAGGGCGTCAAAATTCGTAGGCAGTCCCATGAATTACTTTATTTATGTTTGAACCAAATATTTATACAGGAGACGGCAAATTTAACGTGTTCAGAAAAACGATAGGATAGCCAGTAATTTGCCATAAGATGAATATTTCAATGCGATATATTAAAAGACATCATGCGGCGGTCTACCGCGATCCAAATTTATTCCCCCATAGATCCTTCCTAACCGAAACTTGTAAAACGCCTAATTGACACTTCTTTCCAAAACAACCCCCACCATAAACAAGCATTTAGAATAATTAACACTTCCAACTCATCTCACTACATAAATCCGACACACAAGTCACAGAGGGAGGGGGGTCGGGGAAAAACATCGCATCGGAGAGCGTGCGAGAGGAAAACCTTGGATAGAACTTAACGGGGTTGCGCAATGACTGCGGCTGAGATCAAAGGAAATAAGATTTTTGCGTCTTCCCACTCCTCCTTAAGGGGTTGTCTGAATGACCCCCAGGGTGACCTTGTGTGGAAAGTATCCAAAGAAAGCAGTCAGGTGAGTTTCACGCTGCATTTTGGGGCGGTCCACTTCAAAAGACCATTGTAGGAAGAGGTTTTCCTTTTCTTTTCTCTTAACGTGGCCCCTGGAGATTCGAAAGATTAGTTCGTAGCTCTGTGGCTTTTTTTTCTTCTAGTCCTTTTTTTCTGGGCATTGATGCCTCTTTTTTTTCATCCTCTGCCTTATGAACTGCAGTGCTAAGGCCACATTAGGAGATGCTCCAGGCAACTGCAGCTTATCTTGGACAGCTTTCAACGCACAAATTGTATCGGTGTAATTTAAAAAAAAGTTTCCAGCTGGAAATGATGATACCGAAACTCAAATAATTGGTTATTCTGCATGGATTCGGAAGTGATCAGGAGTTATGTCAGCTACTCAACAAGTGTGCGGAATAATCGAAATTTTTTTTTCCTAATAAAAAAAAATTATAGTTTCTACTTACTAGATATAAAATTATCGGGTATTAAACTATGTGATAAATAACTTTTCAAATCTCTAAAAGGTTTCATTGGCTGAGTTAGTAAGTCGGTGCTTGAACTCAACTTTAATCCATACTTCCCGGCTACAGTGATGCGAATGAATGATACATTGTGTAGTTAGGCAAGATGGTGTGCTATTTTGTGCGAAAAAATGAATAGATAATATTTTTTTCAATCTCATTCGCAATGTAACTATATTCACTATAAATACAAATTACTGCAAAAGTTTTAAGAAAAATTAATTCCATATTCTAGAAATTTGGAAGTAAATATTATACCTCCAACAGACATTGGTAAAATTATACTATCCCTTGGTAAAAATAACTAAAGTTAATGTATTTAATTTGTAATATATATATATATATATATATATATATATATATATATATATATATATATAACACTTTCATTTTGAAGCTCAGTTACTTTGCTAGTTTAAACTATGGTTGGCTTTTACGTGATCTTTTAAGTTTTCATTCAATTGCAATAAATACTTTTTTCAAAGCTGTAATCTAAAATGTGAGTCTAATATTTTTCAATACATATAACTGATTAACAATATTTTCTTTTTTTCCCTATTCCCTATTCATGAACTTTCTTTGCAAAATTGATTAATATTTTAAAGTTTAATATTATATAATTATTAATGCCATTGTATTATTTCTTTCAATTTCAAAATTCCATGAATACTTATTTTAAAATAAATTTCAAAATCAACATTTATTTTTAATCATTCTGCATTAAAGATTGAAATTCAATTTTAATTTTTAATAAGCACTTTATTTGAGCAAATTATAGAGTAATTATTTTATAAAGCAAATTTTGCAAACTTTCCGCGCATAAAATAGTATAAAACAATTACTTGCTGTCTAATATTGACAATTGTGGGAAACTTATCTAAAAAGACAGATTTGATTTCAAATAGATGATATTATACGACTGACTTATTTGTAAATCTTTTACTTTAATCATAATTTGAGAAAAATTGAAAAAACAGGATTTACAGTAAATTAATTTTCAAATTACGACCAAACAAAGAAAACTATTTCGATGAAAGGAAAAAATATGATATACCTGAGAAACGTTATGGTTTTATTCTCAATATTTAACACTGCAAAAAAATTGGTAACAGATTCTATATTTTAAAATAATTGCTTTAAAATTTTATTCGATTGCAATATTAATACCAATACAACTACGAAACGAATGGATTATCGAATAAAAAAATCTTATTAAATGCAATAAATTCTTAAGAATGTAGAACGAATCTAAAATCTAATTCATCTGATTAAAATTATGTAATTTTAAGAGAAGTTAGAAGCCTTAAGTTTGAAATATTTTTCACTGAATAAAATTTTGTTTTCAAGTAAAAAGAAATATTCCCAAAAAAAATTTTTTTGTGAAAGATTTCAAGGAATACTTTTTATTTGTTAATGATAAAACAATCGAGATAATTCTGAAATTTTCCTGATTTTTCGGCAAAACATAATAAGTTGATAAGAACTTCTAAAAAGTTCTTCGAGATAGTGAAGATACTTAACAAACTAGACTTATTATTTCAGTACGGCATTTAACAGTTCAAGATAATCTATCAACAGGTTGTAATTAATAAGAGAAAGCAACGGAATATGTTTCATACATTGTGCGTAAGCACAAAAACTTCATAACTATCAAAGCATGATATCAAACCTTGTCTTTGAAACAAATTAAATTACGAATAAAATTTAAATGCAAAGTTCTGTTAACTTTTAAAGAAAAATTATCAAAGATAATTTTTTAACAATCAAATCTTTCCCATTGTCGATGTTATATGAATTCATTTAACGTATTTCTTTTTATCTATGTAATTTTGCATTTTATACTTTAAGTAATAAATCTTTACTCAACTAAAAGTAAAATTTATACAGGGCAAAATAAAAATAAACAATCAAAAGTTATGAATTCCGGAATGCTATTATTTTTATGTTTTTCGTAATAAATATTTTCTTCAAATCACCTTCAAAGCCTTTTCAAATCGTAATTGCAAAACTATCTGGATTCGAGTCTATTTGAAACAAATGAACAACATTTATTATTCGAATTGGGACTTTTTTTTTTGGCTTTAATAACATTCCTTTGCTAAAAACTGCTTGGAATCATGCCTTTACTCATGAGACAAAGTACAAAATGACTCAGATAAGCACTGTTAAAGAAGCTCTGCTCATACACATTTGGGATCAGAGTAATAATCTCAACGATAGCGTAGGTATACATGTGAATATCGCCTTTTTTCATCCTTGTATATTACACAGCAATTTTGTTTTTTCCTTTCTGTTTTAATGGAACCCATTTTCCAATTTTCATGTCATCATGGTTGAAGCATGTTTTTTTTTTGTATCGGTATCATTTCTTCATATCAATGAAAACAGGTGTGCCCAGAATGATAACATCGACTGGTAGTTTTGTAAAAAAAAAATTGTTTCAGTGAGATTTTTCTTCTATCTTTCAAAAGCAAACACCTTATGATAGTGAAGCATAGGAAGATGTTTTTCAACGGAAGATGTTTTCTCTACTTCTAATCCAATATTTGATTACTGTTAGATCATTGGGATATTATACGTGAAACTGATTTGCATACGCAATTCATAACTAAACCTATTTTTTTTCATATGCTCTCTATTTTTAAATTAATTGATTACAGCGAAAATACATCACTTTATAATTTTAGAAAGTTCTTAGACATTAAATACAGTTCCTTCTAATATATTTTAAATTCCACTTTATAAAAATTGTTAACAATAATAATGAAATTTTCTTACACATAGTTTTTAGAAATATTAAAAAACATTTTTGTTATATTCTTAATATTTATAAGCAGCTAAAAATTAATGTTGTAAATCAAATAATAATTTGATACTGAAAAAGTAATTTATGTACTTTTTTCAGTACCAAAAAAAAGTTTGGTAAAGTATCACTAAAATTCAGGTTAAAATTGATAATAATTGTGTGTGCTGTAATCAATTTTAACTTGATGATAATTATATACTATTATCAATTTTTAACTTGAATTTTAGTGATATTTTTAATAAGTTATTTATTTTATCATTTCGATAATACATATCATTTTGTATAGTTGGTGAAAAAAATTTGATGGAAAGTTGTTTTTTTATTTAGAGTTTGATCTTTCTTAAAACTTTTCATTAATAGTATAAAAAATAGCATAATGATTTATAAATAATATAGCGAATACACTTTTATAAAACTCAAGGATGCAAGCAATCATGGGAAGGTAACTTTTCAATAAAATCATTCAGTAAACCATAAAATAAAAACTGTAGAAAAAAATTGTAGGAAAATATGAACTACTTGGAGAATATAAAAAATATGTAAAAATTCTGCAGAGCAACAGCATATGAAACTTAAATAGAAAAAAGGTATTGTTTCAAAATAACTTTCGATATTTAATATGGCATTTGACCCTCTTGAACCACTAAAGTTACTATACTTAGTTTTGCATGGATGTGATAAGATTATTGAAACTGTTTTGCAGGATAATATTCTATTCATGCAGAAGTGGACATAAAAGGGAGACGTTAATCTTGCAGAAACACCTCAACCAAGAAGATAGAAACAGGACATGATATCTCTGTTAAACCTCGTTTATGATATTACCTTTCCATAACGCATACAAGTTTATTGGGTTTATTACCTTTCTATAACGCATACATCTCTGTCTCTGAATATCAAAACATGTTTGATGTCACATTCCAAATTACATCGTTACTCATCAATAAACAGCGCTTGATTCTAATCCCCTTGAATCCAACCAGTATGCTCAAACATTGAATTATTTCCATTCATATGCTGATAAGAAGTCAACTGAATAAACATAATTGTCTTTCAAGCATAAAAATTACTCTGATGGAGTTATCTTGCATTGTTGACTTGAAACATTTTACCCTGTTACCAAGGATTTGGTAAAGTTGGCTTTTCTGCCCGATATATGTCATTGCCAGGATACATAGGTCATCATTTGCTATAATAGCAAGTAGGTGAATTAATTCATGTCGAAATTTAACATTCTTTTAAGAATCAAACCACCTTGAAATGATCTTTACGCCATTCCAGCAGCGTTTAGTATGTTTCTTTATGTTGCCCGGATGCAAACCTCCAGATAATCCGTTAAGCATGATCTAGCAAATCATATTGTCGGGACATTTTTAAATCGCCTACTCTCAAAACAAAACTTAAAATATTCAAAATTTAAACTATTTGTTGGGGAAAAAATAACTTTTGCAAAATCACTTACATTCTTTTTCTGATTTTTGACATCAAAAATGTTGATTTGCACTTTTACACAATGTTTACTACCATGTTTAAAATTATGGATACTTTATTTAGCATTAGTTTGCGCTGTAAATATTACATTTTTCATGCATGTAATGCACGTTAATTCAACAGTTTTTATAACTCCATAAGCAAATTAAACTTTTCAATAAATAATAATAACAAAATATGAAAATATTGGCTCTTTAATTGTGAAAAAAAAATCTCAGAAAATCTCCTTATATGGTTTTTTCCGTACGTATATTGTCTAGCTAAAAAAAACAGATTTACAGGAGGATTGGTTTCATTTAAAATAGGGAAGTGCTATTATTTTCTTTCAAAAGACATACTAAGAACCTCGGAGAGCCGCATTATTTAAAATGATTATATTGCTTAGTTGATTTTGCATCCCAAGCAAGTTATAAATAAAAAATCAATAAAATAGTTGTGAAAATAATGGCAGGTTATTCAATTTACTTATTGCGCTAATTTTATATAATCTATCTTAGTTGCAATGCATTTAAATTTAGCATCAGCTTACAAAGATGAAGGAGTCTTATCAATGGGATCACCATGTCCTAGTGGCATAACAGGGGCTTTGCAGAGCAGAAATTCCCGGGTTTGATTCCAGCAACTGTTGAACAACGTCTTGAGAATGAAAAATTATATTATAGAAAATGAACCTTACTTAAAAGAGATATAATGGAAATTAAAAACTTTTTTTATATAATTTTTTAGTAGAAATAGTTTTTATAATTTTTAGCTTATGCATTTATTATAATTATGAGTTTATTTCATATTTATTTTTTAATTTATACTAAAATGTATATTACGAAAATCTTAAATTGCTCATTATCAATGAACTCAAATTATAAATAACTTTTGTTCAAAACAAGTAATATCTATAAACTATTATTAAAAAGAACGAATATGTTTATAATGAATTAGTTGTTCAAAAAATGTATGAAACAATTGGGCAATAGATATTACCCAGCTTCATTTAATTATCAATTTAGCTATATTAATGAACTAATTATGTGAGAAAAGATAGCTATTCATTTTATTTTAGAATTACTTTGCAAAAATTTTGAAATAAATTGCAAAAGTTGTGCTGTTTTACCAAAATTTTGAAGTTTATCAAACTAAATTTTTAACAAAAATAATTACAGCTTTGTAATTTGCATAATAAGTCTGTAGTACAAAATATTTGATAATTTAAAAAAAATTTCAGGGAATGGATTATAAAATTAATATATCTTAAGCTACATTGGATTGATTTTTATTAATTTTTCCATCGTATTTGATATAGTAAAAACACAATTGTTTTTACTTGAAAACTAATAATATATTTATAGAATAGATCGAATCCTTCATCTTATAAAGCTCAAAAGCAATGTTTTTATAAATTTATGAAACTGGTTCTATTGGGACTGGAAGATGTAAGAAATATTTGACATTGAATAATGACAATATCGAACCCACACCATCTTCCAGGTTTAAAAGCAATATCTTTACAAATTTATCAACCGACTTCCATCGAAACTATGAAATTTTAGACACATTTGACATTGAAATATACTCAAGCACGCGTATGAGTTTTTTTAAAAGATAAAGGGAAGGAATAATGTTAAGAAACACATGAATATCAGATACATTAATTCTCACGAAAATCTATTTTTGCAGAAGTACCACAAAAGTAAGTGAATATAATATTATTTCGATTGTTATTTATACTCATCCAAAAACAGAAAAAAAAAAATAAAAAAAAAGAGATTGATCAAAATTAAGTTGAATGACTTTTCTTCTAAATTGATTATTTTACCCTCGATTCTAGAAACTAGATTCTAAAGTTAATACGAATTAATTCCGCTTCAAATTACTAATATCGCTCGAATTATCTCAATTACGAGAAATAATTGCACAGTAGGAAATAAATAATTTCTTTTAATGTGTGTTTCAAGAATCATTGTTCTAATTAAGCTTTTCCAAAAACGAGTTTGAGCCCTGCTATTACATTAATCTCAGACGATCATTTTATTGTTTCTGCAACTGATACAATTTCGTTTTTATTTATTTATTTTTTTGTATAAAATATTAATTATAATTATTATTTAATGATGTAGTGGGATTAAATAGAACATGTGTGGCAAAGCATAATTTTTTGTAATCGCTTGAAATGTTTATTTATTTTTTTTTTAACATGAATCGTATTTAGAATCATCCTTTTTCTTATCAGTTTAAAAGTTTAGTGTAATTGTATACATGCTTATTAATTATTTTATTTTTATATACTTAATGGTTTTTGGCTTCATAGCTGCAAGCATGAAAAATATTTTTGAACTAATATCATTTGTTGCAAAAAAAAAAAAAAATTGATTATTAAAATTGCAGTCAAAAGAGTATTTTATAAAAAAAAAACAATAAAGAATTTCTTTCAATTCTAACTAATAAGTTCAAAAATAACGATCATTCCCTTTTGTTGAACTTGATTTCGACTTGAATTATTTTGCAAATAAGCGAAGTTCAATAAAATTTTATTTGTTTAAAGTTTGTTTTTTAAAGCAGCTTATATGCCTTATTAAAAGTAATATATTTGTGTTCCCTAATTTTCATTATTATATTTTTTTTAGTTATAAAAGGCAATGCACACAAATATATAGCTTTTAGTAAGATAAAGCTTTTTAAAATGAAAAAATTGAATTCAATTTATAAACTGGAAGTTTCCGTTCAGTTTAATGATTTTAAATTTATTGAAGAATATAACTTATAATGAAAGTTTTTCAAAATATTATTATAATTAGAGTTTTGGAGGTATATAGTAGAAACAAAAACGTTAGAGAATCACTGATAAATCGTGAAAATATCTTTGTATTCTGTATTCTTTTTATTTTTTATGCAAATAAAATCTTTTTGAATTTTTTTAAGTTCTTATACAATATTTTACTCATTTAAATATAAAGCAAGTAAAAATACAGTAAAATACTATATTGTATTATTTATGCAATGCTGTAAGATTATTTATTGAAAAACCTCATAAATTTCAATTCCAATCAGGCACCAAGACTAGCAATTGAATGTTATTAATCTTGCTAAATCACTAAAAAATCACGACTTGACACCACGCATTATACAGCCAAAGGGCATATTCACGTGTCACAAGGGAGAAAACTGGAAAATTCCCAACAACTTACTACAACAGGAGTGCAAGCTGAAAGCAGTAGTACAATATCAATCTCCTGTTGCTCAACAGTGATTGGAATCGAACCCAAGATGTTTCACGCTGAAGAGCAAAAAGCAGTGAGCTATTACTAGATTACAGAGAGTCCATAAAATCGCAAGTTGCGATTTTAGCTTCCGATTTTGGCAATTTTTTCAGCAAAGTTGTTATAAAACTTTAATAATTACATGATTATGGCCAATAAAGGTACGATTCATAAGATGTTAATTTATAATAAATCCAAGTGTTATTTATAATAAAATAATGCTTTTAAGCTCAAAATTTATACAAGTAGTGAACATAAAAATGTATTATCGGTAATAAACATTATGTGTTTAGTGCAATTAATATTATATTACAATAATTGCAAAAATATTATTTGTAATAAAACAAATATTAAATACAATGTAATAATAAAATGAAAATAATTACATTTTAACATATAAAAGCTTTATTCATTATCATATTCTGTATCTAGAACTTACATAAATCTTAGTAATCTTAATATATAGTAAAATTATTCAGTAAGAAATAGATACGATTAATCATGAAATGATATAAGGATGATCCCCCAATTTATAATAATCTCGTTTTCTAATATACATTTAAAACGCTGCATTTAATCTCAATTAGGGGTAAATATGTTCCTGAGGTTTTCAGTATGAAAAGCTTTTGAAGGGGTCTGCACGCTCCTCAGTGATAGTTCCGGAAATTTAACTACTACTTAGCTTTCCCTTCCGGATATAAATACTTCCGCAAAAGTGATATCCTGGCTTAAGAGTGGATCTGGTGAACAAGACTCTATTAAATAATTTACATGGAGTGAGTCATATCTCCCCAATATTTCTAAGATTGAAAACATTAATATAATCAATTTTACTGTAAAAAGTACTCTGATCCCAATATGTCTATATTATACTACGCCCAAATTTTATTTTCAATCGTAATATAGTTCAAAATTTTTTGATAATAATTAATAAAAAATTTTTAATAATAATTAATTTAAAAATTTAATAATAATTTTAATAAAAAATATAATAATTTATTAAATAACTAATATAAATCACGGTATTTACTCATCTTGCGCGATAATATAAAATACTGCCAATCAATTCCATACTTTATTTATTTTTGTTATTTTGGATTAATATATTTAATCTTAACAGGAATACTTTAGAGTCATGTAATTCTGCTTTATCAGAGAATAACAAAGACAAAAAAATAAATTTTAATAAAAAATCTTAAGTGCAATTAATGTAATCACTGTTATTTATGTAAACATTTACACACACACACACATATATATATATATGTATTATATATATATATATATATATATATATATATATATATATATATATATATATGTATATGTGTGTGTGTGTGTATATATATATATATATATATATATATATATATATATATATATATATATATATATATATATATATATATATATATATATATGTATATATATATATATATATATATATGAATAAAGAAAGTTCATTCTATATCAGGTTCATATTTATGTTAATCAGAGTTCTTATAATAAATAAAATTGTTAACAGCTCTCTTGTGAATCGAAAATTCAGGATTCAATCTCAAATTCAATCGAAATTCAGGATCTTGTTGAGTAACAGGGCATGGATGTTACATATCAGCCTGAATATGTGTTGATGTAGGTGCTTATTAGTTTTCCGGGTTTTCTCCCTTGTAACATTTGAATACGGATCACGGCCACTATCAATGAAAATTTCTTTCTTAAAGCAATTTAAGCAATCTATATTAAAATGCCTTGAAACAGTCTCAGGTCGTTAGGCTTTTTACTAGTCAATGTCGAATACCCCACTTGTTAAATCACAATAAAAGCAATCCAATTATGATATTTATGAATTAAAATAAGCAAATTCTAAAAGTTTTGTCTTTTGCTAATTACGAATTGTGGTTTTGATATCTTTCTACGTGAAATAGAAAATTTAAGAATTTTCTGATTAAAAAATATACATGCACCTCAAATTTACCATGCAAGTCCTTAAAGCAAAAAGATTACTTCCCAATGGAGGAACTTACATATTTGTTGTCCTCAAAAAGCTCATTATTTTTGCAGCCATTATATATTTAATAATTATAAGGTTGTCCCAAAATTGCAATTTGAAATAAGAATAATTAGATTTTTCAAGATTAACATAACACTTTTTCTAAATTAGAAATTTTTTACTATTATGCAACTTCTACTAAGAAATTTGTATAGTTTCCTTGATAGAAGTTATCTTTAATATAGGTCCAAACATAACAAACAATTAATTGATTGTATTACATTAGCATGTTGAATCCATTTATAAAACTTTGCATAACTATTTTTTTAGCATCTTAAGACATAAAAATTACTTTTTTTTCTTAAAAAAAAAAATTTTAAACTTTTAATTTACTTTCTTAAAAAATTGTAATTTCGGACTTAAATTACTAACCCATCCAACTAAAAAAAAAACTCCCCAAAGATTGCTAAACAGTGATTAAGATAAATTAATATTTATGCATGTAACCAATGGCAATATTTACTGTTTGGGTGGAGCGTTTTCTGAAGCAGGAAATGCAAATATCTGTAATTAGTAAAATAAATCGCCAATCAAGATAGTTCTAGTAATTTTAGAATCGCATTTAAAACATCTCCAGTCACATTTTTCTTGAAGTGTCGTTGGCTCGGGTGTATTTTTCAGTGAAAAGAAAGGAGTGGGAAGCCTAGGGAGAGGGGAGAGAACCGTGAGAAAAAAAATGTTCTAAAACTTGGCAAATTTCTCTGTTTTCGTTATCCATCACTCAACTTTTTCTAATCCCCAACGTCACTACTTTGCTACTGTCCTGGGCCCCTATCAGTACCACAGGGTGGCCAAATTTCCCCCTCATACTACATTGTACTGACAATCATTAACTGCTACATTTTTTTTACTTTTTTATAGTTTGCCGCTGAAAAAGGGTGGGCTCATCAACAAGCGTTCCAGAAATCGGTAGTTCACCGTAAACCGTCACGCCTTAGTGCTGTGACAAGTTGAAAGATTGAGATGGGAAAGAGCGTGGAGAGCCGGCACTACAATTTGCGCCTCCTATTCCAAATTTGAATGGGATTTTTTTTATCTTCTTGACTTCAGAGGAAAAAACGCATTAGGGACCATCATTACTTCTCATCCTTAAGTTGGAACGCCCGACACGCCTGTGGCTAGAATAGCTTTTTGAAACAATGTGATCATAAGATTGAAGAGTTTTTTCTTCCTGACTTTGTCCCGAGAAAATAACCCAAATGTTGAACGTATTATTATTCTCTATCATACCGCCAAAAACATCAATATATTTAAGCAATGCATATTATAAATATTTCATTGAGTTATGTAGTGCATTACTATTGAACTTCATGCAAAATTTTTAAGTGGAATGAAAATGAATAAGATCAAATTCTAGAATTCGAGTCTGTACTCGAAAGAAAAAATATTGTAAATTTCTTAAATTAATTAAAAAATCTTGCCGTTATTTGAATCTGGCTCTTATTTTTTCTAATAATTTAATTTAATTATTTTTCACAAATTATTGCAATATTTGCTTCTATTTTTTTGCTGTTTTGATTGAATTAAATCCTTAAAATTTTAAATAATTTTCATAATTTCAGAACTAATTTAAAATAAAAATCATAAACATTTTCCGTTTTGGCTGGGATTTTTATGAAAATTTATTAAATATATAGTATACTATTGACAAATGTTATAGCATTTTAGTATAAACAAAAATATTTCCTATTAAATGTGACAAATTTTATTATTCAATTACATTTTTACAATTTACTTGTTTTTATACAAATAAATCGATTAATAAATCAAATTTATATCATATTAATAAATATGATTTAAATTTGATTTATTAATTAAATTATAAAGTAATTTATTATTAATTATTAATTTAATTATTAAGTAACATCTATGAATAATAAGCACTAATAAGCGCCATAGAGAATAATATTTATAAAATATTTTTAAGATTAAATGTATGTATTGCCTGATGTCCTTAAAATCAGATTAGTACCACTAAACTGTAAATAAAATAAAAAAGATACGTGTTTGTCTCGCTGCAATTAATAAAAATACCATTAATCAAATTTCACGATCATTTTCAAGTTATTTTTTCTCTTGAAATAAACAGCAATTAGAAAATTCACACATTTTACTTGGAGTTTTACACCTGTTGTGATGGCCTCCCACCGTCCACCTACGCAAATCGTGCCCTCTTCTTTTCCTGAAAGAAGCAGCATTTCTGGGTAGTCCTCGACCTCGATACTGCAGCATTCGAAATAATTGCGGGCAGAGATGGGAGGAGAGAGGATATCAGCATGGATTTTGCCTTGTTAGCACCCCAGGCCGAGCTCGTGCTGTCAGCTACACCTGCTAGTTAAAGAGTGTGGCCCCGAGTGAGAGAAAACATTGCATCACCCTCTCTTGATAAATAGCCTTTCTCCATCGATAGAAGCATCGTCATCGTTTCCCTTTCCCCGCTCATCCCAAAGGATTAAATGGACCTCGCTTAATCTCATCCATCGTCCAGGGATTTTCGTGAAGATTCACCAAGGACTTGAATACGATCTGTATTTTCTTGCACACAAAATGTGCCCAAAAAGTTTGTACAACTAATTTTATATATAGTTGAAGTTCAAATTATCTTTTCCTTGTACGGCAAAAGACTTTTACTTTTTAAAAGGAGAAAAAATTAAATTGTAAGTTTAGTTCCTACAGATTCTGAAGAATTATAATTCAAATGAGTAATGGGGAGGGGGAATTATTATGATGCAGCATAGGCTGCAGAAATTAATTAGTGTTCTAACTTTTTTTTTTACCTTTCCCCATAATTGACTTAAAGTCAAATATTAGTTTTCATGGTTTGAATATTGAAGCACGGTGGCTTAGTGGTAACTTTTCACGCTCCCAAGGCACAGGTCCGAGATTTGATCCATGGGCTGGGCAAGGTTGACTCAGCCTTTCATTCCTTCAGTGGGTCGATAAAGTGAGTACCAAGCATGCTTGGGAATTAAACACTGGGGGTTTCGCGTTAGGTTGACCACCTAATTGGGTCATATGCTTTGCACCCCAGGGTCTCTCGGTCAGGTAAACAGCGATGGGCACTGTAGGCCTTGGTTCACATGGGCTGTCGTGCTACAGAGAGTTTTCAGAGAGAATATAAATGTTCATTTTTACATGCTTTTGTATAACTGAATTAAATTTTTCCAGAAAATATTTAATAAATTAAGAAAATCTGAAATTTGTGTATGTGCAAACTAAAGGAATGCCAAATCATAAAAATGCTACTATACGCTAATTTCTATTCTTTGGATCTAATGAAAAAATCGCCTGATTTTAATTTGAAGATTCTAATGTTGCTTGCCTTTTTCATAAATAATGTACTTTTCATTAAAATGTAATAAATGAATTACTTATAATTCATAAAATGACAAGTCTAGCATTATTTTAACATATATATCATTTTAAAGTTTCATAATTCTTATCATTATATATCATTAAAAATTATAAAACTCTTACATTAATGATTTATGTGATAGAACTATGGGAATATTTCAATAATGGTCAAAAATAATTCTATTGCTATCACGGAATACCCTTTTTTAATTATTATATATGTCTTTACGCATAATTTATATAAGTAAAAGAAAATGAGCATTTTAATTCAATGAATAACATGTTCTTTAAAAAATCACACACTCTCATTAATCTCTTCAAATTTAAAATGTGCAATAATTATTTTTAGTTAATACATTAAAGTAATTTATGGAAGTCTGATTATAAAGTCAAATTTATTCAAAAAGAAATATTTAAATATTATTTACACATAAATTGAAAAATTTTTCTAGAAAAAATAGCTTAAATTATTGAAAATTATTAAGAGAATAATGCGATTTCATGTAATTTTTCCATATGAATTTATGTAGTTTTTCCATATCTGAATACATCCTTTAATCTATTTTTGGGATAAAAGTAGTGTAAATAATATATTGAGAAATTGTTGGTGTGTTATTTTCTTACACATTTCTAAATTTCATACAAAATATAACGAGTATAATTTTTAAAATAAAGTAACTGTGGTACTAAAAATGATCTCATATATCATTTTATTTATTTTGACCATTTCCTAATCAATTAAGTCTCAAGGAGTTTTTATTTTAATTTAGTAGAGTAGTTTTGTGTTTCAGTTTAACTAGAGATAGTTAAGGTTCATGCTTTCATAGCTTTAAAATTACAATAACATTCCTTTTAAATAATCATCTATAAAATTAAAACCTATGAAGATATCATTATCATTTAATTCTTGGGTAAAATAATCATGTTTTAAATTTTATCCTGTTTGAAGTAAGACACAAATTTGAAGATAACTCTACATTTGAAGTGTTTCTGCAGAGTATCAGGAAATTGTTTTAAAAGGTTCTTCATGACATTGACAGATTAGACGGCTTAAAGCACCACAAATGTGAATATGAAAAATATAAATAAAAAAATCGATCTATTAACTTGCAGTAAATTGTCTGAAGGAAATCATGGATGACATTACATGACAGGCAGGAATGTGTCCTTTAGAGGAAGTTACTATATCTTAAAAAGGTAAAAGTTGAAAAAAGGGAACAATTACCTCATACTTTTCTTAAAAGAACATTCAAGTTGTACTTTCTTCCAAAGTACATAAATAATTTTCAAGCTTTAAACCTTCTAATTATTCTGTGCACAGTTTGTATGCGAAAAAAGTATTATTTGCGAACAATCAATTGTGTATTTTTTCCGCCGGGGGAAAAAATGGAAGATTTACAGCTCTTAAAAGTCTGAGGGACTTTTTTAACTACCTCTCAAAGTACTGAGCGCATCCTTTCAAAATCTAATTTTAGGCGAATATAAAAACCAAACATCCCTAACCCTCTTGGCTGATCACAAAAGAGTAACGTAAACAGGATCGTAAAAACTTGGTGTCTTGTCCTTCCTTGGCTTTTAGATCTCCCTTTGTCATCAAAGGTAAGCGACTTCACTTTGTGGTCTCCCACCGATGAATTGAGTTTTTGTTGAGCACAGCGAGGGGGCATCAAAGTCACAACGCACCGTGGGGTTATGACTACAAACACCCCAGCCATAGGCGGGATCATGGACTTTACCACACATACAGTATCTTCCGTCCCATGTCTCCAGTATAAATTCCAGCCTCTTGCGGAAAGGCTTGGCTTGAGGTATTTTAGCTGTCTAAGTGATGGGGTTTAACTGCATTGTCCGAAAACAGGAAGGCCTCAACAAACGAACATAATAGGGATGAAAGCAATCTGTTGATTTTTGAAATTGAAAGGTGTTATACCTACTTCAGAGCTTTTACTTCCTGTTCTTTCTTCGACTTCCTTATAAATTTTCAGAACCTTTTGTGAAAATTAACACTTTTAACTTTGCATTTTTCACATACGCGCGAAGTGTTTTATAAATTAAGAAAATGATACATCAGATTTTTTTGTTTTGCTAAGAAATAAAGATAAAATATTTTAAAGTAAGAACTTGTGTGTGAAACAATTTATATAAATGCGTCTTCTATATTTTTTATAAAACAAGACTTTTTTTGACGAAATAAAGTAACAAGTTACTAAAATTTCCGCATTTCTGCCAATGCAGTTTTTACAACCACATAGATGTATAAAAATACAAATTTTGCATTTTGACAAATAAATTTTGCATTTTGACCCGTAAGAATCGGTAAAAATAACTCTAATAAATTCAGAATTCAAATCTGCTGAAATTATAGCTTCTGATAAAGAAAAAGATTGCACAGCAAGAATTATGTAACGATCTGGCAGACTTGGGACTATCTAAATTTCAATGTAAATCAGAATTTTCTAAATCTTTTTAACTATGATAATGAAGAACAAGATATTTTGAGATTTTCGTGTGAAGCGCAAATCTTTGTAATCATTTTCGTCAAGTAATGCTTTTCATTTAATATTTTGTAGTAGCAATATTCTTTATAACAATATTAATATTATTCACATGGATTTCTTTCAATAAATGCATTCATGTGATCTTAAATATATTTTCACTATTTCTCATTTAAATATTCTTCTTTACATTTTCACCGTATACATTTTTCTTAATTGATATGAGAAATATAAAATAAGAATGATGATTTTATGATAGGTAGGCTCGCTATCAGGAGCATCCCAGTTACAATTGTAATGTAAGTAACTAAGATGGTGTTTCACTGAAATTTATTAAAAAAATTATTTTAATGTGGCGTTTCTGAACAGTTTATTAAAAAATTTAACTTTTATTAATTTTAGACCATTTTTCTCAAGAGTGAAACGTACACATCTTTCTTTCTAAAACTGGAGTAAAGGTAATACACATTTCGTAAAGCTCTCAGTGACTTTTACATTAAATATACCATCATTTACTAAATAAATAAAATAATTTGCATGTTTCATCATAAGTCTTTCAAATAAAATCTATGCAATTATATTCCACATGTATTTTACTTTGTATTTAATAAGGTGTTTAACACAAGTATTCAGAGATTACACAACCTTAAGATTACTCTTAATTTCTTTTAGAGAAATTTAGGAGCAATTGTAGATACTATTCTACAGAATAAGCCCAAATATTCCTTAGAGTGATGTAATGAATATCCAAGTTTTATACAAAAATAATCGAACTCAGACTATTTAAATGAAAATTACTTCTCCAATCGATGGTAATCTTTCATAGAAAATCTTTAGAAGAAGATGAACACATTATTTAATTGTAAGCAAAGTATCGAATTCATAAATTAAGACCGTTGGAGTACATATGGGTAATGCTTATGGGATGTTTACTATTTTTAAAAAATATATTTTCCTTTTGTTAAAATTGAAGAAAAGAAATAAAAAATTTAAATGATGAAGAAAGACACTGAAAAATTTTTGAATATCATGCAGAGTAATTTACATTATTGTTGCAAACTTCGGTTGTGCTTAAATATTATTGAATCACAAATTTGATAATTTTTAAATATTCCCAAATTTAATTTTCGATGCTAGTTAAAAGTAATGCACTATATCATAAATTTAAAAAGATTGTATTTTTATACTTGAATATTTACATACGTAAACATTAAATAATATATTAAAACTATTTTCATTTACCAATTAATTCATGATAATTATTGTTTCTGAGAGGCGTGTTCAATTATTTGCTTTTTTGGCACAATAGCTTCTATACATACTGCTAACTTTAAGACGCCACTAACAAAAATCCGTGATTTTGACACTTCAATTAAAAACTATCTCAAACGTTTGACACATTTTAAGCAACTGCATCCTTTGAGTAAGCTTTAGGAAATCTTGTTTTAATATTCAGTAGCGGAAATCTCACCTTGTAACTTAATTGCTCAGTTGAAAAAAAACACTTAGAAGTCGATAATTAATAGCGGCCAGGAGAAGAAGGGAAAAAAATCCTTTAATGAGGCAGAAAAGTGGGATTTGCTTTTAGGTTGACAATAATAAATGAAGGTAAGAACACAGGAACAAAATGAGGGGAAATAAATTCCCTCGCTTAGGCTAGAAAGGGAAAAATGCATCGGAAAGGGAAGCAGGCAGTGTTTATCAGAACCGATTACCCTCAGGGGAGGAGATAGGGGGCTGATGAAGGGTGGGATTGGGCTGGAAGTTGCTAATTGGGAGTCCATGGGTTGTGTGAAATTCCTTCTTGGATCATCTGTCACGCGCTAACGAGGTAGTTGTCTTGCCAACCACCCCTTACGGTCTACACAGGTCACTTAAGATTTTCTGAGCCAAATCTTTTTATCATATTTTAAAACAGGTAAATGGGAATGTTAACATTACAACAAAATATACTCTAATTAATACCTCTTCACCGATTATATGTAATTATCAATTTTTCATTTTAACGTGCAAAATTAGGTATTAAGCGTGATTTGTTATTGTATGTAAGCTCTTGTAAAAATTAAATTGAATTTAAGCACTTAAAGTACTTGTAAAAATTAAACAATATTTTTTGCAAATACTTTCTGAGTATTTTAGAAAAAATAATGCTAAATATTTCAGCAGACCACAAATGAAAATTTTCGATTATTTTTAATAACATAATATTCTTAATACCATAAAAAACAAAGTACTCAAAATACTATCCAATTCGCAAGTTTTTTTTCCGTTTTTTAACAAATAAACAAATAAAGATACAAATTTTTACACTGAAGCAAATCCTTAAGTAAGTGATAATAATTATATAACAACGAGTAAAAAGGGAAGGCAATCCAAGTAATGATGTCGACAAATTTTCACTATCATTTTTCTCTTAAATTATTTGGTAAATACATTTTACATATGTAAATGCATATACATTTTATAAGATAGAAGTGTATTACATAGTACGTATAAATACATGTTTTACTCTCCATTTTTAATAAGCTATCATTACTTAACTTTTAATGTTAAATGTTTGATAAGCATTAAATATAACCAAAGTTAAATCGCATTATCAATGAAAGAATTTCATTGATAATGCGAATTTCATTGATAATTAAAATACTTTTCGAACGAAATAATATTTTAATAATTGAATTAAATAAAACTATTCTTTAATAATAGTAAGGAGAAATATATTATGTAACAACAAAAATATTTTTTTAATTTTTAGTCTGCACTTACTTAAGAAAGAAAGAAAACTGCATATGAAATTCGCATTGAAAATAAATTCATTAATTTATAGCTAAAAATGATTTATTTTAGTTTAGGAAATTTCAAATAAGTATTTTCTGGTAGCTGCATTAATTTCTATAAAGCAAAATGATTAAAAATGCTTTATACATAGCATTTGAAATTTAAATAGCAGATTATTTTGCGTATGATAAAATTAAATGTCTTAGAATGAAAAATAAGTTTTTCAGCAAATCCCAACATTTTATAATAAATTAAAATGACTTGTCTAATATGGATGGCATCTTTTGCTTTGGGCTGCATGCATAATATTTATACCGAAAAAGAGTGAACGACAGATTGGAAGATATTTGCAAATGATAGGAAGGTTATGGAGAGTCAATAGTATAAAAGCTTCATTTTTTGAGGAAGTACTTATCTGACTTCTCAAAAAGAAAAGTACTTAAAAATGAAGGGGGTGGGGTAGTGAAGACGTGGGTGGGAAACACAGGGCCACCAACAAAGCTCTGTTCTATATAAAAGTGGCGCCTAGATTGTTATCGGCGACGGGAAGATCTTTTGTGTCCTTATAATTCCGACCCGATACAGCAGAACAGAAGGAGGCCCTGACAAGGGTTGTAACGAAGTCGGTCACCCTGATTTCAAATTTATTTGATGGTTTCGTCATTTGGATGCTCTGCGCTGATCTCGATAGAGCAAAACGATTAAAAATGCATTACACAAAATTTCCATCCATTCATTTCTCTGTAGGCCGATTCAGTCGGAAGGAAAATTGACAGGTTAAGGAAAGAACCTTCGGATTAAAATGAGATGTGAGAATTCATCTTTATTACTTTTTGTCTTCTCAATTTAGTTTCTATATTTATTATATCAATTCAGAAACGCGAAACATTTTTGTTTGTTTATATAATTTTGTGGAGAGTTAATTAAGAATGTATTTCAAGTATAAATAAATTAAATTAAAATTTTGAATTTCCTCATTAAGGATTTTTTATTTAGTAATAATATCCACACACACCAATTTTACAATTGTTATCATTAAATTATGAGCAATCAAGTAATGTTTCATTGAAATATTTAGTGAAATTTATAAACTGCTTTAAATATGAATGCTTACTTTTTTAATTTTGCATATGGTCCCACTTGTTCAACTGGGTGCCCACCATCTTGAATGTAGTCTAAAACACTGCCATTTCCAAGAAAGTGACCTAAAATTTATAAATAAAAAAACACAATGAAACCTGATAAAACATTTCATACAAATATTAACTTATATTTTTAAATAAATTCCATTTATCGTATTTGTGAATAGAAGTTAATAGTTTCTGAGCACATTATTTTGATTTAAATTTTTCCTGATTTAAAATATTCAAACGTTTCTTAAATGTGTATATAACTGATATTATAATTTTCTTGTAGTAGCTAAAGTTTAATGTATAACTTCACATTGTAACTATGCATGCAAAGTTAAAGGTAAAAACATTTTTAAGCAAAACAATTATCGTAATTCATTTTTCTTGACACAAAGGCATAATATTTTAGTTTTTTCCTTCTCTATTGGATTGAGTTCAAATTCATGAGAAAAAATGATTACACAAAAATTCTTTGTACATCGCCATTCCGTGGATAAAATTCTATAAATATACTACTAAAACAATTTTGTGTGTTGTTATAGAGAAATGTGTACATAAAATATGACCCATTAAGTTTTGTACTGTTTAAATTTTGTATCGTAATGAGTAAAAATAAAACATTTTACATATTCATTTCAAACGTCTTTTAAAATTAGTGATTAGTTACAATGCTTTTTCAAAGACATTTTTAGAACAAACAATGAATTAAAATAAATTTGTAATATTAACTCAATTAATTTTATGTTTACTATACATAATATAAAGTATCAACGCATAAAATGTTTTTAAAATGTAACATAAATTTAAACTATATGTTTAAATCCAGAATTAAAATCATAAATATTTATAATTTATGGATTGTAATTTGTATATAAAATACATGAATAATATCTTTTTTTCTCTAATAATTAAAGTTTATTATATACATTGCAAGCGCAGCCACAAGAGGCATCAATTTCGTTCCTATTACTAGCACACAGTAAGACCAGTACTTAGCTTATTGACACCATGTTGGAGGAAACCTTACACTTAATCATAATTAAGTTTCTACGTTGTAAGATCTAATGATATTGCATTCTCATGTTGTTCCTCCTATAGAATTTTTCATGTATAAATCGTAAGTAAAAAGAAAGGAAACGCGTCAAAAATTCACTATGAGTTGGAGGTAGTAACATGTTCTTCAAAAAATGAAATCCTGTTTGCCATATCTGTTACTGCTGAATAACAGGTAAATAAATAACGTGTTTCCAGTTCCTCAAAGCCTGCAGAAAGCTTGCAAGTTATCTCTCAAACTCAGTTTTTCTCCTTACAATATATCAATTACCAGCCACTATTTATGAAAGTTTCAGATGAAGGCAATTATTTTTAAATTTATCATCATTGATTTCAAGATTTTCCATAAAAGAGATCGAAATTTTCACATGAAATAAAATTTATCAATAAAGGAAAATTAATTGCCGAACCATTTTATTTGTCCTCATCATGTTACATGGAGAACCTCATTTTTGTTAGTGGTCACGAGTGTAATATTCACGAGCGTAATAATGTTCTTAAAAGAATTATATCTTCATTTTAAAATTCAGATTAATACCAACTGTTTTAATTTTACCAAAAATTACATATTGTTTTGCTGGGGAACTTTCAAATTCAAGGAATTCTGAAGAAAATGAAACGCGGATTCAGACATTTGACTTTTACTGCATTTTTTTTCACAATTCATCAATTCCAGAAAATCCTCTACTATAAAACAGCAACAAGAATAGTTTTATTGATACTGAATAAAATTGTTCCTTAAGGGTATAAAAAGATTTTAAATAAACTAAAGTAATATTTACTTAAGTTTATGATATTAAAAGTAAGTTAAAGGAAAATTAAAACATTGTAATTTAAGTGTCAAATATTATATTTCAGATAATTTGATGTTATTTCCCGGCAGATACCACATGTGAAACCTCTGAGTCGTATATAGTATCTGTTAAAGTTTGTTAACCATCGGTATTAAAACATTCTCAAACTTCTATATTATTGTCAACTTTCCTCCTAAATGACATAAAAATCTTTTTAAACTAATTTTTAAACCATATACTTCATAACCTTACACTTTTTGAAACAAAACATTATATTCCTTTAGTATCAAAACTATTATAGATATTTTCCAACTTATGAATCCTAAGCATTTTTTGAAGTATATTTGTACAAAGTTTTTATGTATATTTGTACCAAGACAATTTTTTTTAATTAATTGCAAAGTAAATAATTTCAGTTGTAATTTTTTTTAGTTTTCTTTAAATTATAGCAGATTTTTAAATTTACTTTAATATAAGTTAACGAAAATTGCACGATTAAGCTCTCAGCTCAGATCTTTAGCCCTATTTTTATTTAACATAGAGAGTACATGTGAAAAAATAATAATTTGTATTTTTTTAATACATTAATATGAGAATTAAATAAAATGTTAGGACTTCAGTTAAAATCTGTAAGAAATATGAGTTTAAGTTCCTTAAAATATAGCTTATAAATTACAGAGGTTTCTCACTTTTGTTATAGAATCGGCCATTTCGTTTGACCTAATCCAAAAGCGAATCCTTATAGATTAGAGGCATGATAAACCTTAATAATCATTAATGTAGCAGTCAGTAGCTCTTTGTGGTGGAGGCACCGTAGAAAATCATAAAAACGAGCCGTAAAAGTAAAACAGCCCATCAAAGCTCTCATTCATATAAAGTCCTACATAGCCGCACTCGTATTAGGCTTTTGACTAATAGATACTTAAAAACATCCTGATAAGAAACCGCACATCTTATGACGTAAACAGACGTTTCAGTCGCGTGTCCATTCGCCGGAAGATAAAATTCTTCTCGATAAAGGAGCCGGTATTCTCTTCTCTGTTATTAAGAAAGACTTCAAAAGTGCCGCAAAACATAACCCTTCATTAGCACGAAGGAGAAAATATAACAAGAAAAAGAAACTTGATCAATAGTTTTGTACTTAGCGGCCTCTGATCATCGTTTGACGAGAAAGTGGAATTTTTCATTTAGACAGGACTGTTTTGGAATGGCAACCGAGATAAATTCAAACGATATTTTATGAGAACGTATTCTATATTGACGTTTGCTAGAGGAGTGTATAAAGTGTATTTCTTTTCTTTTTTTATCATTTCTATTTTCAAATAATTAATTTTATTTAGTTTTATTCACGTAAATTAATTTGCTCCTTAAATGAAAAATTCAAGAAAGGAAATTTTTAAGTACTTTCGACTGTTAACTTGGCGTTCTCTGAAATTAAATATTAGGAGTTCTTTTCAGCTGCTTATTTTTGCCGTAAAAGTCAAAGTATGATTTTAATCATAATGGTCAAATGACGAAATAGACAACTGATATGTCATTTCCTCTTTTTCTCATCGTACTATACTAGAAAATATATACGAGGGTTACTCTGAAATTTTTGAGTTACGCATAGATGAGAATTTACAAAATAAAAATAACGGTTTAATTTTAAAGTACAAAGTATTTTAACACAGAAGACGATTTTTTATTGACTTACTTCAACTTGTTTAGCGTGGAATAAATTTTAAACAGAAGAGAAAATGGAGTTGACGCGAGAACATTTTCGCGCTATGATTTACTACGATTTCAAAGCAGGATTCAATCAAGAAGAATGCGTTCAACGGTTGCAATTAGCATTTGGTGATGAATCTCCAGCTCGTGCTACTGTATTCAGATGGTTTAGAGAATTTAGAAGAGGTCACCATTTTCTTTAGGATGAAGAACGCCAGGAAGGCCGCCGTCGGCAGTCTGGATAATGTGTCTGCCATACGAAAAATGTTAATGGATGATAATCGCTGTACCTATCAAATGATACAGAAGGAACTTAACATTGGATCCTCAGCAATATACAAAATCATTCATGAAGAATTACATATGAAAAAAGTAGTTTGCCGTTGGGTTCCCCATAATCTAACTGAGCATCAAAAAGAGGAGCGTGTCAGAATCAGTAAAGAAACTCTTAACATGCTGAATGATGGTGGCCACCACATCATTTCTAAAATTGTAACAGATGATGAAACGTACATATCGTTTTTTGACGTTCCTACACGTCAAGAAAGCAAAGTATGGGTCTTTGAAGATGATCCCACGCCGACAATGGAAAAAAACAACGCGCACTGAAAAAAGTGATGTATGCCGTTTTCTTTAGAAGTACGGGATTGGTCAAAGCCATCAAGTTGGAAGGGCAGAAGACAGTAACAGCAAACTGGTATACCACTAAATGTCTTCTAGAAATTCTACAAGAACTGAATGTTAGGGGACTAATGCTTCACCATGACAATGCGTCTTCACATACAGCCGGATTAACAGTTGAGTTTCTTAAACAAAAATAAATTAAAGTGATCAAACATCCGTCGTATTCACCTGAATTAGCTATGTGCGACTTTTGGTTATTCTATAATCTAAAAAAGAACTTACGTGGACGTCATTTTCATTCAGAAGAAAAGATTGATGTCTCTTTAAATGCATTTTTTTCATCGATTCGAAGAAATGAATGGCTTGAGGCATTTAATCTGTGGAAAATTCGTCTACCAAAGTGCATTGATGCTGGAGGAGACTGCTTTGAACACACCTAAAATTTTGTAAGTATAACTTTAAAAACCTAGTTGTATCTCAAAAATTTCAGAGTGACCCTCGTATTAGACTTGCGGATTATTTAATGAATATAGGCTCTTTATTCTGGCATTATTTTTGTTGGGTCAAGTTACCGAATTCAATGTTATCAGTACGTAAATGATAATGCATTTTTCTATAGGTGCCCAAACGTTTTCATTTTAGATTATGCTGAAATAACTTCATTGTAATTAATAATAATAACACATATTGAATCTCATTTTACGATGCTGATAATTTCAACATTTAAAAATGATTGAAATATATATAAAATAGGTTTATATTCAATATCTAAAAATAACATATTGAAGGTTTTTTGATATTTAAGTACAATATATGCATACTTTTTATGTATGGAAGCAATATAATATTATTAGTCAATAAATATTTTGTTTTTCGAATTTATATGTATAATAAAACAGTATTCAAAATTTTTTTTAATTTGAAAAATCATTTTGATTTATTTATATCTCTTAGAACCCAAAATATTTCAAACATCCATGCATTTTTAATCTGTTAATAAATTTAATGGTTATTTTTATGCTTATAAATAAAATTCTTCACCAAATTATGTTTCTTTGTTTAAGGATAGTTAAGACAGATGTTTGCAGTTTTGATTCGTTCAAAGAATAAATACATGTTTTATATATGAGAAAAAAAATAAGAAAAATTGTTGTAAAATGAAGCCAGGTTTTGCTAACTGTGTTTTTCTTGAGAATTACAGGATTCAGATTCAAGTACTGTTGCAGGATTAATTTTTGCTAAAAGTATTCAAAAATATATATATATATATATATATATATATATATATATATATATATATATATATATATATATATATATATATATATATATATATATATATATATATATATATATATATATTTCAAAAATTGACTGAACTGTTCCAAACGTATAATTCCTAATGAAATTGTGATTCACTTGTAAAATTATTCAAGGCTTTTTGGCAATGGTTAAATTATAACTACCGTTGCTGTCAGTTCTGTTCCTTAAGATCAAAAGCAATATGACAAAGAGAGCGGAACTGAAAACTTTTTCATCAGATTAATTCATGAATATACCAAGAAACAAGAGGTACACATAACTAATTGCTTATACTGAAATCGCAAAGTAAATTTTAAACAATCTGAGTTTATAACAGTACCTGCTCCAAATGCAAAGAAAAAACTCTCATCTGGATATTGCCTCAAAAGCTGAAGCACCCGATCAGCCATTCTCGCATTCCTCTTGTCGATCAGCTCTCTCCTGAAATATTGGTTGATGTCTTGAGAAAGCAGTAGTTCATCGGCCGTGCTGTCATTGTCTGATATCTGAAAAAAAAAATGAAAAGAATATTACTCAGAAAATTTATCCAGTAGGTCTTCTGTTGCCTCTTATCTTCATTAAATGATGTTCTGGTCGCATAATGATTGTTTACTATCCTATTAATGAGCTTCATGTGTCATATTTAACGAAGACTTAGGGCGATTGTGTCATTTATAGCGATCCGTGGGCGACACAAATAACGCCTTGTAGAACAAGCTAAGATTAAAAGTCAATCGCCTTGGTAGTTCCCTAAGAATAGGTTGAGTGACACATAGATTAGAAGTTTGATTTATACACACGAAATGATCTTATTAGCAAGGATTTCTTCACATATGATGACAGGAGGAATATTGAGATTGCCATTAATTCGCTGTATAAGTAGGTAAATTAAGTTATTAAAATTAAATATTTTTAATATATATGGAATTTTCAATAATCCATTTATATTTTGCTTTTAAAAATTATTCTTTGGATTATAATGTGAATTTTTTAAACGAAATGAGATGAAAAGTTAAAAAGACAAATCTCACTTTTTAAAAAAAAAATAATTGAGCCTAATTTAAAAGGAATGTAAAATATTCCAAGTTAATTTTAAAATGTTATATTAATTAATTTAATACTATATAAGGTATTAAAACATTTTAAAAATACTTCTTCAAACGAGAATACTAAATTATATTGTTTTATCACTTGGTATATATTATTATTTCAGTTGGTTATTTGGGTAGCTTAATTATTTAACAAACTATTTAAGCATTTAGAGAGATGGAGTTTATACAGTGAGATATTCACAAGAAAAGTAGTTGAAAATTAAAACGAAATGTTCTTCCCACCAAAAGCATCCTAGTCTCCCGGGTCTATAGGGAAATTGAAATGACTCCTTATGAATCCAATTTTTAATTACAGTTATAATCTATAAACTTTATATTACATAAGAATATCACTGTAAGTACTGCTAAGTCTTATATAGGATGCATATAAAGGTTCAATAACAGCAAGGCTCTCGATATAAAATATACTATTAATATGCTGTTGCATTTTCATTGCACTGGTGTTTATAAAATGAATGAGAGCTTGGAAATTGTTTTTTTAAAAGTTCAAGCTACCAAACTTCACTAGTACAATAATATCGTTACAGTCAAATATGATATTATTAAACAATGCATTTGTTTTCCTACATTTTCTTGATAAAAGTTGTTTCCATTCAATATAATACATCGCAAAGCGAAGATCGACAAGCTTATTTGGACCAATACTTTCATTTTGAATCCTTTGTTGCCGATTGGTGTTATTAATAATAAAGCTTGGATGATGATGTAGCAAATAGTGTGGTTATGAATCGATAACAGTCACTGCAAGGAAATTACAACGTGATATTTAACAGTACTTATGCACTATTTTTCTGCTTCAATTATATATTAAATATAGACATAATTGCAAAATAAATTTTACATTTATCCTTCAGTCTACTTGCACACTGTATCAAATATTTCAAATTCAAAATTGTTTCTAAACTTTTAAGCACTTTTAAAAATGAGCTCGTAAAATTATACAAAATTGTTTTTAAAGAAACACAATGTGACATTGATAATGTATCATAAATTTTTTTAACAATCAGTTTTTGAAATGATCAACATCAAAACAGTCAAATAAACAAAATATTTTCTAAATTTTTTATACTAAAATTCTTAGATCCCGTTGTGAGGACTAAATTTTATCTATAAATTTAATATGATATACAAAATATAAAAATTTTATTGTAAAAGAATTGGTATTTTTTAACTTATTAAATGACTAATTAGAGCTAAGGAAAGAATCCATAATAAATACCGAGATTAATTAACATCCTACTGAGGCTGCTACTTACTTCTAGTTTATTATTAATTATTTTAATATTTATTTCAATTAAGAACAAATTTGTGAAATAAGAACTACTAAAAACAAAATTGTATTTATTTCTATAACATAATTTTAATAAGAACTTTTATTAAAAATGTGATTACTTAATACATAATTTACTTTTAAATTTGATTATTATAAATTATTGCTGGTTATTTGTTACATTGCGAAAGGAATTACATAAATTATAGTTTAACTGCAACTTTAAGCTTCAGTATATTTGTTTTTATATACAGGCTGATGCACACTTAAGCCAAATTTCATTGGGAGAAAAATTTAATACATTTTGTATTTATAGTATTCAAGTACATAAAAGAAATAAAAGTTAATTGTATTCCATAATAATTTATTTCAATATTAATATTTTGGTATATAAATTTAATTAATGTATACTTTGATGAGATTTAGGTTTTTACACACCAAGTCATTAGCTTTGAAAGATTCAGAAGTAAGATTCCGGCAGTTGTAATGCTTTATGAGGTCATCGGTACTGTAGAAGGTAGACCGTCCATTCCTTTGCTTCTCTAGCTTCATAAGGGTGTGATTTAGAGCGAAAATAACCTAAAATAAATTTTACATGAATGATTAATTTCATTGCACATTGTAATTACAATACAGAATGAAATTTATATTCAACTAAAAGTTAAGGAACTAAAATACAATAAAATATGAGTTATAATGCACAATTTCGTTCGTATTAAGCACGAAGACACAGTTTAAAGTATATCGTTATTAAATTCTCTCGTATAATTTAAATTTCTAAAATCTCTACATGTATAATAGATAAAATTCAATCAAACATTTTTTAAAAGTATATAATATCAATGAGCCTAATTTGAACAATAAATAAATGTTTGAATTTGTCTAGTATATAACCTATTGGCTCAAGGCATTTGTAAAAATTCTCGCTTACTTGTCACTTATTAACATGTTATTTTTCCAATGATTTCGGCGATTTTTATTATTATGGGTCATATTATTTATCATGGGGAGAAAAATCACGAAAACTTTCAAATACATAGATTTCATGTAAGTCTACTTTCACAAATGTACAAGTTAAAAAAAAATTATTGTAATACATTCTAACTAACCGATAATGGCGAGAATCAAGCCCAGAATTCATTATTCTGAACAGCACTTTCTTATCATTATATAATGGTGAGGCCAAATTAATTCTAAAATAAAGTTTAAGCCAAATTGGAACAGTGTTCAGAGTTTCTCTGTAATATTTGAGTGTAAGCCTGCCAAAAAGAGAATGTTAATAATCAGTAATGTTTCTTCCAGTGTTGTAATTGTCCTTGGATATATTCTCAGATTAATAGACAACAAATTACAGAATGTGTACTCTGCAAATGGAACTGTAAGATAACTCACTTGCTAAATGTAAACTTATTAGTACTGAACTTTGATTATGACTTAAAAATTATAAATGTGTTGCAAATATATTGTAGTGTTTATTTAAGACATTTCTTTTTGCATTGCTTCTTTCTACTTTTGGAATCCTTTAAATTCAATATTTTATTTTTAAAATCAATAGAAAATTTCATTGGTAAGATAACGGTTAAGCATTGTCAATATTCTATACGTTTACTTATTTTTAAGCCTCTATTATCATTTCAGCCTGAAATAGTTATTAAGAATGTTTATTTTTCATAGTTATCTTTGACACAAGCAATAATACATAACAAATGAACAGATAAGACAAAATAATAAGTAACAAAAGGAGATAACATTGAAAGACGGTACCAAAAATTAATGATTTTTAACTTTTTAACCTTTAACATCATTTTTTTTAATTTCAATTTTTTTTTAAATAAGCCAACTCTACATTCCTTTCCCACAATTGATTTCATAAATATTCTGAGAATAATCAATGAACTAAATCTATTGGTTATTTTGAACTCATTGTGAAAGGTTCTTTGTATATAAATAAACCATGCGTAACCCAAAGACACAATAACAGATTGATCCAGGTTTAAACTGACTACCGGAAGTTTATTACAATACTCGCATTTCCCCATTAATTCGCTATCACATCTTCGACACCTACTACACGAATATAATTAATCACATCTGGGGCTTTGAATTATGGCAATTTGACGTTAAATTAAACCCAGTAACCCTAATAACGGTAAACCAGGATGCAAATTACGCAAGAATTTGTGATGGAGGATATCAGAGTGAAAACTGGGAATCACCATTTTCGAAATAAGTTCCGCTTAAAAAATGAATTAACAGGACAGCATTTTAAAAAACAAAATATTTCTCTTGAAAGACAATATCGTAATATAATTTGGATCTATTGTATAAATTAGATTACTGTAAAATCATAGCAGAATTTACAATAAAAAAATTTTATAAGTCACATTTAATACACTATTACCATTTAAATCTTCCCCTTTTTCGCATATTTCAAAATATTTTTACATCTGATTCATTTATTAATTATGTTATATAATTTTGAAATATACGATAAAATGCTTTATAAATTTTAAAAATCTTAGACACAAAATGCATATTATATAAAATAATTAATGCATCTAAGAGCTTTATATAAAGAATATCTTTTTAATTTTAAAAAATAATTCATCAAAAAGAGAAATTTTCTGAAGACTTCCAAGAATTCAACCCGAGAATATGTGTTCAGAAATGCAGCGTTAATTTTTTTTATTATGTAGCAATTGTTAAGATTGTATTTACGCTTTTATTTTGAAAAGTGTTGTATTATTAGGCCACGTTGTATCTAAATAAAAAAATGTGTAACTGCTGCATACTTATGGTAAAAAATAATTAGTTTAAACTTTTAAAATAGAGTGAATTGTTAGTATGAAAGATAAAGTAAATAGACTAATTTAAGGGAATATTTAATTTCAAAAAGGTATATAAAAGGAAGGAAAAGATTCCAATCAAGTTTCGAATTTTTTTTATAATGAATAGTGATAAATTTAAATATTTAAAATTTTCATGGAGTATAATCATCATATCATAATACTTAAAATTTTCAAAATTTTTATTTCGATAGGTAGCCATGAAAATTATTGAAAATTTTCATAGTTATATGTCAAAAATCAATCCACTATCATACTGTAATATGAGCTGATATTTTGAAAGAGAGATTTTATATCGAAAAATGTTTATCAGAAATTTTATTTTCAACCAAATACATGAAAATGGGAAGAATAAGGTTTATATTTTTCTGCATGATGTGTAACTCTGAAAAAGTTGCGAATTTATCAGAGGTGAGCATTTATTTCCTAAAATGTCAATGGAGAAACAAGAGTTGCAATGAGACAGAAAACAGGAGGAAGCGAACTAAAAGCCATTTCATCGAAGGATTTATCGAGTTTTCCTTTTGTTCTTTTATGCAGACGATCGGATGAAAGCCCGCCTGAGAAGGGAAGTTTTCGTCATCGCCCCGCCAGGCAATATTTAGCTCCGGAAACTGTTCGTCCATCAATATAACGATGTGTGCCATTTCTGCGTTAGCTAAAATGCCAGCGATGACAAATTAAGGCTGGGTGAGTCGGTCCGCTCACCCGTCTGTTTGCTCAAACCATCCCCCGCATCGACGACACTTTTATGGACATCCCTTGTGGGTGCTATAAGTGAGATGTTCCCGATTTCCGGATGGTGACGCGGCCTCTCTGCTCACCGTAGAAGATCTCCACGGTGATGATGGATGAATTTAATCTCTTCGATGATGCGTTCGACTGATGATTATATGATTCGTGAAAGAAGGAATGGCTGTGAAAATCTCAAAGTCACAAATCTCATTCACAGTGTTTCTAAGAAAACGTAAGCAAGTTTGAAATATTTCAAGCTATTTTTTTTTCTTCATTTATTCAAAAATATTTGACATAATGCCAAAAAAAGGAAGATTTTTGATAAGTTTGAGGATTGAAGTTAGAGAAGTATTCTCATAAACTTTATGGAATATGATATTAAGTGAAAATTACTTTTATAAAAGAATAAGATATGATGTATTTAAATAGTCTGTCTATACTTTCAAAACTTTTTTTAATTGGGGATTATAATGCGGAATTCATTTTAAGTTTTACTCAACAAATATTTAATTTTAATAGGTATTATAATTAGGTCTAATATTCGGGTATTTATCGTCAGCATGGCTTAATAATAGAATCATGTGCTTAAGAATGAAAAGACACGGGTTCGAATCCAGCATGCACGTCTGTTGGGTGGGTGATTGGAAGTTTTCCTCACATACAATACATAATTATAATTTATAAATTAAGTTGCCCACTACACTGCGTCAAAATTAAGATATTTGCCGAGCGGAAAATATTCAGAAATTTCTAACTCACACACACACACATGTATATATGTGTGTGTGGCTTAGAATCTTTCACGCTTGATGAAAATAATGTGGAAATAAAATTCAATTTATTAGTTAATTTGTTTTTTAATTAATAATCAAAACTCCTTGTTCTACAAAAATGGTGCTGCTAAACTGAAAAAAACATATCAATATGTTAATAAATCTTTATAAATAACCCCAGACAACTTAATAATCTTACTAATTTTTAAGATTGAACACGGAAAAATTAATATGGCCAGTGGTTAATAAAGTAGCGAATTCAATTAGATGACACATTAGCAATTCAAATTAGAGAATATATTCGTAGTGTTTAAAGACATTGAATTTTTAAATAAAACTAAAAATTTTGACTAAATAATAATATTGTTATACGTAGTGATGGAAACGTAAAACAAAAATTTTATGGAATGTTAATAATTAAAATAAATGAAAAAATAATGAAAATATAAATGAAATATAATTGTAATAAATGAACTAAAATAAATAAATCAGGAAATTTTTTTGAAATAAGTAATGTTATGAATTTTGCAACTGATGCCGAAATGAATATTAGCATGTCAAGAAAAACTTTTAACTAAGAAGCCAAAATTTAATTGCATATCTAACTTTTGATTATAATGACACAATTTATTATATTAGATCTGTCCTGCTTAGTTCAATCAGATGAAATTCCAAATTACTTACTCACAACGAATTAAAGTATAGTTTTCCATGAGTATAAATTCAAAATAGTTGAATAACAATATAAGCATAGTATGTTCATCTATAATTGTTCAGCTTTTGCATGCGTCTACGTAATCAGACATCCATATAAATGTTTAATTCACAGTGAAAACCCCCCGAAAAATCCAAAGTATTCTGTTTGAAATGAGTATACGGAAAAAAAAGCTGTAAAACTCTTCAAGTATATGAATTTTTTTAACAATGATGGTTTTTTTCGATTAAATGTTCTCTTAAGTAAGCTACGATGAGCTATTTTCAAAGTTATAGTGATTTTAAATAATTGAAATGTGATCCGCGAATAGCAATAACTTTATATTCTGGTTTAAGTAAAATAGTTTAGATGTGATTATAAGTAGTTAAAAAAATTCAAGAACACACAAATAATGTGACTAATAATAACGCACATTAATATAATTTAAACTACTTTAATTTTTTAGGTTACTTTTATTCAAGCTATTTTTATAATATATTATGGTATAATTAATGCATTTATGGATATTGAATATCAAATTTCTTTTAAAAATATTGAACATATTTGGTTTCGATAAAGTTAATATGCATTTTATATTATTTATTGTTAAATTCTCTTTCTGAGATACAATGTATGCTCAATATCTGAGAGAGAAAGAGTTATTTGAAAGGTCTCTTTAATAACTAAATTTAAAAGAAGTCATCCTTATTTATTTCAATTCAAGATGAGGATAACAGTCTCTAACAACATTTGCTAGATTTATGAATAAAAAAAAAGACTGTTATGAAGTCTAGATATCAGGAAGTTCTTTCATTTGACCAAAAAAGTTATGCAATGTTATGAAGCTATTCCTGTATCGTTTAATAAAATTATGTAGAAATATCCTTGAATTTGTTATGCACTCGTTACAAACTAGTAAATGTTGAACTTTTTATTAAAATATAATTTTATTATCAAGGTCCAAGCACTTATTTATGATTGCGTAATAAAAAATATTCATTTAGAATTAAAATTAATTAATTACTTAGTAAATACTTCCCAATTCTTATCCCTACTTTTATGAGAGTTTATTTTGAGTAAATAAAAATACTTTTCCAAATTTACAAATATAATTATTTTTAAATTTTTATTCAAAATTAGATTTATATCTTTAAATAAGTTTTTGAAAGTAATTTCTGTTTAAGTTTAAAAATGTTATGAATTTTAATGTGGAAATTCACATAAATACGAAAACAGCCTCTACCTTATAACTTATAAAAACATTAACTGCAAAATTAATAAAAAAATTAAAAACTTAACGAAACTACAAAACTTGATAACATTTTTCTATTTCTCTATATCGTCATACACAATTTTTTCAGGATGTAGTTGTAAGTTCGAAATCTCTTCGAATCCCTTGGGAAAGAACGACATTCGCAATTCATTTTTCATCTCCATCCCCCTTAAATCAAATTTGTATCCTTAAATCTTTCTGTCAACTATAATACTTCGAGAACTAAGTTATTTGTGGTTAGAATATGTTTCTGAAAAAAGAAAAATCACACTTGGCGAGATAATACAAAATAGGAAATGAGGAAAATGAAGTGAAAACTATTTGCTTAAATATTATCTGTGTAATTTAAATTTTCAAATCCGCAATTTTTTGCTCTTATTTTAAAATAGTTGTTTCATTCATATTATTTTTTATTTGTGAAATCTAAAATCTGAAAAATATTGTTAGAAATCCTAATTAAAATTTTTATTTTGGTGTTATGAATTAAAAACATATTAATATTAAAAATGTTCCACATTTTTTTATATATTTATTAACAATATTATTATATATATATTTGAAGTATATAAAAATTTCTGTAGTTTGGCAGCACTTGATACATTGGTTATTGATTTATAAAATTCTTTCTCTGAATTGTGGGCTGTAAGGCGACTGGAACAAAATTAGAATGCAAAATTTAATCTATGCTTTTTAATTCAAGATTATTCTTATTCCAGTCGCACTTATACAATATTTCTCAATGAGTTGTTGATAATGTTAAACACAATTATTAAATATGATATTATACAATTTTGACTGAAGATGACAGCTCTCTCTCTCTCTCTCTCTCTCTCTCTCTCTCTCTCTCTCTCTCTCTCTCTCTCTCTCTCTCTCTCTCTATATATATATATATATATATATATATTTATTAATATATATATATATACATATATATATATACACAGTCCAGTCACATTAATGTGACCACCACGTACTTTCCACGTCAGAATTAAATAACCAATCTCAGAAGGCAGGTGACAGCACAGTGCAGCTGAGCGTATATAAAGGGTGTTTGAGGGCTTCGGAAAACATTTCAATCGTTGGCGTAATGCAGAAACGAAGCGATTTATCCGACGTCCAAAAGGGCATGATCATTGGCTTTCGGGCCAAGGGTGGAAGCATTTCCGAAACGGCTGAATTTGTGAACTGTTCGCGTGCCGCCGTGGTAAAAGTGTACCGTGCATGGCAAAATGGGACTGTCCAAAATCAGCGACGTAGTAAATGTGGTGCACCACGGGCCATAGATGACAGAGGCGAACGACTGTTGCGGAGATGCGTTCGGGCAGATAGACGGGCTACCGTTGAGCAACTGACCACCAAAATGAACCAAGGGGCTACCAAAAGTGTCTCCCAAACTACTATTCAGCGAAAATTGCTGCGTCTGGGCCTCCGAAGCAGACGCCTGGTTCGTGCACCTATGCTGACTGCTGTTCATCGACTTCGAAGGCTAGAATTTGCACGCCAGTACAGCAGCTGGACGTCCACTGAGTGGCGACAGGTTGCGTTTTCAGATGAACCGCGTTTTATGCTCCATCGGACAGATGGACGTTGGCGTATAAGGCGTGAAACCTCTGAAAGAAACCACCCTGTAACCTTTGCCGGAACGGTCCAAGCTGGAGGCGGGAGCATTATGGTCTGGGGAATGTTTTCCTGGCATTCTCTGGGTTCACTGATCATTGTGGAAAGCACGATGGATCAATACAAGTACGCATCTGTCCTTGCTGACCATATTCACCCCTACATGCGCATTGTTTTTCCTCAGGATGATGGCATCTTCCAGCAGGACAAAGCGAGGTGCCATACAGCTGCCAGTGTACGTGCGTGGTTCGAAGAGCACCAGGGTGAGTTTACCGTCCTCCCATGGCCAGCAAATTCACCTGACTTAAGCCCAATCGAACATCTGTGGGACCATCTCGATCGAGTTGTTCGCGCCATGGATCCTCAACCGCGTAATCTCGCACAGCTGGCCACGGCATTAGAGTCGGCATGGCTCAACATCCCAGAGAACACCTTCAGGGACCTAAGTGACTCTCTTCCTGCACGTCTCGCAGCAGTCCGCTCTGCGAAAGGTGGTTATTCTGGCTTTTGTCAGATGGTCACATTAATGTGACTGGACTGTGTATATATATATATATATATATATATATATATATATATATATATATATATATATATATATATATATATATATATATATATATATATATATATATATATATATATATATATATATATATATGTAGTTAATTCATGTTGTTGCTTTCTAATTCATTAAGCTATTTATTTTGCGATGTCGATGATAACGAGATTTCGAGATTTATTTTTGACGTGGTCATAGATAACTACGTTGATAATATCCATACACCTTGACTTAAAATTGCAAATTCGTTTCCTCTAATATAATACAGAAGATGTCAACTTAGTAATTAGTTTTGATAATTAATTGGGTATAACAATTACGTGCCAGTTGGCAATATAAGGTAAATTTAAATTAGTAAATGTAAATTTGTACGAAATAAGAATGTCAAATTACAAAATGTATTAATCTACAGTTTAAATATCATATAAATATTCAATTACGAATTATAATTTTTCATCGAATATGAATGCTGGGTTTCAGTAAATATTTCATGGAATTTAATGAATCTGTCTCGTTCAAATAAATTATTTAATTCATTCAAAGAACTTATTATTGCAGAAAATACCAGCTTTCAAAAAGTGTTTAGTGTTGATATTATTCTAATCTATACATCCAGTAAAGTCTTAATCACGTATCAGTGTGGTCCTTGAACAATTTTCACCACGAACAATATTTTCAGATTTATGATGTAAAGTTTACGAGCGTAAAAACCTAACGGAACAAATACTTCATCAATAACATGTATCGGCATTTCACCAAATCTGAGGAAAGGGAAAACGTGCCAAGAGTACTTCGATATCTTAAGGGTAATTCAGACCCCAGACCCTCTTCTGTACAAGGAAAAGAAAGAGTGTATATTTATCCCACTAGAAAAGTCCCGAAATGATAGATGAGGAAAGAAAGGTGAGACTGAAAGAAATAGGATGGAGAGAAAAGAAGAAGGAAGAGGAGAAATAGCAATCATCTTTGTTGCTCCCTTCAGCTCCTTACTCGCTTGGGGAAATCCCATTTTGCACCCTATAGTGTAGGAGTCAGGGATAGGGAAAAGAAGGAAAAAAAGAGAGTAAAAATATTAAAGAAAAAGAGATTGCAATCTGGATGTGGGGTGAAAGTATTTTCCCCAAATAGATGCGACTTCCTCTTTTTTCCCTCAGTCGCTAAAATTCCCTCCCTCTGAGCCATGACTCTTTGGAGAGAATTCCCCAATTTATAAAGGGGAGTCTGCGGACTAATCCGTCCAGCAAACGTGGAGAGATGAAGCTCGGGGGGTGAACTTTTGGATTGTTGTGCAAATACCCATGCTTTGGAAACATTTATTGTTGTGCAAATGTGAAAGCGCTCGGAAAATCCCTCCAGGCTTTTCCTTTGCACTGAAAATGAACTCAGTGGTGGGTGTGACTGAGTGAAAAATTATTCTCTTGATGAGAAATCTAAGAATATATCTATTTCTGACATATGCATATTAGTGTCATATATATATATATATATATATATATATATATATATATATATATATATATATATATATATATATATATATATATATATATATATATATATATATATATATATATATATATATATATATATATATATATATATATATATATATATATATATATATATATATATATATATATATATATATATATATATATATATATATATATATATATATACATTATAATTAATTGCATAAATTTTTTTTAATGCGTGCAGCATTAAAAAAATTATAGATGCAATTAAGTCTCGGTTTAAAATAAACAAAAATCAAAGAAAAGTGAGATTTCCTTATAAAAAATTTTACAAAAGATATATTACAAATATTTCACTTCTCGTAAAATAATTTAACTCGGTTTTATTTTGTAGTTAATTTATATTTGTCATATTTAACAAAAATTATAAATGTTTTTTCATTAAAAATTTTCAGTCTGTTTCTTTCGAAACTCCTTAGTGAAAAACGTAATGGTCAAAAGAAATTAAATGCACTTTGGGGAAATTGAATTTCAGGAGGACTTTTCATAGATAACGAACCGAATTCAATTGTCTAAAGGAGACTCTGAAAATTCCCAAGCACCCACCAGAAGTTTTTGGATATACAGGTTTGAAGAGATACATTCCTTCATCCATTCACTATACGTGTCAAAACATTTATCTCTCTTTGTTTGACAGTGGCTGGGATCAAAACCGAAAATATTGCTTAAAAGAGCACAGTTTTACCACTAGGTCAAGGTGAGCATTCGGTATATTTCATATAAAAGGTAATCATAAATTCTGCATATTTTCCAAATTTTTTCTCTTAAACAAAATAAAAAAGGTGTTTACATAACAAAGCAGAGGCTGTGTAGATTTGTGAATTTCTATTTTATTAGACTATACAATGAAATGACTGTGATGAACTATAATATTCCTTTAAAGTCATCTTGAAACTTCGTAAAACATCTTCACCACATTACGATAACTTATGGAACATGAGCTAAACACAGACTGATGGCTTTAGGATGAACTGTTGTTACTAACGGTTATGACAGGTCTTATACGGCCTCCAATAGCTTCAAAAGTTGCTACTATCTACATCAAATTATTTAGATTTCTCTATTATCTAAACTTTTTCTTCAGCCTTAACAAAACGAAATGTAAGTCATATCCCTCCTTTATTCAGTCGTTTCTTTTGAAATAAATGCCTAGGAGGGCTTTATACTTCTGCTCAACATCCTTGTAAATCATGAATACAATTCACAAAGAATGATAAATTATCTCGACAGGAAAATATGTTGACGATACCTGAAAATACTTTCAATATTCATGAACTATTGATTAAGGGATCAAAATAAAGGCCTTTAAAAGGTATGTGTCAAAAAAAAAAAAAACATTTTTCACCTATTAGCATTAACGTAGCTTTTCATTTTTCCCGAATTTATCAATACTGATAAATATAAAATCATGTTAAAGACGGAAAGTGTTTAGCAATACAAGAGTTTAAATCATTCCATATATTTAGTTATAAAGTGACAATAACTTAATGATGTTACATTTGTAATCAGTTTTAAAATGTGCAAAATTAATTAATTTTTTATAGCTAGCTTTGATTGCTGTTAACTTACACATTTTTGGAAAATGAATTTTACTATAAAATAATATTTATAATTCTACATAAGAAGATTTATATAATTACAAATACAGAAATTAATAAAAAATTTCTATTGTGTGGAAAAATAATTTCAAGTCAAAACACGTGCAATAAAGCCCTTAACTAAAATAATGTTTAGACTCCGAAATACCTTTAAAAAAAGCGCAATTATTAATATTGTAAAAGGAATTAATAACCAATGAAATCGCAACTAACTTTTATATTTAGAATTGAAAAATAACAGTATTTTTCAATTCAAAATATTAAATTGAATTCGCAGCATTTGAAGGGATTTTTAGCTATTCGAATAAAAAGTAAATCGGATAAAAATAAGATGACATTTGATATGCGACTTTTGTATCGATTCTTTTTCTATCATTTCTCCTTATTGTATTTATGTTTCAATTTTAGACTTTAAGGAAAGGAATTCTGGTCCCGAACTTGTAAGACAGCAGTTAGTATTTAAATAATATATATATATATTATCTTATTAAATATATTCATATATATATATATATATATATACATATACACACACACAGAGAGATCATTACATTATTTCAGAGGTCAAATATATTGTTGTGAGCTGTATATTAAGTATTTATCTAGATTTCTTTTTAATCTAGATAAATAATCTAGAAGAAATTGAAAAAAAGCATCTTAATTTTAAGCGTATTATCTCTTATAAGGAAAACACATATGCACTTATTTTTTTAATTTTACTTTTGTAACTTGCAGGGGCTTATCAAATTTCAAAATTCTTAGTGAATGGAAAAACCAGGTTATAAAATGAAACAAATAAGATTACGTATGAGCAAACATTATGTCTGTTTTTAATCAAACTTCAGTAACTCTATGTGTGTTTGACTGAAACTCTTTGTATTCTTTTATAATTTAGATAAAACAATAACATAACAGTGGAAACAATTTATTTACTATGTCTACAATTATCAACAATTTATTAAAAATTAATATTTTTTTGGAAATTTTTTTCTAAAAGACAGAAAATAAAAAACTTGTGCATACAAAACATACTTTAACTTAACTTTAGGACTTCGTCTTAACTATGAATGATATTTATTTTTCTTCATTGCTTTATAATACATTCTAATACTTCATGTATTTAAATAAAAATACTCTGACATAGAGTAACAATTTTTTTGAGAAATTTAAAATAAATTTCCTTATATAAAGTAATGTGAAAATTTTATATATTTTTATATGCATATATACCCGCAAATATGTATATTCAACTAAAAATTTTTTCTCTTTCACTTCATGGCGATGAAATCATTGAATTTTGAAAAGTTTCGTTACTATATTAAAAATTTATTCAAAAATATTCTCTTTATATTTGATTTGCAATATTCACTATTTCCTTAGATAACAAAAAATGTGAAGAATTTAGAATTAAAAAAATCGATGCATTTAGAAATTTCTTTAAATGTGAATGGAAAAAAAAGAAATAATTGATTCACTAAAGAAAATTAGAAATCAGGAATGAATAAAGAGAGGCAAGTAGTCCACTAGTAGAAACAATAGATTTGGCATCAAAGGTACCATGATAAATAATATCCACGAAGTCTGGTCCTTTTCTAAGGGACATTAAGATAAAGAATTTTTTTCTTGTTATGTGAAGTCATTAGAACGAAAATCACTTGTTGTTTCTTCATCTGGCTGATTTCGATGAAAAGAGAGAAGCTTTCGAAAAAAAGAAAGTGAGTGCACACCATTAATGAATAACAACGGAAAGAAGTGCAAGGCGATAAATATAGACTCGCTTTGAGAAGGTGATATAAGGCCTTCCCCATCTACTCTTTTACCTGATGAAAAGAAAGTGCCGGCGATCTTAATTTTTTTATTTATTTCTTTGGCACAATCTAGATCCACATTTTCAAAAGAAATTGGAAGGCTTTATCGCTGCAACATCCCTTGTTGACAGGCTTGCTTGACGGATGGACTTAATCCTCTCTTTCCCCCAGAACGTTGATTGCGTAGCACATTAACACCAGCGAATTTCTCTGATGTTAATCTCTATTCCTCATCCACCGACGCTATTTGTATCGAAATTATCAACTGGGTTTATCTCTTCTAGGCACAGCGAAGCCTCAGTCTTGGGCCTAAATGTGGAAAATGAAAACAGCAGCAACTCCTGATGAAAGAAATCTTGAATCCGCTGTTGCCACTCGGTAAAAGATGAATACGTGATGAAAAATGCATACGTTCATTAAGGATTTTGATTAGTCGAGTTTCACCTTCTTTCTTTTTATTTTAAGGCAAAATATATATATGTATAAGAAAATTAAAGTTACACGAATATCTGGAAAGATATTTTTTACCAACGCATCGCGAATTTTCGTTTAGAAGTCCACCTTATTGTTTCATCATTAATGGGCTGTACTTGGAAATTATGTTTTTCTTAATGTGAACAAAAGTAATTAATGGATGTGTTTTAAGGTAAATTCTGGTTTTCAAGTTTAATCAAAATACTTACGTAGAATGTATTAAATTTCCAAAAATAATTTGGAAGCAATTTTGAAGTATTTTAATTTTTTTTTAATTTTTATTCTGTGCATGATAAATTATTGTTGAGGGAAAAATTCAAAAACATAACATTTCCAAACCTTCTGAGTCAGATAACAAAATTAGAATCCAAATTTTTTTCATATTTTGATAACAAAACAGCTAAAAATAAGGTCTTTAACTATTTTTGTCTTTCAATATCCCAGTGTAAGGAACTGTTTTAGGATTTTCAATCAAATTTTAATTTTAAAAAATTAAATACCTTCTTAAATTATTACTGCACTTCCTTAAGAATGTAATAACATACTTCTACATTTCAGAAATCTTGCCTTCTTCTTTTCCTATATATTAATAAAAGCCTGTTATTAAAGTAAAAGAAATAATTTCAAGAACCTGAGAGACATCCAGCTCATTGAGTGGCAGGCACTGCTCTTCAACTAGTTCCACAGCACCAGCCCGCTTGCCTAAGCGAGTAGCTTCTCTTGCCAAGTACAGATCTAGGACAGGGATACCCCTGCTACGCACATCGCTTTCTGTCAGTGAATTTATCATCAACATAACCCATACAGGACGTTTCTTTTCCCAGTCACCTAAATGAATGATAACAATGTTAACAAATAATGTTGCTAAAGTTGGAAAGATGTAGCAAAAAATTAGCGTTAACAAAATGAATGTCATGCAATATGGGAATAAACATTTATAGAATTAAAAAAGTTGGGTTATTTTCTTGTAAGGTTATATTTTTTGGCAAGCAAATAATATTTCTAGTGAATGAATGATGCAAATAATGTAAACGGGATTTAATTTCACACAATACACCACTATATTGCTAATCAAGGGACTAAAATACGGATCAATGAAATTTTTTGAATTGAAGTTGATTTGACACCCTTCGTTTACTTTGTGTAAATGAACGATAATTTAACTGGAATCTGAGCTTAGCAAAGAATACCGAATCACTATTAACACCCATTTACTAATTGGGAATTGTTTAAGTGAAGATGAGAGGAATTTTGGGGATAGTGATTAATGGCTCTTCAAGAACTGTTCATCATGTAATTTAAATGCATTCATTCGATCAAAAAAATTTTCCGAGCATATTTAATGCATGTCATTTTTAAATGATGTCTTGTGCAAAAATATTACGTGCAACTTAAAGATTTTTTAAATAATATAGTGACATACTTTATCAAAGAGAATATTTTCCAACTACTGTCTGCCCCTTTTATTATCACTGATAGGCATGCCACAGTTTGCAGAGAAAACTGAATCGCAAATCAAGCGAATAGAGAGCCCCTTTAAAAGGGCAAAAGCAAAATGAAGGAGTAACACAATGAAAAGAAATGATACCATAAATTACCGTGCCAGGTGACACAAGCGCTCAGGGAGAACGCCACTGATAGTAATAACAATTCTTATAGTTTGGAACAGCTGTGAAATATATCTGAGGAAGAGAAAGATACTTCGATAGATTCTTCACAAAAAATCTCAGTTTCAAGAGATCGTTAAATTTATGAGATTAGTAAATCAGTGTATGGCAGAATTGGCTTTTCATTCAACACCATTAATGTCTTCAAACAGCAACACAGTTATTTTTTAATGCTATTTTTAGATAATTACTATTTTACACAATAAAATGTTATTGTATATAATCCTAATTACATGCTTTATATAAATGCAAATTACTATTAAAATATAATCGCCGTAACTTACTTTTTTTATCATAAATCAGTTTATTGAGAATTAGCATAAGAAATGTAACGCTACAAAGATTTTTCCCAATACCACGCTATTGAAATCATGTTCACAATAAGCTTATTAAGTTAATTCGTATTTGCATATAGATGAAAAACATACCTTAAGTGATTTTTTTTTATAAAATAAGTTTCATATCAGCATATGTGACCATTAAATTAATAATCCGTTTTGTTTTGAAAAAAAGCATTAGAAACATAAGAAAATGAAAAAAAATACCAAGCTTTCATAAAAATGCTGAAATGATTTATTAGAAATCTTATTTTGGACTAATTTTCCTTAGAAGCAAAATACCGACTTAGAAATACTTTTATTACGTAATTAAGAAAATATCAACTTAAGTATATTTTGAAAACATAATCCTGACATACAAAATATTTTGCATAATTTGAAAGATTAACGGCTAAGAAGTTTATTTGTAAAATTAAAAAATGATAACTTAAATTATTCTTTTTTAGAGATTTTTTATAATACTAAGCAATATATTTGTTAATTTGCATAATTAAAACTATTAATTTAAAAAATTGGTTTTAAAAGGGAAAAGTGCTTTCTTATTAAAGTTCTCTTTAAATAAATTTAGTCATAAAACTCGTGTTCAAAATATATGACAAATTTATTAGATTTTCCTTTAGTTTGTTTGAAGAACTATTTATGTATATACATATATATATATATATATATATATATATATATATATATATATATATATATATATATATATATATATATATATATAATATATATATAAGATATACATATATATATGTATATCTTATAATCAATATATATATTATATATATCAAATTGTATACATAATATACAATTTGTTACATATTTTGAACAGAGTTTTATAACTAAATTTATTTAAAGAAAACTTTAATAAGAAAGCGTTTTTATTAAAGTTCTCTTTAAATAAATTATATATATATATATATATATATATATATATATATATATATATATACTCAAACAAATATTAAAAAATACGAATTATAAAAAAACAACTTTTTATTCACGCCTAATAAAAGGTACATAACAATATAGGAAACATTCAATAATTGTGATACATTCTACTTTCTCATGTAAAATAATACCTTTTAAAATCGAACGGGGAATGATTTATAAATTACATGTTTTAATTCATCATTACCTTATTATAGAATAAATATTTAAAAAATGCATTATTATATTTCTAAATGTATTTAAAAATTGAATACATGAAAAATTGCTGATAAGTCTGTAAAGAGAGTCATTTTTCATTTTTGTAGCTCTGACTAAATAATTTTTTAAGCAACTACTTGCATTAATTTTAAGAATCATCAGTAAATTAATGTCGTTTCAAGGAATTTATAATTCAAAATTATATCATTAAAGGCTAAATATTATATATAAATGCAAGTATTTTAAATCAGTTATTTTACATGATATAATTTAATCAGGTATTTTACATTTTGGAAACTTGTTTCTGAATTTTGCTATAAATATTTTTAATTCAATACCATGTGTTTTAATTTATTTTTAAATACATTTCTGTTTTTATTTTTATTAGTTTTTATACAAAACCTAAAAAATTGTTATGCACATCGATTTTTATTATAATCTGCTATTTTAATAATATTAAATTTATTTTGACTATATTATAATTTCATTAAGACATTTCCCTTATTTTGCGCTAAGCATGTATATATATACATACATATATATATATATATATATATATATATATATATATATATATATATATATATATATATATATATATATATATATATATATATATATATATATATATATATATATATACGCATATATGTGTACAGATATAAATAAACATATATATCGACACACTTGTTAGCTTTTTCTGTAGCTAACAAGATAAAAATAAACAAATTTTTGAAGCGATTATGAGCAAGGGAACATAACAAGAAAATAAAGTTGGAAAAAACTGTCATTTCCTCTAAATTTTGACCTGGTGAAAAACAAAGTTGACAGGTCTTAGGGACAGAACGATACATCCTGGCTGGGCTTCAAAGAAAATGATGTCAATGTTGAGCAGCAGTGAAGGAAACAGCTGCATAGAGCCTTCATAAATTATGGTCTCCTTGCGCCCTACTTGTGCTGCGGAATACCAACACGCATTAAGACTCTTTTTTATCAACTCACCCAAGAAGGTACAAAAAAAATAATTTTTAAAATTAGTCTTACGAGTTGTAAATTCATTGCTGAAATTTATCATCGTTTATTACTTTAGGGGAATAAACTAAATCTCTGAACGCTAAAACTATTAACACTAAGTGAAGTATTACCATGGATTTCAAAATAATTTGCTATAGTAAATGTATTAATCTTATAATTTCTTATTTTAACATACAATAGAAAAAAGTGTGATATAATGAATCAAATTGTGTTTCAAAATTACTTTTAAAAATAGTAAAACTGATTTCATCCGAAACTGAACAAATTTTATCCGAAGCTTAATTTACTGTATGAAAATCATATTTTATCAATCTTTTTTTTTTTTTTTTTTTTTAGGAATGATAAAATTAGCTCGATCAGAAATTTTTTTTATGAGAGAATCCTTGCTTAGTGAAACACACACGCGCACAATGCAACTTATTTTATTACACACTATAGTTTTTGCATTCCATTCATTTGAAATAACCTGAATGTAAATGCCTGTTAAATTGTGGCAAAGAGGAAATAAACTGGTTTAAAATTTTAAAACAAAATATGTTTTGATATTTCATTAAAAATACAATTGTAATATTTTTTAATCAACTTTGTATTTAATGTCTATGTATATCGCATCAATTTCATAAGCTCAATAGATAAATTTGCTTACCTATTATTTAATACTCATTATAATTTGAAGCGGAAATTTTAATGGAATATTTACCTATATAAATCTATATATTATTGTGGGAAAAGTGTTGATGTGTAAACTTCATTAATAAATTTAAAAATATGTTTCTGGTCATGTGAAAAGGATTTTTCTCTTGATGAATAATGGATGATTACGGTGTTGAATAGTAAATGAAATTAGAAAAATAAGGTTATTTTATTCACCATGAAATGAATTTTTCGCTCAAAATTGGGATTCTTAAATTTATCTATATAATTTTTATCAAATCATTACATTTTAATAAGTAGAATATTTTAAATCTATCACTTCTATTTCTTCTATTTTGATTGCTGTAATCATTTAAAATTAATGATGAAAAGTTTACGTAAAATTCCAATAAAATCTTAGATTATTTTTAGTTTACAGATGCAAATAAATAAGTACAATATTATGTAATAAAATATTCCTGTGTTGAGTCCAAGTTTGAATTGTTTGAAATAGTTTTATTACATTAAAAAGATTCTAAGCATTTTTAGAAAAATTCGTATTAATATCTTTGGTTATAAATATCTTGAATTGTAAAAAAACTGGATAAAATTGATTTAATAAGAGCAACATGATTAGAACTGTAAGAACTGTAAGATTAAGAGCAACATGATAAGAACTGTACGAACTGTAAGATTAAGCTCACAATGATAAGAACTGTAAGATTAAGAGTAACATGATCAGATTAGGCATTAGAACTGTAGAATAATAAAACTGAACAAAAATTATTGAATTAATTTATAAACTTATTTTCTCCATTACAATTTATTCAGAGAAAAAGCTACATAAATCTACTCAATGAAAAAAGATTAGAATCATTAATCAGATAGATGCAATTTAATAAAATTGATATATTTTAATAAATTATCATTTCTTAACTATGATTCCAATAATGTAAATTCTAGAGTATCTTTAAAGTAATCTAATACTTTTACTAATGATAGCCATGATCAATGTCATCTCACCATAAACTTTCATTGTAAGATATATATATATATATATATATATATATATATATATATATATATATATATATATATATATATATATATATATCAATTGGTGGTCTATAACACAGTAAAATTTCTCTTTCTTGAACCTGCTAATTGAAAATAAATATAAATTTTCTTTATTTCTAATTTAGTCAAATCTTAAATAATTAAGAAAAGTCAGTTCATTAATTAAGTCAGAATTTTGGTAAATGCATTAACACTTGTCCGGGTATATTACTCCATTATACTGGAACGTCATTAATTTGACCATCTCGTCACAGATAATATTTATGTTTAATAGACTTTACATTGTTGAACAATTATGTGCATTTCTAAATAGCTATTATGTAAATTATATCAACCAAAGAATAGAAAATATTATTCAGCAAAAAAGAAGTGCAAATTGTTTCTGTTGTTATATTAAAATTGTTTTTGGTAATTATAGTGAATATCAGCTATTTGAAGAGGTGTAGAAGAAAACATGTGGAATATATCTTGCAAAATAAGTTTTCTTATTTACTAAGCATACATGTATCGAGAATAATAAAGACACAGCTAATTTTCCAGCTGACTTTTTTCATTAAAAAGCTTTAAAATTTTAATAGTTGTAGTATTAGAATTAATGTTAAATTAGTTGCTTAATTTTCTTTGTTAAAGAATATTTAGTTGTTTCTTTATATATGTATTTTCTTGTTTAAATAATCAAAAAAATTTCCTAAACAAAAGTAGCCACCGTACCTGTAGATAAGAAATGATCTGAAAACAAATTTCGGTAATATTTATGTAGATACCTATACCTGTGCTAAACTTTAAATCCCTTATTAGAGTAGAAAATTGTGAAGGATTATTGCCGATATTCGCAGAAATCTTACCAGCCATAGCTTTGAAAAGGTACTCTGCAAAAAGACCCCTTTGTTCATCTTCCATCCAATTGGGAATCATTAGTTTTACATATTCCATATGACGCTTCAGCCTTCTGTACAATTCTTCAGGCAGGATTTCTGATAAACTTTTACCTGGAAAAGTTAGTTTCAATTACTAGCCTCATTCAGTTTTAATGAGTATGAATGCTAATGATCATTGCATTCAATACCAATTTTAATATTTTCTGGGGTTAGAAATAATTATATTTTCCAAAACATAAGCTATATTTTGTGTATATTACATAAAATAAGAACTGATAAAAAGTAAGTTTAACAAGAGTTTTAAATAAAACTTTGAAAAGAGTCTTACCAGAAGGTAACATTTGGCAATTGGCAAGTTTGGCAACAGTTTCTGGATCGGACAAGTTCAGCTCGAAAAAGACACTATCAGCTTTTTCAAAAGATTTTTTCACTGGAAAAGGAATATGGTCCCAGACCATAGTGTATGGTACATGGATTGTACCAAAAAAGTAGACTGGTGGTACTCTGTCGGTTAATGTCCAAAGGAAGGATGTGTCCTAAATGGAAAACGTATTACTGACTGAATATTTTCCGGAAATATAAATTCTGTAAAATTTATTATGCATTAATAACATATGACACTATTTCAATAAATTAAATTAACTATTAATCGGTAAGAGGTTTCATTTAAATAGCAATTATTTTATAAAATTCTTCCAAGTATTAAAATTACTGTTCTTTATTAATTAAAATAATGAATGTACACTGAAATATTTATCTGCTCAACAATTTATTTCACTTGACACTTGTGAACGAGTTAAATATATCATTTATGACACAAATGTAAATGTAGAATTATTTTTAAGTTTTATTGCATAAAACTCAATACAATCAAGGGTTAAATACTGATTGTACATTATAAAGGATGTTATAAACTGATTTGTTATAAAGATTAAATTTTCTCACTTAATAAAGTATTTTACTGTTGCATTCAAAAAGTTTTTCAAATTTTTCTTTTGAAAAAAATCATTTATTTGACACTTTCATTTCCTTTGAAAATATCAGCCATTACAGAAGAACAAATGGAGCCAATGAAGTGTGGAATTTGAAGTTGATATTTGCTGTCGTGATACATAAATATTTAAATGCGTCATAAAAAGTAACAATTTTCGGAATTTCGTTATTACTTCGCAACACTAGATACGACCCGATCGTCGTGAAATAAACACCATTGCTTAATTCCGCCGCATTCCAGAAACTACAGGTTCGAAAGGAGGATGGGAAACAGTGTGCCCATCAGGACTATTTCAGAGACAACAGGAAGGTTAGGGAATCAGTTGTAAAAAATGATTTAGAGCGGCATTAAATTTAATGATGTGGTAAGAGGCTGTGCCGCGACTTAACTCTCTGATGGACTCTTTACTTTGCGGCGCCAATGTCACTCACCCTCGTTTGAAGCCCTGAGTGCTTTTGTTGTGATTCTAAATATTTTAACTGCCGTCATTCTTATTTTGCCTGCAATGGCTCCTTTAACGATAACGAGGCGTTGTTTTGCTCCAAAATTGGCGTACGAAATTGTTTGGATCTGCTAAGGAACGAGAGTTTTCTGAGGAAAATGGGTACCTTCAATAGAGTGGGGACATTTTCTCCTCCCCTAAAAGAATTTTTATTATAATAGGGAAATATGGAAGGAAAAAAGTATCATTCTTTAAATAATATCGAGAACAGAGAAAATGGGAAACAGAATTTTATTACTTACTTACTTTTTGACAAATTTTCTTCGTTGCTATCCTCTTTTATGTGATACTCATTTGAAGTAAAATATAAATGTAATACAAACTTCAATTTGTAGGTAAAATAATATAACCTTGTTTATTTTAAAAGAAATTTTTGCTCCAATTTAAATTTTTTGTTACATTTTTGCGCTTACTTAATTATTAAACTTTATTATTCAAATTTAATGATTTTGTTTTGTCATTTTTCATTTATTATCATCCATATCATCCATTTTATGCTTATGTTAAGTGCATTAAAATTATAATTTAAAGAAAATTAAATATAAATGGTAATATTCTTTATTGAAACAAATTTTCTGAATGATAAAAAATAGCGAATAATTTTTTTCTGTTCATCAACACATTTTAGCATAACTTTTTCCAGCGATTTAGTTTCATTCAATCGTCTTAAGTTTTAAAGTTATTAAATAATTTCATTGAATATGTAATAGCAAAATAAAGTGAAACTTTATACATATTTTTTCATGTTAAATATAAAATTTAAATTATCAATGGGATAAATAAATCTATAGAGAAATTATCAGTTTTAAGAATTCTAAAACCCAGCTAAAGGACACGAAATTTCTATTATCCTGTTTCTTAGAGGAATTCATAATTCATTTGAATACTGTATAATTGTGATATGATTTTCCGATAATCAATAAAATACGTACCATGTCAATAAACTGATTTTCAAATAAAGTAAACTATTGGATTAAATACCTATGATCATTCAACATATTATTTAAAATTACTAATAAATACAAGTTTTTTTCGAGATTACAAAATTTTTTAAAACAATTAAATTAATTTACATTTGTTTTCCTTAAAAGTAATGTTTCTATTGAGAAAATGCTAATTGGTATTTTTGTTAGTTTCTTTAAATATTTGATCTAAAGAATCTTCCAATTACAATACACGTGGAAAATAAACGGAGATTCATCAAACTTTATTCCGGAGGTTTTACCTAGCGTTTAAAAAATGAATTTCATTTAGACAGAAAAAATCTATTACATCAGTTGCTATGCAAATAATTATGTAATCTTAACTATGTTTTTAATACCCAAGCAGTATTTCAGCAGCTCAAACAACATAAATTAAAATTATTCTAAGATTAAATACATATATTAGAATTTATATTTAATATTAGATACATTAATGCTTATATTTGGAATTCACTCTTATCTTTAATAAGAAGTAAAAACTTACTTGTTGAGATTGTTCACAGGATAACTGCCTTTTTCTATGTCTTCTGGCCATAGACATGGTCATTGACTGGACCTATTCATTGGAAAATTAATGAAAAATTGATTATTTCAACAAAGTTAATAAATTTTTTTAAATTTCAATTCGGGAATGTAAATCTAACAAAAAATTCAATAAAACGAAATCAAAAAACTAAAAAAATCATCAGTTTAAATCAATGAAATCATTAAAATGAGATAAGCTTTAGAATATTTATATTGATCTTTGTTTCCAAAAAATCAGCAATCAATAGCAGCAATGTGACAAAACGAACATTTGTCTTTTGTAAATTTACAACCTGTTAACAACATCATTGAAATATTTGTATGTGGTATATCATTTATGAGCGCTACACTAAATAATTAAGTAATCTAAGGTAGAGAATTCTTTATAAATTATAGCTGCTGAGAGAGAGAGATTATAGTTTTGAGTATCTTCTGAACATGGTTTAAAATGATTTATATATTAAATAATTCTAATGTTAAAAAGGATTTTTAAATGTCGCACAGGGCAGCATTTAAATCTGCGAAGCATAACTTGAGATAAAGAAAAGAAGTTTTAACTAAAGAGCTATAACTTTAAGATATTTTTCAAAATTATCTAAAAATTTCAAATTATTTTGAAGTTTATTCTAAGAGAGCATTACATTTAAAATAATATGCATGAACTTATTAAAACACACATTAAAAGGTAGTCTGCGTAGACAGTTTTAAATTTTTCTGATATAGATTATATTTGTAATTTATATAATCTATATTTTTACAATTTGGCTTCATAATTATTTGAAGGTATTCTTTAAATTATATTTTTAAGAAATGCCAAGTTTTCAGCAACTGAAAATGTGATTACTGAAGCAAATAATGGGATGATAAGTTAAAATAATTTTCATTTTAAATATATATTTTAAAGGTAAGTTATTTAAATGTATGCCAAATTGCATTAAACTTAAATTATATTGTTAAAATTTTGTGAGTAAATTCCATAAAAAATGAGTTGTTCATTCATTTTCAATAATTAAAAAAGTTAGCAGATGCTATATTTGTATCATGTTCAAAAATTGAAAGTAATCATAAGTAAGATAATGCCTTAATGAAAAAAGTAAACAAAATCTTTCATTCATTTTTATGTCGGGCTACATCAACCAAAATTGAAATTAATCACCCCTCGTAATAAATGTGATTTAATAAATATGAAGCCTTTATTGATTTCTTAATTGCTGCCCAGGTTAAAATATGATGAAAAAAATATCTCTTAAGAAGTCATGAAAATATTAGAAAGAATTCCGACAACATATTTAAGATCGCATCTTCCTTCTGGAGAGCGTTATCATTTTCCGAATGATGAATTATGAAGACAATGATGAATATACCTCAAGAAAATAATGATTAATGGCCCAACAAAAGATGATGAATAGAGCGAATTTATTATCTTGATAATTCAGAAAACACAGCCGCGAAAGTAGATGTTTCAGCTACAGAATTTTGTCGACGTCGCAAAATACTTTGGGAAAATAAACAGCGTTGATAAGAGTTGAGAGAATATTTTTATTTTTAAGTGAAATTGAAACAATTGCTTGGAAAAAAGAAGCATGAAGTAAATAACTTTTTATTTAAACAATGAAAGATTAATTATCTTTAGAAAGTAATTATTTCTAGACATCAGAATTCTCAAAGAATTTAAATTATCAATTTAAAAAATGAAACCGCTAATAAAAATATTCTTTCGTTGTTTGTTTGAAGATTAATATCACAAAGTTATATAAAAATCCATAAAATTATTTATTTTGATTTCTGTATTTTTTAAAGTGTGTATTGAATATCGTATAAATATACGAATATTAAAAAATATAACCATTGTAAAATGTTAAGTTTAAGATTATAGACATTAAAAAATTTTGCGAGTTTCTAATAAATTATTTGTTTTTCAGAAAAACTATCTTTTGGTAAGAAATATTTACGAAAAGTTTTATGTCTATTGTTATTTTTTAAGAATATATTCAGATCTTCTTATAAATATTATATTTACAAATAAAAGTAATGAAAAAAATGAAAGAAATTTCCAATTTATGGTTAATATTAACAATTCACTAAGAAAAATTCCCCTTAGTAATAAAATTTATATTTCAGAAAATAATTGAGAGCATTATTTTACACATATTCAATGGATTTTTTCCTGAGAAATTTTTATTAGCAATAAAAATATTTAGTTATTGATTCATAACATTTATTTATTTTCAACTCATTCTATTTCAAAAATAATTTCATAAAAAAGCTAAATAACACAAATTCATATTGAACTGTCATATATATATATATATATATATATATATATATATATATATATATATATATATATATATATATATATATATATATATATATATATATATATATAATAAGCATTTTTATTAATCAGAAACTTTATTTAAAATTCACTTTTAATTATTAAAATAATTTTTTAAGCAAAATTTTTTGTTCTATGCAAAGACTGTATTTTGTTTTTAATTAAAACCCATATTTATCCTATAAGACATATTAATTATTAGAAACGATAACTAAAGATATCAAGATTTAAAAAAATAACTCCATATTAATACTCATAATTTCCTTCTGAGAAAATGATTTTAAGTTCATAAGGATTGATAATCTATTTTAGAATAAAATTAGACAAATAAAATATCCATTTAAATATACTTCTGCTAATCATACAAAGATATTTAACGAACTCTATTTACTAAAAAACTTTGCACTTTTTAAAAGTTGTTATTGATAAAAATAAAAAAAATCGAACTTGAACTAAACTTTTCTTATTCACGTGATAAAACTAATCTTAAGCATTATCATAATCGATGCCATCTTCCTTTGTAACAAACTTTACGCAACAAAAGTTTTATCAGAAAATTTTTGTTTAAATGTAAGTTATATGCAAAGCAGCAAATTATAAAACTTGCATTTGGCTCGCAACCACTTATCACCAAAAAGAACAAATCTCATTTCTTTTAAACTATGTAATTTCTACAATTCGCAATTATTCGCTTTGAAGAAAAGAAAAAGAAAATAAAGTCGGGGTAGAAATTTTAGATTCTATGATTATAAAGCAATGATTTTGGCTAACGATGGTAATTTATTTCTGTACTATCTACATTCACTAAAACTTCGTAAATTAAGAAGTGATTCCATATTTCGTTTAAAATTGATATACTTTATGATTAAGCAATTAATTCTTTGATTTTTAATTACAAACAAATCTAAAAAAAATTTCTGCTTCTAGTTCTATATAAGTATTAGTTGTCTTTTAAAATAAATTATCTCACTTCAGTAAGTGCTCTTTACTTAATTTCTTTATATCAATTCACAATCTTGTAAGTCATTTGATTTGAATCGAGCATCTACATAAATCCTAAATTAAAGCAATGTTAAAATCTTCCTGTCAAAATGCTCTAACAATAAAAAACAATTTTACAAAACTTATGAGAAATTTCCAACGAGCTGTTCTCAATGAGTAATTATGGTGTGTCTGAACATGGAATTTATTTTTCGCTGTTTTAGGGTTATGAGTAATGAATTAAACAGTTAAAAATCTTTATTATTTTACTTTGACTAAAATATTTCTTGCTGCCTTTTTCTAGAAGCCACTCATATTTAACTTGATATCTTTTCCGAAAACGAAGTTCAGTCTGCAAACATTTTATACTTTATTTTTTACATAAAAGTATCACAATATAAAGTTTTCAAATTTTAACAGCTAAAAAAATAAAGAATGTTATAAAATTTTATTAGCTACTGGTTCTAACTTTTAGTAAAACAAAACAAACACTGCAAAAATTAAGAGATTTCTTCTAAACCTCCATTCCAAATGTGACAATGGGAGAAAATAGCAAAAACTTTTACCGATAACTAATTTAAAATTCTACACTCCAAACAAGTATATTCTTAATAAATTTTAAATTTCCTTGCTTAAAATACTGTCTATGATGTTATGCATTTGTTTTTAAGATTTATTTGTATTGTTATCAGGTGCCATTTATAAAAGTATAGACTTTTCATGAAATTATCAAAAAAAAGTTCAAAGTACTTTATGTAGCTGTTTCTTTTCAAATGTTTTCTATAGAAACAACTTTTGATACAAAATAAACTTACTTTTTACTATATTACTATTGTTTAGCTTTACTTGCTAATATTATAATTATTATTATAAATAATATTAAGAGGAAAAATTATGAATAATATTTTTGATTTTCCCTCTCAATATCTGAACAATCTATTGCATTTCAATGAAGGGAATATTTTTTTAAATAAAAAAAGAACTTACTACAGTGTTTTATTTTTTTATTCTTTGCATTTTTTGTTAGCTTTTAACAACATAATCGGGACGACGTCAAGAACCTCTCCATACGATTGATCAAAGCAGAATTTCACCAAACTATCGAATGTTATATCCGGTTGTAATTTATTGTCCTTCTTCGCTCAAAAAGTCATAAAATAAAGGTTTTCTGTTCAAAACCAATGATAAAGTTCAATCCTGCATGGCAATTTATATCATATTTCATTAGGGCAATGCAATAAATTAGGAACCAAAACAAAATAAACAAGTTATCAAGCAGGATTTTCATATTATTTCATTTCTTTCAAACATGCAATAAGCAAATATTATCTTCTCAATGTGTAATGAGCTTCTAATTTTATGACGCATTATTATGAGGTTTATTTGTATGAATTTCAATAAGATTTATAATTGATGAAAACTTAGCCTTATTTATTATTTGTCAAATATAATAATTGGTAATTGAATCACAATTAGAAAGGTAAATATGATTGTTTTCTTAGACAATTTTAGCCTAATCAAATGAAATAAAAATTTGTATTTTTGACATCAGGTAGAATTCTTGATGTTTGAAATATTTCTCTCTTCGTTCATGTTCAAAGATTTTTTAAATCTGTATATGAATTAAATACATTTAATTAAAAATGTAGGTAAAAATATATGAAGCATAATTTCCAGGCATTATGCTATAAAATTTAATGTTGTAGACTATATTTCTTTAAGTACAGATGTATGCACAGTGAAATGTTAAAAGTTTTAGTTTAGAAAGTTTGGATTCAACTTCAAGTACCTGCAAATGGTGTTTATTCTTTCACTATATAACGATTTTTTTACTTAAAAGAATTATTTGAAAGTATATATATAATGTTTTAAGATAATAATTCTAATAAGAGTTTTTCTTTTATAAATTTATTTCAATATAGGTATTCATAAGAAAAGCTGTAAGAAAGTGATTATTTTAATTTTTTTTCCTAAAAACTCATGAATTTTCAGTATCTATATTCAGCGATCAGCTTTCTACAGAGCAAATATTAGCTAAAAATTCTCCACCAAACAGCAAAATTGGATCAATATGTCTTTTAATTTTGCTGAATAAACAAATTTTGTTATTCTTTCTACATGAAAATGAAATATTTCACTAAATTAATTTACCCATTCAAGTTTCGCAAGTCAAAATTAAATTATTTCTTTGAATGATAAATTTTATCTCAAGAAAAATAGGTCTAAAACACATTCACGTAGTTTTTTGTAAAATTCTTTCTACATAGTTTGAGAACTCTATGAAAATAGGTTTAAATACTCCACCATTATTTAAAATTTACTTGAATAAGTAAATTATTTTATCACTCATAGACATGAAAAATTGCTTATTATTGCATGTACTGTATTTTTTAATGCTTAAATGAAGCGTTGCTAATGACTCTTCCACTTTTATGAGTAGGAGTAATTCTGTTAAATTACGTAATTTTAAAAAAATATTCTTTAAAAGTATTAAAATGTTCACTGCATCATATAATACTTACATTAAATTTCATAAAACAGTTTTTAATTTAATTAAGTTTTTCAACCAGAGAAAATAATTTACAGTTTTATAAAAAAATTATAAAATAAATTTTTCCCCCATGCAAAAGTGTACTTTAAAAGTTAAATTATTGGCTGGGAATCACGAAGGAATTTCGTAAGCATATGAAAAAGTTACATTATAATATTTCGTGTAGATCATCTTAGAAGTTTGGCAGCACATATAATCATTTTGTTTTAAATTTTTAAATTTAAGTGGCATTTGTAATATAATATACCAATGATTTTAAACTCGTATTTATTAAAAATAAATTCCCTCAGTCTAATCATAAAAAAAATTTAATTTTTTCAGTTTTCATTTTACCAAAATTTTACTCTGAGTTATCGTACTGAAAACTGTATTTCATAATTATGATACTTCAGTATTTATTGTATTTTGTATTATTTTTGAAAAGTCACAAAATATATGGAAAAATATATTTTCTCATCAATAATTCATGTATATGCTATCATATTAAAAATTCTGTTCATATTAAGAAATTGATATGAACGCTAAGATCAAAATTTATATTGAATTTTTCTGAGAGTATTTTTCTAATCTATAGAATTACTGTTATTCATTTTATTACAATCATTATTATTGAATTTCCCGACATATAAATAAAATAGAAAGTTATAAAATTTTTGTAACTTGGGAATATCACAGAAACTTTACTTAGCTAATTCAAATAACATCACATACCCCAGAATCTTTAATTTGTAAATCTTTAAAGTTGACGAGCAAAACCATTTGTAACTATTGTTAGATTGTCAATCATATGACACCACATAAACCAGACCTTCAACTAGTTAAGTCTGTTTTAGTATATCTTTAACCCGAAAAGCTATAATTATTTTTTAAGGTTTACATTTATTGTTTGAATAAATAATTAATTTACGTTTAGCTGTTTACTTGCAATTACTAAAAACTTTTCAGGAAAAAAAAAACATTTCCTGACGTCTACGCAGAATCTAATGTTTGCTTAAGCTTGATAGATATTCGATTATTCTTATAAGCAGAGAAAAAAATTATTTCTTCGTATTTCTTTTTTCATCAAAGTAATCTGGATGGAAGATCATTCATAGAAGACGATTCCTTCCCAGAGGCACCCTGTCACGTGGGCGGGTGGGGTGGGTCTGAAGGACATGTTTCCCGATATCCGATGACCCCAGAGGAGTGTCCGATAACCCATCGACACAGTTTTCTTGTAATGTCCTTCTATAAATATCTGTCGCATCGGCTCGCTGTTAATTCGATGCTTATTTTTTTTATTGTTAGTGTCGCTTTGCATCTGCCAGGGAAGTTGCAGGAACCAGTTCTGGAGAAGTGAAGCATATCTGCAAGTTCATTGAAAATTCGGAACACTCCCTCACCCAATGGGAGTTTAGATAATAATTTTTGTGAAAGAAGCTCTTGATAATCCTTCATCAGCTTATTGACAGAAATGAACAAAAAAAAGTGATGCTGATAAGTTTAGCTAAGTTTGGTAATAATACAAACATAATCTTGAAAGTAAGGCTAAGAATGATGTAAGATGTTCCATTAATAATCAAAGTAATATTTCTTAGGTATATTTTTCAAAAATTGAGGAAGCAAAAAATGAGCTAATTGGCAGAGACACTACTAAGAAACTAAAATTATATGTTAATCGTTAATTAATAACGTTAATTAATAATCTAAGTATGTTAATCGGTAAAAAATTTATTTGAATCAAATACAGCAGGTGAAATTTATTATTATTAAATGAATTATTTCCTTTGTGATTACAAAATAAAGATTGAGACTGAAGTGTAATGGTTGTAGAAGATTAATATCACAAATAAGAACCATTATTAAATGTTACTTATATATAATATAGTCTTGAATTGAATGATCCATGTTGGATATCGCCAACGTGGATCATAGGGACTTTAAATCGAATAATTCAGCGACAGAAAGATGTTCTTAAAACATTGCTGGTGCTGAATCTATTTAATAGAAAAAATTCCATTCAATTAAAAAGTCTACCGATACAAGTTATGCAATGTTTCCCTTAGATGAAGATAGTGTTAATTTAGTTTGCAGCTAAATATTTATGATTTTTTTAATTTATTCAAAATTTTCACCATTTTTGCATGCTTGAAGTTTAATGATGAATTTTTTTTCCAATGGTGGGCACTTGACGGTTGAACCTTATGCCACTATAAGGCCAAGAACTGCTACTCATTTGTCGTTACCCAGCGGGCACCTGTGAACCAAGTCACGAGCGAGTAGCGTTACCCGCGTCATACCACCACAAACCCGTTTATAGGTGGGTCACATTTATACATCATCACGGAAGAAAGGATAGAGAAACACAGAAAGAACAGAGAAAGAAAGTAACATCCATGCACGAACCGGGATTCGAACCCAGGACCCACAGCTCAGGAGTCAGGAGCGCTAACCACTCAGCCATCGATTGGCATGATGAATATGTAAAATGTCATCAATCATATGATGTAAACTTGGGCGTATTAATTTTTATTTAATTTTGGTCAAATTAGTTTTTTTTTTAATTTTTGAATTAAAAAAACTTGTGTGTAAGTGAAATATCCTAAACAGCAAATTTTGGCCAATATTTAGTTAGGAATATCACTTATTGAGAGAATACCAGTCAGTAACGGATAAAATTCTTAACCAAATATTGTAGATTTTTGCAGAGTTCTTAACTCAACATATAACCTTGCTTCTTCATCTGCTTTGGCACTATCATTTAAAGTGATTTCTTGAAATCTCAGTAAATCATCTCTCTGCAACAATACCTTCCTCCCTTTTTTTAAATGATTAGAATTTCTGTAGAAATATAAGATATATATCCTGAGGTTACAGGCTTTTCTTGGTAATGTTCTGACACTTTTTCTCAGAAAAAACAAAAGACATAAGATCAGCGAATGCTTAATTTTTTTTTCTTTTTAAAATGTTCAAAGAACGTTTCATAGAAAATATTGATAAATTACTAAACAACTCTGCTCAAATGATTAATAGTTTTGTTGCATGTTATTTATTGACGTATTATTTCTTCGAAAACAGAAACAAAATGTTTTCAACATTGGTTTTAATAAAAAATATGGTAATAAAGGGTTCCTATAGCACCATCTGAATATTTTTGATATATAAAGATATAGATAAATTAAATTTGGAAAAATTAACAGGTAATGATAAACAATTCCTGTTTGTATTTTTCAAATTGCTTTATAATCCAATGGAATATTTCTTCTTCGCTGAGAAAGTTGTTTTTCTCTACATTTATATCGACATAACAATTCTTTATTTTCATTATATTTCTTTATTTAAAAATTTCAATTTTAAATTCCCACACAAATCGTCTATTTTATTAGCTTTAATATATAATTAACGTATCAATATTTACTTTACCGACAAGTAAAAAGTTCTAAAGATTTTATTAATTTTTCCGACCACACATTTTCAATAAAATTCCAGATAGTTCAGGTTTTATTTTCTGTAGCCACTAATCAGATTTCATAAAGCCATGTTCAATTCCATTTATTAGTCCTTAATTCCATTCTTAATTCAAATATTTTTCAGTTTGCTTAAAACAAGTAAAAAATCTCATTTAAGTATAGGATTATTTATTCGAAATGTGTGTTCCAAACATTTTGAACATAGTTCACTTCTAATTCCGAAATCCTATAGATACACTTCCCATGTACTTATAATACCGTTTAACTAATTTCAATTTCTTCGTCAGATTGATAAAAATCATATCTTTGATCAATCGATCCAGTGCAGAGAATTTTTTACACTCACTTGTGTGAAATATTGTGGATGAATAATTTTTATTTACCCTTTTTCATTAATGAACTACAAAACTATCATCATTATTATTATGTTTGCAACAAAATATCTTTGAATATTAGAAATATCACCAGCTACAAGAAATATTTAAATTTTTTAAGGGAAAACGTAAAATGACATCAAACTGTAGCTACTAATTAGCACAATTAATAAAAATAAAATTGATAATAATTAAAAAATATACACAGAATAAATTTTTCTAAAAAAAAAATTAAAAATATTATTCCGTTACAATAATTTTAGTCCAAAAGACTCTTAATTTTTCATTTTGTTGAAAGTATACAGAAATCAATTTCAAAATAAAATCAAGAACAGTTTTTCCCCTTTTTAAAATCTTTTACATTTTAATATCGTTAAATAATTTTAGGTAGTTACAGTAAAATATAATATAGTGCTTAGGAATAAGTTAATGGTTGGAAATATTTGCTTTTAGGAGTTACAAGTCATACATTTGTTTTTTAACTTTTAAAATTCATGTGCAAAATAATTTCAAGTTTAGAATATTTTTAAAAATTCAAGTATGTTTCAAAATATTGCATAAATTGAAAAATAATTGGAAGTTGATTAAAACGGGTTGATGCAATGTCTTCCGTATTCAAAAACAATTCTTTCCTGTTGGTGTGTGTTACAAAACAGGTAGCCAAATCTCCTAGTTAATTATAACTATAATTAGATTCCCATTATTTTAATTTATATAATTAATTTTATTATATGTGATTCAAAAAGTGTGCACAAAATTTTTCATCATTATTCATTTATCAACCAAATTAAAACCCCAAAAATAGAAATTTATAAACTTAATTGTAAAAGTCAATAAAATATGAAGTAGTAAATTATTCTTTTACTACATAAATAATTTCTACAGAAAGAAATGGATTGAATATAGTGCGAGTGAAAAAAAAATGAGTTGTCAAATTTAAATCTATTGCTTTCAATATAATTACAATACATTCAACGAAAAACTTGCATAATACCCAAACTTTTTTGAATAAAAAATACAGCATAGCATAGCAGAGGGAAATAATTTCTGTTCCTGACCGACTAATCTTTTCCTCGATCATCTTTTTTCGTTAGTCATCAAGTACAGCCGCTGCCTACGTGAGTTTTTCTGTGATTATTTCTGCATGCAACTTTCATGGTTTTCTCGTCTCCGACCCAAGTTGTGTAAATGAAATTTCAGTTGTTCAGAAGAGGAGATTTCAGAAGAGGAGGAAATACTTTGCGAACTCCCCAACGTTATTTGGCCTTCGGGAAGATGAGGATTAGGTGAGACGGAGTTCAGAGAGTTGCTGAATAATTTAGACAAAGCTCCAGAAATATACTTCGTAAAAAAGGATGCACGAGATAGAACGGAAAGTATTTTTTTTCCTACTAAAATCATCTCTGGTATTTAAATGTTTAATCCTCGCATCAATGAAGTCTACTTTCTAAACATACATTGGAGGGATTCAAAAAGAATCATTTTGGGGGGGTTAGATTAAGATGTTTCATATTTTATGCAGTTATGCATATTTTATGAAGTTTAAGTTTTTATGCATTTATTTTTTTATAACTCGTTACATAATACATTTATTCAGAAGTAAGCTTATATATTGAGAGTAAAAAGTTTAAATAATACTATTCCTCGCATGAAATAATACTATTCCTCGCAGAAAAAATTCTCAATAAGGAATTCACAAATTTGGATATGTAATAAACGGTTCCAAAAAAGTGAAATCTTACTCTGGAAGGTCACATGTAGTTTAGCTTACAAATTAAAAATGAGCAACAGATTCAGAGTACTACACACCTTTCTACCATAAGCACACGCTTATCAGAAATTAAAATATAAAACACTAATTTGTGTGTGTAGAAAACTTAAAAAAATAAATAAATGAAAACACACACACACAAAATGGAGAATCTTTATAATATATAATATACCTAAAATATAAATCTCTTTCAAACGAATATCTTATATGATAAAATATATATATACACATATACATACATACATATATATATATATATATATATATATATATATATATATATATATATATATATATATATATATATATATAGATAGATAGATAGATAGATAATATTAATCATTTATTTTTAGAAACAGAAAGAAGTTCAGTCTGCATAGTTCAATTTCTTTTAATTCAGCACATCAATAATTAACCCAGCATGGCCACTCTCGATTCATTACTGGTTTATAAATTAAAATCTATAAAATCTGTGGCACGACAGCCCAACAGTAGACCAAGATCTACAGTGCCCATACCTGTTCTTTTTACTTGACCTAGGGCCCTGGGTGTAAGACATATGTCCCAGTTAGATTGTCAGTCTTACTCGAAACCCCTAGTATTTAATTCCCAAGCATGTTTGGCACCCAGTTTATCGAGTCACTGAAAGGATAAAAGTCTCAGTCAAACTTACACAACCCGAGAATCGAGTATCGGAACCTTGTTTTGCGAAAGTGAAGCGCTACTACTAAGCCACTGGGATTTGACAACTGGTTTAATCAATAGAAAAAAACTACTAATTTTCACCCAACATCATGAGAAAAGATAGCGATTTAGTTTGGGTTGCATTTTATTTTAAAAATTTTTTGTAGTTCTTTAAAGTGGTGGTCAAGCATTATTGCTTATAAATATTAGAATATTATACATTAGAGTATACATTAAAACATTTATAAATATATAAACATTAGCATATTCTTTCTTAACATTGGTATAGAATTAACTTGTTACTTGGTCAAATTCAAATATATATGCCTTTATCCTTATCCAAAAGAATTAATCGATGATTTTAAGATCACAAATATTTATGTTATTATCGTATTACACAGCTCAGATCTTATTTCTAGAGAATATTTGAGAAATACTTGTCCACATCCATCCAAGCACATATAAAACATAAACTAAATTTAAGATGTTTTTCAATATCCCGAAATTGAAATTTATAGCCGAAGAAGTTTAGCAGTTCTTGATCCAGAAATAAATGTGAAAGTAATTTTTTCCTTTCAATAAAGAATCAGTTGACGGGGATCACATTGCAAAGGGTACAAATAATATTATGTAATTGTTGTTGTGCTTTATAAGTTCAGAATTCACCTTAGCTTTTGAGATAATCTTTTAAAATCTGTTTTTACTTACGAAGAATTGTCAGTAGCTAATGACAGTTAGTTGCAGCAACAAGTCAGTAATGTTTGAAACAATAATAGTGAGCTTGAATTTGACTTATATATCATTAAAAATTTCCATGCCCAAAATTTTCTATTTTTTTGGGGGGGGTGTTAAAAATATATGCATTAAGATCACTTTTATATATGAACTTAAAATATAATTTGATTTAGTTTAAATTTAACTTCAATATTCTAAAGCTTGAATGGTTAAATGAAAATGTTACAATTCCAATAAACAATCAAAATAAAATGCTGAATGAATATGATCTCCTAGATGACAACAAATATATAATTGACCCTATTCATTGTTAAATGTCATAATTCCAATTCTGAGTTCTTGATTGATATTGTAGATAATAATACCATGTGGTGTAAGAATAACATTTCGCACTTTCAAGGCATAGGTTCGAAGTTCGATCCTCGGGTTGGACAAAGTCAACTTAGCCTTTCATCCTTTTAGTGGGTTGATAAAACTGAGAACCAAATACATGCTTGGAGTATAAACGCTAGGTATTTCACGTTAGGTTGACCACCTGTCTGAGACATATGCTTCTCACCCCAGAGTCCCCGGTCATGAAAACATATAAGCATTCTGTAGACAGCGTCATATGGGCTATCGTGTTACAGAGCTTAGTTTTATGGTTTAAAACGATATAAAATTTCTTCTGTGAAAACAATGAAGAAAGTAAGAAAATGTACGTGTAAATGTTCGCGCGCGCGAACAGGTTTTTCATTAAGAATAATCTTAGTAAGCTTTTTAAAGTAGAAAAATCATCCTTAAAATTTATAATCCGAATATTTTTAAAATATATATATTATTTAAAAAACATCTAGAAAACGGACGTAATAATTTAAATTTAGATAAATTATCTAATTTATTTTGAATTTAATTTATAGATAATATATATATATATATATATATATATATATATATATATATATATATATATATATATATATATATATATATATATATATATATATATATATATATATTCTCCATTTCAAATCTATTTATTCACGTTCTGAAGAATTCTCTTCATAAAAGAAATAAAATGTATTTTTTTGGATAGTGAAAGAAACAAATTTTACTTTTTGTTTTACGACTGTAGATAAAATGTTTCGATGGATCGAATTAGTTTAGTCAAGGGTATAGTAATAATGAGCGGGGAAAAAAAGCGAAAACATAAAATCTTCCTCCCTCCACGCTACTCACAGGAATCTACTTGGATTGGTGCATTTTTGAAACTACAGGTGGCGCCTTCAAAGAAATTGTTCCTCTGAATTTAGACGATAATTCTTTTAATGGCGAATCCAAACCTTTTAAGCAGCATTTAAGAGCACTTCGAAAGTGAGTAAAGCACTAATAAAAGCAGTTTTATCTAAAAAAATAATTGTAGTTAACTATAGCATAACTAATGCACAAATTATTCTATTCAGAAAAATAATTTAAAAAAAAGAAAGAAGAATTAAGTTTTAGATTTTACGATTCTTACAACTAAATCATAAGAGATTTTATCAAAAGCTAAAAAAAAAAATTCCTTGATATAATTTAAGCTAGGATTTCTTATTTTTACTGAAAATATGAAAATTCAAAAGATAATATCAGTCGTAAAATGGCGAAAAGCTAGAAATCCCTTTTCAAACTAATACGTGATGGTAATTATAAGAGTCAAGATGTCACGAAAAAAAGTACAACAAATTACTTTAAGAATCATTAAAAAATAAAAAAGGAAGACTTTTTTTATTTGGAAAAAAAAAGCTAAAATAATTTATTTCATTCCAAATATTACTGCACATCGTTTCGAAACACGAAACACTCCATTCAGCATTTAAAATAATTTTGAAAAATTTGCTATCTAATTAAAGATTTATACTTATAAATATTCTTTTTAAGTAATAAAGAATTCATATCACATATTTTTTCTCAAGTTAAAACTAGTTAATGCATTCAGCTTTTTTTTGGGTGATGTTACGATAAAATTTTGATTCGGAAAATATTTTTGATAAACTTTACGTACATGTGAGATCTATTTCTCAATTTCAAATTCGAGGAATTATACCTTTTGCAAAGAAGGAAAGGAAGCTTTATACTTTAAATTCCATCACTTACAAAAAAAGTACATTTCCACAGAGTAGAATTAACTTTGCATCAAACAGTGATGAGTTGGAATTTCCAATCGCTTTTTTTTTTTTTTTTTTGATTTCATCAAAGCTCATAATTTAAACCACATCATTTTTTTCCAAATATTTTAAGAATAATTTAACCTTATGAACATTTCGGCAATATTTTTTTCCAGTACACTAAATTTATTATTTTCAAATACGCATTTCCTTGAAAACTACGAATTCTCATCTTTACCAATGAAGATAATTATGTTGATACAGTATACGCACGTCAATTAGTTAATTACGCAGAGTTAAATGTGTGAGTGTGCGTGATTCCTTGTTAATGTGTGTGTATATATATTATTGGAAAAATACTGTTGAAGAGAAGTTTTGCAGTTTAATTTTTTTACATATTAAATTGTCATCAGGTAATTGGGTGTCGTTGACTCGGGAAGGTCAGTAAATACGCAAATAAAAAATAATAATAAATATTTATTTTCAATAACGCCTTTCTACACTAGATCAATACTTAATTTAAAATTAATTAATTTAAAAAAGCTTATTTTATTTATGTTGTAATATTGATTTAAAAAAGGGCTCTTATAATAAACATATAGCTTTTTTATAACTTATATATATGTGTATGTGTAATAGATACATAAACATATAAAATAATAATACATAGTAAATCATAATATGCATAAAATTTAATAGTTATGTAATTCCATATTCTCTTGAAAGAATCGTTAAATCAGTGTATTAAGTGACAAATTTCGTTATGATAAATTTATTTCCTAATAAATATTTTTTAGACAATCACTTTTATAATAAAATGGTTAAATAAATGGAGGTAACAATTTGCACTGCATCTCCATGTCTTTCTAATAAGAAGATAGGTTTTGCACCATTAAATTTTTATGAAGATATTAAATTTTATCGCCGTGTTTATTACTGGATGATTGCGGAATTAATTAAAATTTTGTTAATGTACCTTGTGCAAGAAATGGAATTTTTATCGACCAATTTTTTCCCTAAAAATAAGATTTTAGTTTCATTTATAGCATTTTTTCTTTTATTTACTGATTCTTAGAAACTAAATTAGGTTTGCGATTTTATTTTTGTATAATATAAATAAATCTGCATAAAATTTAAAAAATACCGTATTCAAAATTTATTAAACAACAATATTAACCGTATTTACTATAAATCTTTGTATATACGTTAAGAGAAAAATGTTGAGAAAATATGTTTGCTAATCAAACATAAAAATGTATTTTAAATTACTAGATAATATTTTGAAGTAGTTGAAAAAATATCAAAAACCATTAATAACCTAGAAAATTTTTGATACTTGAAAATGTATATTAATTCATTTTATTCTGGGAAATTTAACTTCACTAATCATCTCCAATAAGTGTTAGAATTTCAAATATGCTATGTTACATGATATTTACAAGTATTAGCGAGATAAAAGGCTAAAACGGATATGTGACCACCTAAGACCACCAAAAGAAGAGATTAGGTCTTAGATAAAATAGTTGCTAACAAGATAAGACGTTTCAATTCATTTTAATATATGAAGGGAATTAATTATTTAAAAATTTTCTGAATGCGTTGTTTCTCGAAATGGAGGACAAAAATTCATAAATTAAATTTCAGAAACATATAAAATTTTAAATTTCCTATCGTCATGGTTAATGTGGTTTTTGACGGAAAGTAAGTTTTTCAAATATATATTTGAATTTAAAATATTATCTTCCCATCTAATTTTCTTTAAAGTTCCACAAAATTAACCAACATAAAGAAAGATGTGATTCTTATTGTTTGAAATTGAAAACATTCACAAGGTTTTCAATTTTATCCTTTCTTTCAATTATTGCGCTTTTAATGATTTTTTTTATTTTTAAATTTTAAAGAAAAAACTCTGTAATAAAAAATTGCTTAAAAATCTGCTCATCTTTTATGAATATGATAAGAAAAGCTTGTATATAGAATTCAGCTTTACATTGTATTTTTAACTTGCCATTAGAAACAGAAATGATATGGTAATAATATACAATGTCATCTACAACAGTTTAAAATAAAATATTTTAAAATTTACTATCAAAAGGATCTAATTTCAAAACAATTCAGTAGAGTAGAATAAAATATTTTTAAAAAAATTCTAATACACTTACGAAATAATACCATAGTAAAATCACGGTAGTTTTTAATTTAAAAATTTATATTTAGATGAAATTTTCAATAATAGTTAGGTGTAAATTTATTATGATGCATTATTTAGACGAAATAAACTATTTATGCAGTTTATGTAAATTTTCAAAAATACAAATGTATTTTATAAAAAAAAAAATTTGATGGGAAGATATTATTGCATTGTGCTTTTTATATAAATAATATAAGCATATAGTTTTTTTTCGTTTTCTATCACAAACTTTAGTCTAATTGCCATTTATTTATCTAGATTAATCAATGTCAAAAGTTTGAAATATTTAAGGAAACAATATAAAAAATTTCTATCATATGAAGGAAAAAAATTACTAAAGAATTCATAGAAAATTGGAAATATACTCAAATAACAATCAAACTGAAAAAGAACAACAAAGAAGAAGCAAATGGAATATCGCTTCATTAAAAAAACATAAATTAAAATATTCATTTTCAGAAAATAAATGGTACACATCGCATTTGAGCTACAAGTTACAGATGTAAAATTCTTATATTTTTCCTTTCCATTCATTTTTTTTTTTACTTAACTTCCTTAACTTGATGAAATCAGAAAGTTCCACTCGATTCATCTGGAATTATCAGATTTTTTCATTACTGTATCTATATAAGTTAAAAATATCAAAATTTATAAAGCGTAAAAGTAAGGCTATGCTAAATTGTGATATATTAGCATAAGGACATATTTTTACTGATGAACCTTTTTTAACACAACTTTATTGTCATGAAATTAAACCTACTTTTCTAACTCCCTTTCACTCAAATCAACCTATCTTATCTTCTTCACTTACTTTGCATAGAAGTCACGTGAAACCCTTTACGTCATCAAGTCTCTAAAATTATTGGTCAGAGAATTCCGACTGACGTGTAACCTCGCAAAACGCTTCTTAATTGCGTACGTGAACTACGATGAATATTTTCGCAAATGGCACTATTAAGAAACACAGACCATAAATATTGGCCTGAAAAAATTTTTTTACGGAACTCCGCAAATCACTTATAATCAAGAGTTCAATCTGGAAGACGTCTTGGATGAAGATGGCGGCGAATTTAAAAGGAATGGACAATGAGTTGAGAACCATATTTATATTCAAATAATGCCTCATTTAAATTGGTATCTTGGATGGAATTGGAGGATGACAAAATGAATCTAAGTGCTAGAATGCATGTTTAGTTTTAACAGACCTTTGGAATATATATCACCAAATCATGTGATGCTTTAAGGCAATTTAAATGGAACTTTCATATGAGGCCAAAGGCAATTATCATTAACACAAGTTACATCATTCCATAGATATTACATATAATTATGACACCTGGACCGTTAAAGAGGAAATATTTATGGTTATAACTGACGCGAAATGTGAACACTTTTCTAGAATTTAAATGAAATTTTCGTCGGCGTTTGTGTGAAATTTATCTATTTAAAATCATGAAATATTCATAGTAACTTATTGGCAAAGATTTGAAATATACACAAACGAGCACTTACAGACATTGCCTTTTATTTTAAACACTAGACACGTGAAGAAATACACATTTGATATTGTTCTTCACACTCCTACTTTACTCAGTGTTTTAAAACATGACATGAGTCATTAGAGTAAAAGATATCTTTATCAATATTGCGTGTATATACTTCAAGGCCCCAACCTACTTTCTTTCTACCACAGTTTATAAATTTATTAGTTTATTTCCATATGATAAATAAACTGTCACACATCACAAAACTCTTAACAATTTGTTTAGTTCAGAAAATTGAAATTTTTTACATGTTTAAAATAACTTGGAGTTTATGATCAGCTTATAATTTTCGTTAAAATGAAAATGGTTTTGGTTCATAAAGAAGGAATTTTGAACGAGTTTCCCTTGGAATTTTAATTGTTTACTAATATTTATATTCAACTAAATAATCTACAGGATTTTTTTAAATAGAAGTATCCATAAAAATTAGGAATTACTTAGTTTGTTAAATTTACCAGCATATGAAAAGGAAATATTAGTTTTAACCACTTATTGAAATATAACTCTAACAAATTTTCCAAATTCAGATTTTAAGACCACCGTCATATTATATTATTTGATTATGTTGTTGATCATATTGTTGACGTAACATTATGTTGTTGGTTATATTGTATTATTTGATTAGGATTATGAATTACTATGTTGAATTTTGAGATGTAACATTCATAGGAGAATGTTAATGTTTGAGAAATTTTCACACAAAATCTATGAGATATGCGTATTGTTTTCCAGACCACTGCTTAATATTTTTGATGTCATTAAAAGATATGTATGAAGATAAGGACGCTATAACGATGTGTTTCAAATAGCCGCCAACAACCTCACAAATCTAAATCGCAGTCAAGGTATGGAATTATCTATTGAGGTTGAGTGTTTTCTCCACCCCCACAACACATTCATAATTTACTAATCCGAGCGAAGGATATTGGATCCGCAGAACATTTAACATGCGTCCGCCTTCTCAGGAAAACGGTCTTTAGTTGTGTCGGTTATCGAACCCACAATCTTCCACATACAAAATCAAAGTCTTTCTTTATCAAAATACCAAAACTCTAGTTAAAAAAATTAATCCTCACAAATCAATAGCTTGGGAGTAATCAAATATTACTCCTAGCTACATTCTAATTGCAATAAAATGCTTTTTTCAATCCAACTAAGGAATTTTAATGTTGTAATAACAATTCACTTATTAATGTGTCACATTGTTTTATATGTTAAAGTATTATAGGAAGTTAAATGGGATAAAATCACAATAGAATATTCAGAAACACTTTTTAAGCAGAATTTGAAGAAATGCAATGCTAAAATCAACAATTAAGCTTTTTCAACCGGATTTGCATTCAAGTCCACAGATGGCTTGTCTGCAGTCCTCGGTGGGAATCAACGTGAGAGTAGATAAAAAGGTCAAATTACATGAGAACGAAAATATAATGTTGAATAATAATACATCCTCGAATATTGTAATTTAATCTGAATTAAAAAAAAAAAGAACTAGGCAGCAATTATAAAATTAAACTTCTAAATTCAATCAAGTAAAGTTATAATAGTCAAATTTTCAGTAAAATACGAACAATCATTCTAAAATAGCTTTAGTCGTGCTTCAATCCAGCATCTTTTAAATTGGAGCACTGTTGGAGATCAAACTAGCCTGGACATACTAAATCTTCTTGAGATACTGTCACCCGAACACAGAGTGCATTTCCAATGGATCCCTTCACACGTGGGAGTAGAGGGGAATGAAAGATCGGATTTCTTGGCCAGATAGGCTTCAGAAGAAGGAGTAAACCCAGGAGGAGAGCTCACATCTAGTGAGATTTCTTCACTGAAAAAAACTGAATTCAATAAGCTTATGAAAATTCCTAACAACCATCCATGGTACTTCGCCAAAAGACCGGGTGAGACCTTCCATCTTAGATCAAGATCTTATCAAACTGCTTTTTCCCACTATCTGAGTGGGCACACGACAGGAATCAGCTTTCAGCTTAGGCAAAGGACATTTCCAGACTGTCCTTAGTGTTCCGTCAATATGGCCTCCCCTGGACATATCTTAACCTGCCTAAATTTTAAAAAAGACGATGTCCTTCGGGACCCATCACATTTTATAGACATTTTAGATATTTTTGGTTTTATGGGGGTTGTATAGCCTAGCTAGACAACCTGAGATAAGTAGCAACAACAAAACAGCTTTAAAAAATATGAGAAATGATTTGGAAGAAGCCGTTAATGTCACAACATGAATGTCAGCAATTTATTCTTCTAAAATAATTTCCCATTGATGAAATTTAAATAAAAATGCTCACAAAAATTTTCTTTAACTGATTAGCTTTAAAAAAAATTTTCATGTTTTAATATTCAGCGGAAGTCGCAAACAGATACCGCCATTCAGTCCGAAAGGGAGCATTAAAACCTCCTAACAATGTATTCCACTCATCCTCCCCAATCGATAGTTCGAAATTCATCTTCGCGGAGTCTGGAATGCAAATTTCAGAAATTCATGAACGGAGTGATTGAAAGCAGATCCCATAAATCCCGACGAAATCGCCGCCCATTACAAGAAATATTCGCATCTGGCAACTTCCTTCGCGGAGCCGGGTGCTTCAAAAAACGGCGCTTCAAGGCGGCACATGTGATGAACGTTTTGGCGCAACTCCGCTAATCCAGTCATTTGAGATGTCGAAACTCCCACCTACAGCGCGGGGAATTCCTGAGCAAATAACTTTTCAAGATCCCTTTCCCCCTCCTTTAAGAGAAAGTTTATTACAGCTGTGGAGAAAAGTCTGTGGACCGTAAATGCGAGCATATCATCGTAATGTTTTATTCATACCATGTGAACTGTCAGAAGCTTTTCGATAGGAACAAATCGAATTAGGTTCTTGGAGATATATGGCAGGTCCATTGGAATTATAATCGCGCGGATTTATTTCTTCGGATGTATCGTTTCTGAGTTGTTCATAAAGAAAATTGTATTTGTACAGATTGAAATAAAAATAGCACAGTGGTTGCGTTGGTTAAATTCTGATTCATCCGATTCTGGAGAATTTTTTATTTTTTGAGTACACGTCTATCACCCGGGAATGCTTGTTTGCATAATTCCATCACGTAGTTATGTCATTTTGATACTTTACTTTTAGGGAGAGGAAAACGTAATTTGGAAATCATGGAAATATGGATATCACAGATGTTCGATATAAAAGTTCAAAAATTTCTGAGGAAAAAAAAATTGGAATTTAAAATTTCGATAACTAATAATTTTTTTTTATTTATTTTTTACTTTCATAAAAAATTTTTTTCGTTCTTCAAATAAATTCTCCTTATTAAAATTCAGAATTCGACGGATACTGTTGAATGAAATATAATTTAAGAACTTTCATTATGAGAAAATCTATAATTTTAACTTAATTTAAATCTAAGTTAAAAAAAATTTTAATGCAAAATAATCGTATATATTCAGCTATGGGAAATGCTTAGATATGTTTTCAAATATTATATATTGCCTCGCTATATGAGACTTCGAATTTAAGTTAAATACTTAATCATAATCTTAAATTAACAAAGATAATATATAAACGAATTTATATATTATGTAAAAACCTAACAATTAATTTTTCTAAAAGCGCGAACAAGATTTTTCTGCCTTAATTAGGAGCATTTTCCATACTACTCTTCCAATTCTTAACCTTCAAAATACTTGGGTCTTTTTCAGTGTTGCCCAACTGTCTTACTGGAGGTCTTCTGGCCCAAGAACCCATAGTATTTCTAAGAGTGGCGATTTTAACTGCATTGTCTTATGGGCTAGCTATAATTTAAGACGGCTAAGCCATCTTAAACTATAACTTCAGATGGCTTGTGCAATTTGTAGCTGGGCATAATGTCTATATAACTCTAAGTTGTATCTAGTTCACCAATATCTTCTCGCTTGTACTGGGTTAAAGAAAGCTCTGAGGAATTTTCTGTCATATTCTGTATATTTAGCATCAGTATTAAAAGATCACGCATCAAATTAATTTTAACTATAAAAATTAAATACACAATATTTTTTAAGAAAATGAGTCTCCTTCCTTCCTATTTTTCCTTTTTAAATCTGTGTCACAGCATGTATCTAAAAAAATCTTGTGTACCATAACATGCTTACATATAGGTCTATAAATATTTCCTAGTATTTGATATCTATAATCTTCATAAATTTACTAAAACATTTCTTCATTTAATTCAGTTCTAATAATTTTAATTAAGCATATTAACTGTAAACTTGACTTGTTAAATAAAACTTGAATCTTACATAGGACATTTATTTGGCACTATTTTAAATTGTGCTTCAAATATTAACTATTTGAATGGAATAAATATCAGTGTAATTTTTTTTACTGAAATTATTTGTGATGAAAAAAAGTGCTCTGATTTATGAATTTTAAGATTGTCTCGTGTATGATAATCCATACACTTAAACATAGACTATAAGTTTGGGTGAATAGGCAACCTGTCGGGTCAAAGATATATAAAATTGTAAAATTTCAAGGTTAAATAAAAATAGAAATTTAATTTCCCTGTTTTAGTTTACTTTCTCTATCTTTTTACAATAATTTCTTGCTCAATAAGGCTAAATCAATCGGAACAAACAACTTAAAGTAGACTCTGAACTACTATTGCATTTATTTGGGAATCAAACCTATGAACTTTTGAACTAACATACAAAATTTGAACTAACATTAAATTTTCTAATATACTAACTTTTGAACTAACATTAAATTTGCAGATAATAGGAACTAAAATAAGGATTCAGGAAAAAATACCCTTTAAATAAAAGAATTTAAAAAATATTTTTTGGAATTAATTGAGCTTGGTAGCTTTCTTTTCTAGAAATAAAAATAATATTTTTATGTATAATTATGTATGCAAGAAAGTGTTTTATATAGTGTTGGCTTATATAATAGACATTATTTACGATAAAAAAATTAAGAATAATAAATTGTTATAAATTGATAAATCTTTCATGAAGAATAAATGATTTTTAAATAAAAATATAAACATTTCATTCTGTGATTAACAATAAATAATTCATAAGCGTATTATATAAAAATTGGACTTTATAATTGTTATGAGCAAAATATATCAAGATAAAATAAATTCCAAAATAGTGCACACATAGATTTGTCAGCTTTTGTGATTCTGAAAACAGAACCTAATATTGCTTTTAAAAATTTTAAATGAACTTTAAATTAAAATTTATAAAAAAATTTGTAAGCGAGAATTCAATGAACAATATATTTTTAGTCTATAGTGTTTGTCAACATTTAAGATGTCCAAAAACTATCTCTGAAAATTTTCATCTGTAAATTCGTTTTCCATGCATTTTATTTTAATTTAAATTAGTTTGAGGCTAAAGTAAGAATTCAAGGTATTTGGTGCAAATTTATCAAGTATTATTTTAAAATTTATCTATTTATGTATTCACTAGTGCCTGAAAAAAGGAAATCTACTTTTTATAAAGTTAAGATTCATTTGATTGAAGATAATATATAATAAAGCAATATTATTTAAGGAAGCAGGGACGTAAATAGGATTTTGTTCGAAATAGTATTAAAAAGATCATTATAAATCAAATAATATTGAATTGTGGTATTTAATTCAATAAGAATAATTACAATAACTTAACTCATTATTTAACATTTTTTAACTTATATGAAATCATTTTAATATAAATTTGTTTTACTTAATCACTATGCAATCTCTCTATTGTTACATTCACTTTTGTAAAATCTTTTATATATTTTAATAGACGATTTTTTTTTGAAAATTTTTAAAAGTAATCACGTAAAATTACTTTTCTGCAAAAATATTTCTAATTTGTAAAAGCTACAATAAATCATTTTAAAATGCTCTTTTTAAAATTTACAAGACTCCTTCAATAATTCCACATTTCATTTGAAGACAATCACTAATTTATTATTTTCAAATTATATACACTATCAAAAACTGGATCATTTTTTCTTGAAATACAAATTGTGTACTGCTGTGATGGAAGTATAAAAGTCATGAATACAGTTACATAAATCGGAATAAATTCCTTATGTAGAGTAGTTTCAAAATTCTAAAAAATGTAGCCAGCTGGTAATCGAGATCAGAATTCTGACTCTTAATAGCTTCACAATTGTTCATGCGAGAGATAGATGAGGTCAAGTAAGATGTTATACTTAATATTCATGCTTTTTTAACTTTTTTTGACTACATCGAACAAGACGAAGGGGGTTTTTATGATCTTGAAAGTATGGTGACACTCCAAGAAGGTTATTTTGGACAAACTGATCAAGTTTGTTGATAAAAATGTCCCAATCATGCGCAACTTTTATCGCCTCGTCAAGAGAACAAATAGGAACACAAGATTGTATCACAAAAGATATTACATTCCAATCTACAAAAGAACCACCACATTGCTTATCCGTCGGTAACAAGTAGGCAGACACAAGTAATTGGTTTGCACATAAATATAAGGAGTCTGAAAGAGGACAATTGAAGTAATTACTGAAAAAGTGTCCAACTTCGTAAATATCAACACTAACATTACATAGTATGACTAATGATTCCAGTGTTGCAACTCGACCATATATAAATATTTTCAACATAAAACCAACTTTCTTCGCACTGTTCTGGCGGCAACGCTGTTTTGGAGATTTCAGTTGAGGTCGCATGCTTATGCGTATCAAAATTGCTTGTGTATTTGGCTTATAATGGTTTAAACACTTGTGTATTTGGCTTATAACCTTAGATCTGTCAAGTTAGACTGTCCACTTTTGTGCTTTGCTGAAATTCTCTTTCCTTCTGACATTAAGGCTATCGTTACAGCTGATGATGTGCTTCTTACACACATCATAATGTTAACAGATTATGTCCTAGTGCTTTCAAGCAAAGTTATGACAATTATTCCTCTCAGCTCAGATACTCCAATTTCAGAATAGGTGATGGCCACATGTAACACTTACAACATTGGTATTTGGCGATTTGTATTGATTAGGTAGCAAATTCCTGTTCTAGATAACACGAATATGTACCTTGTGTTGTGAAATACACCCAATAGTTGAAAGTATTAGTATTATTTTATCCCCCTATTGAAATATATTTAAATTCTAAAAAAATCTGAAAAAAACTAATAAATTAGGTGAAATTTTAAATTTAAATTTCTTTAAAATTTGTTTTCTAAGCAAGTTTTACATTTAATTCTAATAAAAAAAACAGTTGAATTAAGCATTATAATATGATAACCACACATATTTTAATGATAATAATACTCATGAATTCAGAAGTGCATTTAAAGATTATAGAACAGGAACTACTAATGTATTTTTGAATAATTATTTTCAACATTTTACAAATAAACGTTCAACGCAAAAACAATCCACTTAATTTATTTTATGATAATTATTACCCCAATTTGGAAAACTTCTGTAAAAATTTCTAATACCAGATTTATGTTTCTAGCAAACTATTTTGTGAATTTGTATGATGATTATTATATTAGACTATTACATAAGTGATTTTAAATTATATTTAAAAGAAGTTTATGATATTAAAATTATTTTATCCATAAATAGTAACAGCTATTTTTATGAAATGAATACTTGAGTAAATTATGAATTAGTTGTAAAATAAATTATTCATACAAGTTACATAACCTTTAATTAAATATTAATTCCGTGAATATTATTTTTATTTCGTGTACAGTAATAAGTATTTAATTTTTAATCTTATTTTACGCTAAAGTTTTAAGATCAAATCAATTAATTTGATGCAAATTTGAATTGCAAAAGAGCTTAAAATAATAAATTCATTTTTTCCCATTATATCTATTTTCCTGCGGGGTTAGATCATGATTGTTTTAATTACTTCCTTATACGACCATTTACTTTGTAAGTTAGAAATGAGTTCAAAGAAATTAATAATCGAGTTTTATCATGTTAATGAAGTTCATTGTAATTTTGATATAGAGAGATGTTTCATTTATATTATCTTATTCTTCCACAAATAAGATAAAATTCACTCGAAAAAAAATGAAGTAATGAAAATTCTTAAAGTAATTTTCGTTAATACTTATTTCCTTTCTAATTTCCTTAAGCAAACAAAAGTTAAATTATGATATACCTTTCATTCTTTTTATCAAACCGAACAATTCGAATTTTTGATGATATTCAGTATACGAAAAAGAGTAGTGTAATAATAAAAATCATACTTTGATTGAATAAAATTTTAGTAAAGTATTTATTTTCTAGGAAAGCTTAAAATTTAAGCTTAAAAAATTTAGAGTTTAAATTTTAACTTTTATTCATAATTAAATTTCTAAATTAATTTAATAAACTAATATATCAATTTTAAACGTTGACTTAATAAATTTAAATTTAATAAACTAACATTTAGTTAACTTATGGAAATAAAAGTTTAAAATTTATTTTAAAATAATTTAAATTGCATTTACAAAATAAATTGATACTACTAGATATATACTTAAGCAAATTTAAATTTTACAGTTAACTGCTTTCTAAATTTTTAAACACATACCAAAATATTTTTAAGTAAACTATTTTATCAATCTTAGATTTTTTGTGTGTTTTTTTAGAGCAAAATTTGTTTAAATATCTCATTTCAATAAAACGAAGTATTTTCTTATGATTAGACAGAAGTATTTGCTTAGATTAATTCAAAACATTAATTACATCAATCGCTTGTTTTTAAATATCAAACAAAAAAGGATGAGATTCAGTTCTAATTAACATTGAGAATATTTTTCCCAACTGTTCATTAAAAAGTGAAATGAGTAAATTACTATATTATTACGTGCTGCTTTTCTGTATGCATTTAGGTTATTTTTATTCCTTTTATAAATGTTTTCCATTCTTTTAATATATAAAATTTCGTAATAAAGCAACGATAATATTTGTAATAGAATAGTTTTAGAAATTTATCATAGAAAATATTTTTTTCATTTTTCGTAAAATCGCTGAAGCTTTTTGTGCAATGAAACAACATTTTTCAAATAGGTTAAATTAAGCATGAAATAAATTCTGAATACGTAACTCAAAATTAAAGAATGAAGAACTTCAGATTATTTAATTATTCATACTTTTAAATAAAAAATATAATTAACAAATATAAATCTAGGCAATTTTAAATAATTTAGAAGGCTAAATTATAATAGATTCCATTAATATTAGTTTAAATTTTTTACTTTATTTGTATAAATAAAGAAAAACATGTTCATTTATTTTTAAAGGGAAGTATAATAAAAGCTTTGTGCAGCAAGATAAACAATATTATTTGCAATCAATAAAATTATTTTCTTTTCTTTAATAATTTGGAAGGATCTATTAATTTTTTTAACAAAATTTTATTGTTAAAACTATTATTTAATTTATTGTTGGAACTTTTGTGTTGAACACTCTGGTCGAGGAGCAATATTCTAAGCAAATGAAACATTACGAAATATAATTCAAATTATTATTAAAACATAATTATTTAATATTGTTTCACTAAATAATATTATAAAATATACTTACCATGACGAGTAAAGTAAAAATAATAGTCTTTAATTCCATCTTTATAAATAAAAGGAGGGAGTTAATCCCTCCATTATAGATATAGTTTCAATAAACATCACCGCATATTTGCGCAAAAGAATACGAACAAATATTCATGAAAACTATTTGTTCCGATGTTCTAATTCTTATATAATCGCTTGAAAAACATCATAGTAGAAACTTCTACTATCGTCTTTGTTTTTTTCAAACATTCATTCGATGCCCACTTATTAAAATCGTTTGCCGCTTTGAGTAGCGAAAAAAACACGTGGTATTTTTTACGCGTTTTACGATCGAATACGAGGTAAACACGAATAATAAGGATGGAGCGTCGCATCAAATGTTGCTCACTCGGGGATGTTCGCGCTTTGAATGAGACTGCGATCGTCGGAAAGGGGGTAGAGTTGTGCGATCTCTGAAACGAATGGGGATTGGCTGCGATTCTAAGATTTGGTCTCGTGCCACCCGTCAATCAGAGATGGAACAGTGGCGCGAGGATAAAAGACAGGAATCTTTTTTCTAAGCCCGATAAGTAAAAAGAAAAAAATCAAACGATCGTGGAAAGAAATAATTGCAATAACAATCAATCTGTTAACAATTGTAATAATGCCGCGCGAAACCAATAACCCCAAACAATTTTCTATATTTTTATATTTACTTTTTTTTTGTTTAATTATTGCACATATCCAAATATTGCTATATTTTCACTTATTTTTATTCCTCGAATTTATTATTATGAAGAATAAAAAAAAAACTAATTCAATAAGAGGTTACATTTGAATAATTGAAAATATTCAAATCTAAGATAAAAGTAATATATTTTTTTTATATATATGTACATACAGCACAGTGTTAATACATATAAATATGTTAATTTATATACTAATACAGTACATAAGAGCACAAATCCTAAATTTAGCCTTCTAAATTATACAAAGTGCTTTATTGATCATAGTGACTTGCTCTTCCTGAATAATAACATAATATATATAATCTTTACCTTGTATTTATTAATGTTTTGAAGTATTTGAATTTATATATTTCTTTTTAGATAAAAAAAATTACTTTTTCTTACAAAAATACACATATGAACTTTTAAGATTTTCATTTATATTGTGAAATCAAACAAGTTTAAATGATTTCGTTTTTTTTAAAATAATTATTGATCATTGATAAAAAGTGTTTTCGAAAAAAAAAAATAAAAAAGCAAAACACATACAGAAATTAATTTTCATTCGCTCAACTTTACCTCCAACTCACTTTCTTTATTTTTATAATCATATAGAATATTTTATATTAGATTAATGTACTTGTATTTTAAACTAATAACTGATATCTACAATTTCATCTGATGATATCATATAGGAATAATATTCAGATATTCTAATCCCAGAAGAAATAATGGAAGAAAAATTGAAGTTTAAACAATAAAAGGTGTGAATCAAAATATATTAAAATAAGGTATATATTAAAAATATTAATTCAATTAAAACATACACTTTTCAAATAAAAAAGTATTTTTTCTTAATACTCTTTTATTCGAAAAGGAGTATTAAGAAAAAATACTTCAATATATCAATGCTGCTATTTGAACTTACAAATATTTTGTTTTGTAGTTGCTTAAGTTTTTAAGTATCATATCATCCGGTAAACAAAGCCAGTATTTTATCGAAAGGAATAGATCTCAATTTTATTAAAAGCAATCATGTGAATGTTTTTTTTTATAAAACCCTACCATGCGTGTTTTCTTTGTTTCGATGTGGAAGATTGACAAGAGAAAGTTGTCAACTCAAGTAGAAACACAATCTCTAGATTAAGTTCTACTTTAATTGGTATTATGAACACATTTAGTCTTAAAAAGTATAATAATTTATTTTTAACAACTTATTATATAGCTCTACAAAGACAAGAAAATATTTTTGCCTTAAAATGATCATGATTTCAGTTATGCACAATTAAGAATTGTCTTCTTGCAATAAATATATATGTTATTACATTATAGAGTTGTGTTGATGTAGAATTAATTTTAAATTTGAATATTCACAATTCTCGTGCGCTGACAAAAAATAATTTGTTGAATCAAACTGGGGTCATAACAAGTATAAAAAATTTGATTATTTTTAAATTTATGGGATTATGTTTAGTTTTTTATTAACTATATTTATTTAAATTGTTCTAATCAATATAAATATGTCTTTTAAATCATTTTTATTTTATAGCTATAGTATTTTTAAAAATATATATATAATTATTATTTTCCTCTAAAAGCAAAAATTTTCAACGTTTCTACTTAAGTGAACATACCGATATAACTTAACATTTTATAAAAGCAGTTTTTAATGAATAAATTTGGAGACAATCCATTGTTATTTGTCTTTATTAATTTATTTTTGTCAGATTTCTTAAAAATGTCCATTAATGCGGAATAAGAAATTCTGAACTATTCTTTTTTCACATTAAAGATTATAGAGATTTAAATATGGTCAAAGAAAAAATTTCCTTACTTTTCTCATAAGAAACCTGCCATATAAAAAGTTGTAAAAATTCTAAAGTTTTCTAAAAGAATTCAGTTGAGTTTCTAATTGTATCTAGTAGTTTTTAAAATTGTTAAAGATATTACATGAATTTAATTATTTTTCAGCTACCTAACCTTTTAAATATTTATTTTGATGTATTGCTTTAATGGTCAGAATTTATATTAAATTATGCTGCTAAATATTAGTTAAACATTCTTTTTTAATTTTTTTATAGTTTAAAAGCTTTTGATAAGAATAAAAAAATATTTTTCTGATTAAAAAATTTATTAATATTCTTTATGATTTAGAAAAATGTGTTAGCTTACATATTTGATTTTTAATTATATAATTCATTCAGATTTAACATTTAATGTAATAAAATAATGCTGTTTCTAATTTTCTCAGTCAATATATATGTATAGTATATCCATATATATATCAGCTATATATATATATATATATATATATATATATATATATATATATATATATATATATATGATATATAATTATATATATATCATCATATATATACATATTTATATATATACTTATCTAATTATATCAGTATATATATATATATATATATATATATATATATATATATATATATATATATATATATATATAATAAATTTAATATTGATTTAATTAATAGCAGTTAATTTTATTCGTTTGCAGGAATGGCATAACAATGATTTTATTTATCATGAACATTTAATGAATTTTATTAGTTTTCTCATCACTGAATGTTTGCGTTTCTACACTATATTACACGTATAAATTATACATTAGAATAAATTGATCAAGAGATTGAGTGATTCTATTTTAAAATATCCTCTTTTTTAGTAAAGTGCTCAAAATTCATTAAAGAATATGGCATATTCTTAAAAGAAAGTTTTATTTTTAATGAGATATTTCGAAGTCATCCGTAATAAATTCTTGACGCTCTTTTCATTGGAGTGTGTCAAAAGAAAACCATTAAAACGTGCAGAAAAAGTTTAAAAAGAATGCAAGAAAATAAAGATTGACATGCCAGGAATTACTTTTTAAAATTTTTCGAATATTTTATAAAAAGGATATTTTATCCGAAGCAAGTAATTTAGAATATAATTTGATGGGATTAAGAAAATGGTTTCATAAAAATGCAGCTCACATTGTAAAGAAAAAAAATTATGCTTAAAACAGGCCTTAAAAAATGCGAAGAAATTTTGATTTTGAGTCGCTTATTTTGGTTGAGGTGAAAAATGTTAATTTTTATAATTATGCTTTTCCTAAGCAAAAAAGAAATGATTGCTTTTAATTAAATGAAAATAAATATAAAATGAAATAAATATAAATTAGAATTGTGATTATGAACTTTCCCTTGATTTTAAGAAAACAATTTTTTAACAATAGCATAAAGAAAATGAGATTTCTAAAAAAAATTTAATAATGACATTTTTATGATGATGAAGTATGTGTGTATGTGGAAAAAGATGAATGTCAGTGTCACTCATCCCTACCCTATCCCGACAAAAACTGCTCAATCACTTTGATTAAGAGTTTATTTTTGTTGAGATTTTCATATTTTCTCTAAAATTTGCAGTGCTGTGTTCTTAGGTTAAACTTTTACCTAGAATTGAACATACAATGCTTCATACTGTTTAATTAAGAAACCTTTAAGCATTTAACTAACTAAGATTTTCTGAAGTCATCGTATTCAACAGAAAATTATTATGTGTTTATCAACGGATCTTCTATTTTTATTGAAGTAAAAATGTATCTTAAATTAAGCTGTTTAACATGAGTCTCAAACAGCAGAGAAAAAATGATGCTTACTTATTAAGCATCATTTAATTTAGAAAGTATAAATCTTAATAAAATAATAATTTTATGATTATATAATTAATCTTAAAAATATTAATAAAATTTAATTAATCTTAATTAAATTTTACGTCTGCTAAACAACCTAAAAATGATATCATCTTAAATTTTTTGAAATCTTTGTTGTATAAATCTGATTAGACATATTATTGCAATTTATGATAGTTAATAATGATTTGAAGTTGTTAATGAGATAATTATTGTGTTTTATACATTTCTCATGCGTAACAAAATCACAATTAAGATGTAATTGTTATATTCTTCAATTTTAACACAAAAATTGCTCTTTAATTTTAAAGCCATTTTTTAATCATTTTATTTGTATTCAAAGAGAAAGAAAAAATACTTATGTAAAATTTCCAAGATGTGTAATTGAGTGATAATTCCAACATATTATTGAAGTTTAATATGCAACTATGTACTGTCAATTTTTCGTTAAAACTTATGAATTAGTGTATATTTATTAGAGACAAGTAAAAAGATAGTCATACTAAAGCTATTAAAATTTTTTAATTATTTTTAACATAAAATCTAAGAATTAAAAATTAATTCAATTTATTTTTCCAATGAAAAGTTATCATAAACAAAATATTTATAGTTAGCTGTTTGAAAAATCTACTAAAAAATCAAAATTAATTTTAAATTAATATAACAATAAGTAAAATAAACTTTTTTTAGGAGTAAACTTTTCCATACATGAAGATTTCGCTCAGAATTTGTGAGTAGAATAACTTTTAATATTACATTTAAAGGAATAAATAAATATTTTATAAATTGAGTCCTATTATAGAGTGAAATCACTTTTGCAATTGTAAACTTACTTTATACCTTATCATAATAAAACTATAAATGCAATTTGTTTTAGCTGAAATATTCACTAAATATTTTATTTAATTAAAATATATCAGGAAAATTTGACAAAAATGATCGCTTAATTAATGAATGTTGTATGAGAAACATGCTTTTTTCAAGCTGAAAGAGTCAGAAACCAGTTTCAATAATACATTTTGTTAGGACAAAAAATAAGAATGAAGGATTTATATACGATATTATGGAACAACCAGGAAATAGTAGATAAAATTACATAAATTAAAATTTAATAACTTTATTTATTTAGATGCTACTGCAAAATATAGTCTTGATAACTATCAATTATTCTACCAATATGAAATAATCTTTTCGATAGGTAAATTTAAATTTCTTAAATAATTATATAAATAACAATTTTATCATTTCCTGTTTAGAGTTATGAGAAATAAGTGATGAAATATTTCAAATTCAAAACAGAGTTTTTCTACTATTCCTATTTTCAAAAAATAGCAATACAGCAATTCTCTTCATTAAACGAATCATATGTTAAAATGTGAAAGAATTTCTTAATATTCATCTGAATTGGAATCTTTGGAATGATAATAAATATAAATAATATTTGAACTCCTTCATGAAATTCAAAACAGAATACATATTTATGTTATTCAAATATAATAGAATTACAGTAACAGGTTTAAGGGATATATTTCCTGAAAAGTAAATTTTTTTATTCATTTCGATATTCGCAAGATTTGGAAGATATATTTTCTGCAAAATAAACTATCCTTTTCCGTTTTCAATCTTCACAATTTCTTATTCTTCGATATTGAATACAAAATATTTTTTTTGAGTACATTTCTCTATAAAATATATTTTGGCAAACTCTTACTTAAGTTTTTTTTTAACCAAAACTTTATTTTTGAAATTTTCTGTAATAGTATTAGATAATAAATAGTATTACGAAATTTAATACATTTAAAACAGTACATTTAATCTTATTTCATCTCCTCCAAAGAAAATTCTTTTTGTAAATTCTTATAAACTTGCATATTTTGCTTTGAGATTATATTCTTTACAATATCCAATCACCACTTCAAATATTTTGATATTATGTAAAAATTATAAAGATACTTTCATTAAATGTTTTTTGAATTAACTTTTGACCTATGCTCTCTATTTCTGAATTATTAAGTGTTGAGGTTCCATCACTGATGATAAGTAAATAATAAGAAATCGGACATACTTCTTCTTCTTTTCTTTTATTTTTTATTTATATAAACATTTATCAAATGTATGTTTGAGAGGTTTCCAGATTTCTTCCTTAATGATACTAAACAATGACTTATCTTTAAATATTTATCATTTAATAATAGTTTTATCTTTAATTATTTAAAATAATCTTTGATTTATTTAATGAAAACATTAAGAAAAACTGTTGCGGTTAGAGTATTAATGATAATGTACAATTTAAACAAAGGACCCATAAAACTGTTTGATTATTTACTTGATCTATGAATACAAAAGAGAAAATTTTAATAAAATGAATAAAAATTAATATTCTTTTCTTTTCTCTTCTCTTATTATTTTTTTCTTAAATTTCTTTTTATTGTTTTTAAACTTTTCTCTTGGTAATTTTGATTTTATGAATTTTATTCTCCTAAACTCAGTATTTTCTTTCGAATGTTTAAATGTTGAATAAATGTTTTATCATATTTGAGTACAATTATTTTTAGCAAGCATTTTAATTGATTAAAAATTTATTTTCAATAATCCAGTACAAATATTCACCAATAAATCATTTGTGTAAATTTATATTTTAGCGTTATGTATATTCTCGTAGTTTGCTGATGTATAAAAATGCCTTCATAAATTTAAAGGTAGAGATTGAGAGAAAACAAACATTGTGAAATTACGCTTTTATTCTGAAAACATCATGCAAAGTTTTGTTTTATCCAGAAATTTTGATGTAATACCTGCTCCAATTAGCCTTTAAAGTGCAAGAAAAAGCAACAAGCAAACGAAACACTAAAATTTTTGAATCTGAAATATTTAAAAATTAAGAGTATTCGAATTATATTCTGTATAAATGAATTTTAAAATATCTTACTTCCAACTTATACTATGATCAGGAGGCAAAGTTTAATAATATTAATCTAATAATAATCAAGAAATTAGGATTTGTTATTGTTATTTTTTAAAACCTTTTTAGAAGTTGCTATAAAAAACATACGCAAAATTGATTCATTTTCTCGTAAAATATGCACAAGAAATATTACTTATATATACAACACATAGCATCGTGTAGCACAGCATTAATTTCTTATAACACACAATGTGTTATAAGAAATTAATGCTTATGATTTGTTTCACGCAAATATATAATAATCACATTAAACAGATTTTAAATATCCTTTATCCATAATCATTATTTTTTACTAATTAAACTGTTTTGATGTTATTCGGAAAAGCTTCACTGTAACAATAGTATGTAAATGATTATAATGAAATATAATGTTACACTAACTTAAGCTCACGTTTACCAGAGTTCCACGTGTATTTAGAAATAAATGAAATAAATTATTTTATTCCATGCGCAAAGATTGCAAGAAATTTCAGTAATCACGAATTTTTGATATTTAAGTACATTTATTTATCTATATCTGCATATAAATAGATACATAGTTCTATACGTATAAATACATGATAAAACTTAACTTTTATTCGATGCTGTATATTAAATTCAAAATTAATAACAGTTTAATGGGAAAAAAGTTTATAGAACTAAATTCTTTAAATTTAGAATTTAGAAAATTTAATTTTTAAATTAAATATGTGATGTAAATATATATTTTTTGAAACAACTAATGACATGTTTTTAGGAAATTTGAAAAAATAAATAAGTAAATAAAACTTACACATAAATTTCATTACATAAATTATGAATATCTTTTAGAAATATTTTAATATTAGATTGATAAATTGTATTGAAAACCTTCTATAAAAAATAAATGAAATACCTGAATCCCTTTTCGTTAATTTCTAAGAAAGTGAAATTTTTATTAAAAAAAAAATATTATTTCTCATCTTTAGAAATAAATTTAGCTTTTAAACTGGTGTTATTACTAGGTAAGAATATCTAATTGATAAAAATATGCGGCATTAATTGTATACAAAGGCAAGAACTACATTTCTAAAAATAATTTAAACCTAATAGGATTAATGTATATTGTTTAATTTCTTCACTATGATGCCATTTAATTTTATTATTATTATTTTGTAGAGTCCAAAATTTATTAAAGTACATTATTAGATTATAAACAAGAACACTGCAAAATGATTTTTAATATTATATATATATATATTAAAAATATTTTGTAAATGTATATTTTTCAATTGAAGAAAACGACCCTGTAAATCTCTAGAAAAGAACATCTTGTGTGAGTCAAACTTGATTATTCTTACTCATTCTTTTTGTATTGCATGTTTCAACTTTTGCAACATCGTAAACACGCAAACAACCTCCTGTTTGTTATTTAAAGTAGGACTTCCGGTCTCAGGAAAAGGGGTTTACTTCCCTGAAAATTTCCCTCAATGAGACGGATACTCCACAAACGGGGGACCTTTGGAATTTCCGCCCACAAGTCGAAGAGAGGATATTTCAAGTCATAAATCACTTATAAGTGCAGTCATCCAAAGGACTCAACTCTGGCCATTGATAAGGTATCCCCGTCTCAATGCTCTTGGTCTAATCATACCCAGAACAAATATTGATTTATCAGCCAAGTACGTTGTTCCAATTCGCATATTTCTCAAATATTAGCTGTTCAATCATTGAAAATGATTGGTAATTAATTTTTTCATGCATGGAAGTTAAATAAAAATGTTCAAGACATTAAAACAATAAAAAATTAAAAAACATTAAAACAACTTATCAAAAAAAAATAAAGTTGGCTTAATAAATTGATGAGGAAATATTTAGTAAAAAAATTTTGAAGAGAAAAATGATTTATTTTTTCTAAATTCTTATGTTTATTTATTATAATTTGATAATTTTTTCTGTGAAGAATCGCATTATTAAAACTGTTTGCTTTTACTTTTTTATCTAATATTTAAACTAAATCTTTTTGTATATATATTCTGATGGAAAATCGCTTAGCGTTTTATATTTTTATCAATGTTAGCTCATTCATTATCGGAAGATACTGAATTTGAATCTCAGCCGAAGATTCACCGTGTTCGCTAATGGTGGCTGCGATACGTAAAAAATGTCTATAAAAAATTTCACTTTAAGCAATATCCTCCAAGGGAAATGATACTTTTGAGATTTTTCTGTTTGGTTCATACTTCATAAATTATGAAGAACCACCTGCTTGTTCAACTAAATCTTTAGCATATTTGAGGCAAAAGTCACTTTTCAATTTTTGATAACTCTCGGTCTTGTACCTCCTGAAGCAGACCCGCAAGGGTTTCTGAACTTGACTGCCGATCAAATGGGATAAGGCAACAGAAACAGCAATAATCATACGAATTAATTATAAATGCTTAAAGTGATAAGTAAATTAGAAAGAATTTTATTTAAATGGGAAACTTCTTTTCTGTGAACTTACAGTTAGACAGGTGATATCACAATGAAATTTTATCGGAAAATAATATTGCTTGATCAAAATTCTAAAGAATTTTTAAGTATTTGTTATACTTTCTTAAAGATTCTCTTAGCAAAATCCATCAGCACAAGAAGAAGAAGTAGTAAAAGTTGAGATGGGAGGAAGCAGTAGAGGAAAACTGTAAGATCCTTGGGACTAGAAATTAGAGGAGTTTGGCTATCAGCAGAGGTGGCTGGAAGAAACTTGTTCAGAAGGCCTTAGCCCATCCAGGGCTGGTGCGCCAAGAATGATGACGATGATACTTTCTTGAAAAAATTCTACATATCTTATCCTTAGACTAGATGTGAACCAAAAACAATTAAGGAATATTTTTTAAGGAAAAATAGATAGTTGTGAACTTAACTTTGAACATACGACTTTGAAAGTTACTAAATTTGCTAAGTATTGACTTTTGGGCTTATCATGATCTAGAAATAGGATGGCGCTCAGCAGCGTGGAAGTTTTCCTCTTAAAATGAATAACAGGACATGGATATTGTTTCTCGATTCTCTGCCACCTCATTTATTAGTGTGGGTGCTTGGGAATTTTCTGAGTTTCTTCCTTTAGAGCACTTAAATAAGGATAATTATCTTTGAAAATTTTTCTCTGATGACAAATACACTGTGGATATTTCTTCTTCTTCTTCTTCTTAGAGTTGGGTTTGTATGTCATTGGGCACCTCTGCTTTTATCAACATTTGTTACTGTTAACTCCAAACCCAATGTTTCCTAGTTCCAGTTGCTTGGGTCACCCACTTTATTAATAAAGTCTGAGTCCTTTAATGGAATCTAGATGTAACTCTCTAGTATGGATGATGACTAAAGAAGTTAATCTAGGGAGGGCAAGGGCCTCGCATTCTTAAATGATATGCTTGGCCGTTTCCTCTTGCGTGTGACATTTCCTGCAGATAGGGTCTTGCTGAAACTGTCCCATTTTATGGAGGTGTTTTCTGAAATAATAGTGCACAGTTATGAAGCCTACGATTAAACGTATCTTTTGCCTAGAGCATCTTGGAATTTCAGAGGCAATCCTCGCTAATGATCCACAGATGATTCTGGTCAGAGAGTCAGTCATGCTAGCGATAGCTCCCTGACTTTCATCAGAAGAATATGGTTTGGAGGTCACTTCTACCTCCTGTGAAGGATTCATTGCTGCCCCTTCAGTAAATTGCCTCTGAGTTCCCTTGTCTTTTTTCAGCAAGGTCTACTTCAGAGGCTTCATCTGCAAATACAGAAAGGTTTGTTATTTCTTGTGTCTTTTCAGCCACAAGATAACAATTAATAAGCTCAAGTAATATAACAGTCCACCCAGCATTCCCTGAGTTACTGGGCAAGGCAAAAAGCTCTAGAAGTTCGCTAGGCAACTAGAGGCTCCGTTAAGACACCATTACCGCAGTACCAAATTGCCCTAGGCACGGGTCCAGGATCCAGGCAGCACCAGGGTTTACGGGAGCTGATTCGCGGCCTCTGATTCTATATTCAAGGCTTTCCTGTCATTCCTACAGGACGTTCGGCGATCCACCACCTGCCGACACGCCTGGTAGCTGCTCAGGCCCTAGGCTGTGGATATTTAAACAAGCTTATAATATATTTCAGCTGTTAAATTGTCCAGTATGTGGTGTTAAGATAAGATTGGTTGGCAGACATGACACTCAGAGCATTGTTGACGATTCAGAATCAGTAAAAAAAAGGAAGGTTATCTTATATAGCAGCAAAGTTTATGAGCTTTAATATAAAAAATATCAAAGCTAGATTGAATGAAGGGAAGAACTAAACCATAATAATTCTCTTCTACTATCCAGGGATAGGTCATATTTTCAGTACAGATTACGTACTTGGTACAACTATTTAAATAAATCCTATTTACAGATGTTCTCGTTTAATGTCATTATTCATTATATCCATACCACTACTGATAATCAATTACCATCATGTATGTTACGATCTGCGTGTGTGTGTTATTAGATAAATTAGTAACAGATAGTAGCGTACTATCTGTTACTAATTTATCTAGTAAATTTGCTATTAGTAAACTTGCGACATGTCTATATTGTCACAAATCAGTGTTGACCTGCATCTTTTTTATTAACAATGTATCTCTAGTAGTTTGAACTGAGATATTAATCACATAAATTTTCAAGAAATTAATAATCAAGACTTTCTAGAACATTTTGGGACAATAAGCACTATCACTGGTTACATTATTTTTTAAAAAGTATTTTACAACAATCAGTTAAGGTACGAGTGGAAACTTTTCTATTTCATACTTGGTCTCTAAGCAAATTGACAATCAAATATGTAGGAAGATGTCAGACGAAAAATATTATGCTATATTTTCGAAATACTTTTTGAGTTTTTTATAACTTCATATGTTTCTAAATAAATCTATATACTACTTGTACTACGTGTGAATTTGAGTTAGAACCAAAACAATAAATCTCGAGAACATACCTTTATTTCGTAAATTCCTAAACTTTAAATCATCATTTTAATTGGAAATCTTAAATACTTACTTATATTGATAGTACAAACATATGTGATAAGTTTCCATCACACATTCTGACTATTATTCTTTAAGTATCTAAAAACAACTGACTCCAATCTTTTTGATAATCATCTGTTGCTATTACTGAGCCAATTAATGTAGTCTGGAATTCTTCTTTTTATCATTTCTTTATTTTACCAGCTTTATAAAATTCATAGTTTCATTCAGAAATTTTTTATAGTTTTTTTTATTTTTAAAATCATGTAATAAAAATTTAAAAAATTAAATATTATATATCAATTAACTATTATAAAGCTTAAAAAATTGTGTGTTTTTTATACCAATTAAAAAATAAGTGTAGAAGATTACTAAAAATATTTGCTCAGGTAATTATGTTATTAAAGTACTATTTTAAACGAAATCAAATTTTCAAATTTCTTTGATAAATTTTTTTCATTTATCTAATTAAACTGAGTTATCGAAGAATATATAAATATTAACTATTTGGGAATGTAATACTGTAAAAATCATCTGATACAAAAATATACGTAAAAGTTATTTTCTGTAAATTTAATAAATGTATCGTTGGGAAAAAACAAGAAATCTGTAATTTTTTTCAATTTTTGCTTTATTTTATATTGTATTATAATCTAACATACTATTTTTAAAAATTTTGATTTTAATGTGTAAAATTTATACGAAGTTACTTATCATAACCAAAATCCTGGTTTTCATTGATTATGGAAACAATGTAAGGTATAATTAAATAGTATGTTAGATTATAAAATTTATTTTTGTTGTATATAAAATGTTTTGCTTTCAAAGATTATTTTTAAGTTAATTTTAGTTAAACTGCTAAATGGGGTATATATATATATATATATATATATATATATATATATATATATATATATATGTATATGTATATATATATATATATATATACAGAGAGAGAGAGAGAGTCCTTCTTTTGCCCCGAACTTAGTTACTACAATGCGATAAGATCTTGTGATTAGGAACTGGAGGTTTAGTATTTCAACAATATTATTTCGATATTTTACTCTTATATCAAATAATTATATAATATAAGTAACTAAAATAAATTTTATGATAAGGGATTTTGAGTTTGGATTAAAAGTCGGAGACCTGAAAACTGATGCAACTATTATTAATGTTATTTTCCAGTTCAAAATACATATGCTTATGTAATGCATTTAGGTATTGAAAACTACTCAGTTTTTTCATTAAAATAAAACAACTGTAAAAAAACTGACATTGAAATTAAATTTATGAAAAAAAAGATGATTTCAATACAAAATTAATGTTATAAACTATGTATAAAACATTCATTTGGAATTACCCTATTTTCTTTTATTATCTTAAAATTGCTATCTATACTTAGGAATATGATTAGAAATTAGCAAAAATGATGAACAAAACAAATTTTCAAGGGTGTTAGATTTTATATTTAATGGGGTGGATAAAATAAAAAACATTAGAATTTAACTGGAATTCGAAAATATTCGGAAATTCCTTCATTTTGCAGTTTCTTTTATCATTTTATTATCTAACTAATAGCCTGAACTTACTAAGATGGAAGCAAAATTTTCACTAAAATGAATTATATGAACAAAGTTTTTTGCTAAACTGATAAAATTTAATTCCAAAAGGCAGTTTGTTGCATACAAAACTGATTGGATTTCATTTATTAAGTTTAATCATTGAATTATTCTTCTTGTCACATATTTAGTAGCTCTGAATGCAAATTTTATATTTCACTGGTTTTTGTTTAAATTTTATTTAGCCATCATCGAAAAAATCAAAATAATGAATTTATTTACTTATGTGAATTTTTATTAACGGCATAAATAAAGCGCTTTCTCTTTAAAATGCTCTACTTTAATGACAATTAATAGAACGGTACATATAGTAACATTTTATTAAAAAATTTACATTTTAATAAAATTTCAAAAATTTACAAGTTAGTGTATTTTTAACTGAAAACCAGATGAATGTTCGGTGATAAGTCAATGAACTAGTAATTGCAAAAAAATAGTATAATGCAATTAAATCTATAAAAATAAATTAAGGCCTTCAAATGAGAAATTTTACTGAATAGTTCAATACAATTGTGAAATCAATCAAGCTTCGAAAATAGTAATGTTTAAAGTTCTAAAAAGTATAATGAAATATTTGAAAACAGAAGTAAAATTTTAAATATTCTTGAGAAATTTTTGAAGAAAATTTACCATTTCATTTATTTCTATCTATTGACGATAAGAATTTTTAAAATGTTATTGTATATTGTAAAAAATGTTTCTCCTATTAGCACAATGATTAAAAGATATTCGATATTTATTCCAGTCACATGGCATCAATATCAGTACGCCACTACAGATGCTTTTATCTGTAATATGGCTGGTCAAAATTCAAAACTATAGAAATCGTGGGTGAAGAACCCAGGACACAGTTGAATATCGATCACTTTATGCAACAATGGATATTTTCCAACGTTTCAGCTTACCCTCACCAATAACAATAGGGTGGATACTATGTATTATTTCCAATTACAGCGCGAGGTGCTTATCGGCCAACGAAATTTCCCTTTATGATGATATTTCCCAGCAGAATGCATACTTGTTTGGATATCCTGAATTGTAATAGATAGTTGGCTATATCGTTAATTCATATATAATTGAGTTTCTGAATATAACTTCAATATTTTGCAATACATTCGAAAGATATTGCATATTGTTTGTTTGCTTAAAGCTTTGCTTACCAGTTATTAATGTCATTGTTAAAAAAATTACTCATGTATATTAATAAAATACAATAATTCAGAGAGATTTTAATAAAATTAGCAGTGATTAATTTTCTTTACCTTAAAACAATAAGTTGATATTTTTGCTTTTAAACTGAGATTCACATAGACACACATAAAAAAGTACCAGCCAACAATGTTTGCCATGACAAAGTTAGTTATTTAATAATAATATTATGTTATAATGCATAGTAATAAAATACAAGTATAATACAATTCTGATCCAATTCTTTCGATAACATTTATATTTGCATTATATTAATATAAGCTGGTTGTTATAAATCTCTAGTTCACATCAAATCTGAATGAAATAGTATCTCTCTGCTTTATAAGTAATTGATAACGTGTTATAGTAACATATGGTAGCATATGATATGAGAAAATATCCAATATTATACTAACTTGAAGGAATTATTCAAGTAAAACATTTTATTTAATTTAAAATGGTATTACTTTAATGAAAATTATACATACTAGAAGCAAACTCTAATTATAAAAAGAGAATATTATTGGAACTGTTATAAACTTAAAATAAAAAAACTAATTATAAAATTATCAAAATACCAAAATTTATTTGTAACTCTGAAGAAAAAAATTTTACAAGCAAATGTTTTTACAAACTACCTTAAAGAGATTTGCTGTGCTATGAAAAAAATTATTTCGCAATTGAATGAAGAAAATATTCTTTTAAAAGAATATGTGGGTCTATTTCATTATTATAATTTTAGAAGCTGTAGATACATTTAATCTAGAATCGTTTATGAACTTTTGAGCCAAAGGAACGAGGTAAAATATTTTGCGAGTTTATAATAGTGGAGTTTTTAATAATTAATAAATATAAGGTATGTAATTGTAAAGTGTTTTATAGTTAATATGACTATAGTTAATGAGAATATAATAAATGTAATATTATAAAATACCACCAACAAGATGGCTCGTTGACACTAAAAATGACCTCAAGATACTGTAAGTTAGAAACTGGCAAAGTGTCGCTCTGGACAGACTGGGCTGGAAAAGGCGGGCTGTAGAGGCAGCTAAGACCTGTAATAAGTTGTTACGCTGTTAAAGAAAAAGAATATTAAAACATACGTTTATAATTTCATTTGTACGAAACATTTTAAATGAGTTTAAAAAAAAGTCACCATTTGTGAAATTTATTTTATGTGCATAAAACCAAAACGAAGAATTAAACTTACGATTTAACTTAATAAATAATATTGCGCATAAGTTCTCCATAATCTAGCAACAGCCCTGCTCTCCTTGGAATGGAATATCATATGTACAATCCCAGTCCCTGTTGCAGTAACGAGAATTGTCTGTCTTTACATCTCTCAAGTAGATGCTTGAGTTTTTCAGGCTTTCTTCTTTATGACATGATCATACTGCAAGTATTTTGCTACGTAGTGTTCACGTCACTAATTAGAGACTTAGGAGTATCAAAAATACATGCTGGCTTATTATTAGCAGAAAATATGAGAGAAAAATTATAATGCACGAAATTAAATTAATCAAATATGTAGTGATAAAATTTCTAAGCGAGTAGGTAACTATAAATTCTATAGCGCTATACTACTCTATATTTAATACCAATATTTCCCAAAAGTATTAAATAAATCTAAAAACAATTACAATATTTCATAAAATTAATGTTACTTTCACATGTAGGATTATAATTCACAAGCAAAACTTTAGCGAAAAATTTGCCTATTTTATATTTATTACATTTTTTATTGAAACAAATTACTACAAGATTTTATTTTTTTAAGATCCTCATATATATTTTACAAAAAAATATTTATCAGACTAGTTAATGTGTATTTGAATTCTGTTTTGATGACAATCGAAATATCTCAACAAGTCAAAGTTTTTAAATGCAAACTCTCCTTCATTTATATATATATATATATATATATATATATATATATATATATATATATATATATATATATATATATATATATATATATATATAAGGCAAAAAATATATTAAATACATTACAGGAAATCTAGCCAGTGCAAAATCAGCTAAAGAAAGATTTGGCAATATAAATAAGATAAAACATGAAAAATATAAGACTTGGACGATGAAGACGTGGTCCCTATGCCTTCTTATCATTTGCATAATATATTTTAGTATTTTTCCAATTTTCCAATTTCTGGTTTCAATATTTTTCATGTTTTATCTTATATATATATATAACCCGTTCTGAAAACTTAACTATATCAATAATTAATGTTACTTAACTAATAATGAATATAAATAATATTACAGATATTCTATATTTCTCATTACTATTGTTTATTTTAAGGAAAAGTAAGATATTAATTGAAATTTTCATTTCCTATCATTTTATTAAAATATTTTTGGATTATACTTCATCATCTGGAAATTAATAGAGTCATATTTTTATTAAAATATTTTTGGATTATACTTCATCATCTGGAAATTAATAGAGTCATTTAGTCTAACAACTGTATTTTTAATGCCTTAGATTGATTTTGAATAATTGGCTATAAGTCAGAATAAGTCGATAAGAAATCAAAAGAAACATCAAGTGATCAAGTATCGCATCGTGCTCAAAGATGCAGTAGCTATATAGCCAAAAGAATATCATATTTTGGGTTAATGTGTAACGACAAATTAAATTGCAGCAAGTATACTAGTAGGGATTTTATTAAACTACTAGGAAATTTTACACATTTAGAAAGCCTAGTGGGGAAAAATAGTTAAACTCCATCAAAAAAACATCATATGTGTGGCAATTTTCTATCGTATATGCACATGGGTACATTCATAATTTATTTGAAAAAGAAAATAACTAAGAAACTAACAATCACTCCATATCACATTTTAGAAAATTAACCGAGGAATTTAAAATAAGAAAATATCTATGTTGAAGATACGTTTCTAAAGTTCAATATATTTCTCGGAATCTTTCTTCACATAAATAAAACTTTGCCTTTTTAGTCCAAGGCAAAGATTGTGACCCACACTTCACTCTTCGTTTATCAACATGAATTCGTCAGAAAACCACGTACACGTATCTACAATTCATCTTATTTCTAGTAATGTCACCAAACATAGATGTTCTCACGTAGGGGTCAACTGACCTTCAACCCCTTACTCAAGAATTCTGCTTACAACCATGGTGAATGGACTCATTGTTTTCAGCAAACAGTTCAACTTCTAACAAGATGAGTTGTTTTTTTTTATTTTATCAGAACTTGGATCCTTGATGGCTCGACGTGATGCTGATAGCAAACGATAATATTAATCTGGGAAAGTTTTGATTTCTAAAATTGGAATGTCTTAATTTAAAAAATGGGGAAGTAAATGTTAAATTATTCAGCTAGATTTGGGAATTTAATAAAATGATATTTTAGTTTCACCAAAATAATTATATTTCTAATTCCTCCACTAAACAGAAAAATCAAATATTCGTATCTCAATAATGGAAAAATTAATGGAAATTCAAAAATTAAATTCTAGTGTTTTTTATATCAACTAGAAGTAAAAGGGCGAATATCTAGTTTCAAATTTTAACAAGAATAAATTATAAGAACAGACAATTTCACGAGTTTTAATTCTACACTTACATAAGCTTTTACCAACTTTTAAAACTTTTTTCAATTTTCAACTTTTTTATTTTTTATTTTTGGAATTTTGAACCTTTTTAGCCTTAATGTTAAAAAAAGGAAATAAAATCTTCATATTCGCAGCCACTAATAAACTCACAAATATAATTCGCTTTCATATGAAAATTTTATTACTTCGAACTTTGATCTAAAGACTTTAATTTTCTTACATTTATTAAATTAAAAAATTTAAGAATTATAAAATAATTAAAAATGAAACTCATTTACAATATTAATTAGCTTTTCCTGATATATCTTATCTAAAGTTCATAAAAATTCAACAAAATTAAGATTTATTTTATATATTAAGAAAGAATATATTAAGAAAAAAATTTAATTTTTTAGTATAAAGAAAATTCACTGAACAATATTTTAAAATAATTGTAAATTAGTATAAAGCATGAAATATTTTGGGTATTTAAAAATAGTCTTGAAGACTTAATCATTCTAAAAAAAAGTTGTATTAGTAATATAAATTTGATGTCGTTGATTCTGAAATTTTTTTCACATTTCCACTTAATGAAATTATTAAATAAATTACCGATCTTCATAACATATTTGACTTATCTCTCAGACGATATAATAACAAAAATAAATGCATGCATTTAGTTAAACTATCATCACTAAATTTAATAATCAAATATACAAACAAATCAATGGTATATCTTTATATTAATTCAAATGTTTGTAATTTAGATTTACTTCTAACATATCTAAATTCATTTAATTTCAGTCAAATACCTTACCATTGTAAATTGATTAATTATGTTGATCGGCTTTGGACATTAACTTCAACCAAGAATTTTTGTTAACTGAAATATACCCAAAAACAGATTAGAAATTAACAATATAATTTTAAAAGAAATTTTAATGATATCTTTATCATTCAAATAATCAGATATTTTCGGCCCTATTCCTAATTTAGTAATTTTATTAACACCATTCAGGTAAGATCAGATTAAGTTAATAATTTGATTGCTATTAGTTTTACAAATTTGCATTTAATAAATTAAATAAAACTTAAATTAATGACTCTATTTTTATTTAATGACTGATTTAATTCATTTTGCTTATTAATTATTAAATATCTACATTTACTAATTGACTTCTTGGGCCAAGAAATTCAGTGAAATTTTTATCCTAAGAAACTTTTAAAGACAGTTTATTTTGAATTTTAGTTTTTTATGAACTCCAATAATTATAGATGTCTTATTACTAAGTTTTTTTTTAAAGTTAGTTGTTTTTCGATTGATTTTTTTCACATGTTAATTTTTCCTTTTTTATTTACTTATTATTTTTTACATTATTGCAGCCAGTGGAATTATTGTAATGATATACTCTTATCTTTTAATCTTTATCTTATCTTTTAATGTTGTGGGAATATCAATTGATTTTCACTTTCAACTAGAATGCAATCCAACGAAATAATTATTTCAATCATTTGACAACAAACTTATATTCGAATTATTATTCATTTCATTTTGCACAGTAATTTTTATTACACATATCTAATTGCTATATCATTTCTTAGAAAGTAACTTTTTCAATTTCAAATATTCTTTATTCCAGTGCATCATTAATTATCTATTTGCTTACGATATTTCATATTTTTTTCGAAACAACTTTTTACCCAGCCCCATTCAGTTAATTATTTGTTGCGATGTTTCCTTCAATAATCTTTCGTTTCCTTATTTTTCTTTTATTTTATATTTACTTTTTAGATTTCTTATTCATTTGTTCGAAAGCATCTGAAACAGTTTATCTGTTTATCTGTGTATCATTTGCTGCATTGAAACTTTACACAAATAAACTCGAAATGCCCATTCCCTCCCCCTTTTTTTAAAAGGAACTAGTTTTTACTCCAATCGTTGTTTCGAATTTTTTTTACTTAATTTTCTTTTTATTACATCCAATTATTCTGAATGAATTTCGTTGTTTTTCCGAATTATGCATTTTGCTAAAGAATAAAAGCTTTTGCTATAAATATTGATATTAAATGATTTCTATTTTAAATTAATATTAAATTATTAGTATTAAGCGTAAGGCCTCCAACTATATATATATATATATATATATATATATATATATATGTATGTATGTATGTATGTATGTATGTATGTATGTATGTATGTATATAGTTAGAGGTCTTACGCTTCCACAAAATTATTCAAAGTAATATAGGGTTTCTGTTATTAAGAGACGTATTTAGAGAAAAATTAATAATGACCTAGGATAATATTTTTTAAACGATTAAGGATAAATGAATTTAGTTCATCAATGAAATAAATAAATTATAGTGATATTTACATTCTTAATTTCATAAACACTACCCAAATATATGCAGCGAGAGAGAGAATAAAAATTCCATTTTTGTCTCCTCAAGAGCCCCATTCTTGTTTTCTGTTATCAGTTATATTTATTTACATTTTTTTTTTTTGCTATTACCGCCCCTGAAATAATATATTTGGGGTATATTACTATTTTATTTTCTACTTGATCATGAATTTTGCTTTTATTTTTTAAATTATATTAAATACCTTTTCAATTTGACACAACATCTGAGACAACATTGACATACAACATTCATTCATCAAAAATTTTCTTTTACTTGGTGACTTTTTAAATTTTATTTTATGAGTGTTAAGAGTTTTAAGTGTTTTTATTACATATTTCTAAAACCAGGACAAGAAAAGATTGCATTCGCCATACCATCTATTTAAAATATCTTAACAAAATTAGAAATGCAACTTTTAAATCTCATATATTCTAGAAGTTTTTATAAATAATATATTTAAATACTGGACATAAAACATGTTTTATTAAAACTAAGAGCATACATATTTAAAATAGGAGGAAATATATTTTTAAACTAAGATTGTGTACTCAGATACATTTGCAAAGAATCTATAAAAAAATACCAGAAAAAACTAAAAATGGAAAAATATATATGGATACAAATCATATAAACTTTTTATCAGCAAAATTTTCCATAGTTTCTAGATATATTTTCACAAATAATTTAAAAATATTTTTTTTAAAATTTGTTTAAAGAGAACTACAATTATATAATTCCCTCACCATATTTTCTCTTTTTTTTGTCTTCAAGATAAATTTTGAAAACATAAATGGTGAAATAACTATTCTTTCGCTTACTAGATGGCGGGACTGAGTATTAAATTCGTCAAACAAACTGTTTTCATAAATAATAGCTTGAATGATTAATAAATTATTAAATGTAAGATAAGCTTTAATATTTCTTAGTAGCAAGTAAAGTGAAAAAATAATTTCTGAATTTTGGATCCAGAACTTATATATTTTTTGCTATATTTTATGCTCTAATAATTGTGACTCAATGAATGTAAGGACAGCACTTTCTTGGACCCTTTATAGGGATAATTGCAAATGTTCTACTATTACCAAAATATTTTCATAATAACAAATGAGTTACTATATATAGATGTACATGTAATATTTAAAAATTCATTATTATGTTTATTTTAAGATCTAACAAAATAAATGCAAAACATACTCATTCACTTCAAATTTGCTGATAGTATGATACATTAAATTCTCTGCTTTGAAAAAAATAAAAGAAAATCAAAAACTATAAGAAAACATTTGTAACTCATCTAAATTGCTATCATCTTTTAAAAAATTAATGTCATATTTCTTTGAGAATCTGCAGAGTAAATCTAAATTTATATATATATATATATATTCACATAAAAAAATTTTCTCCCTTGGAAAAAAAAATCTTGACAAATTTTTAGCAGTTGTTTCATTAGTTGTTGTTTGCTAATTTTTGAAAACAAAAAGGATAAAAAGTAAAATAAATTACAAAAACAGAATATAAAAATAATGAAGTTTTATAATTTAAATCAATCCTTAAAAGAAACATCGGAGACAGTTAGGAATCTATTCTGATTCAAAATCATATAATTTAACATTTTTAAGGTAAGTTCAATTTAAACTTTGAGGCAATTGAACATCAGAGAAAATTTATAATTAGAAGTGAATATTAAATGGTAAGGTGAATAAGAAGTGAGTTAATTTATGCACAAAACTAAAGTACAACTAACTATTCAAAGTATTTGGTCACGAAAGTACAGGCCGTACTTCAAGTGGAGGGTACTAAAAATTACTTTATATGATATATTAAAGAGGCAATTTTTTTCCTAAATTAATTTATTTTTAAAGTTATTGATAAAAGAAAAAATCATAATATAATTAACTCAAAGCTTAAAGCAGTTCCACTTGGTTCTGAATGAGTCAATAAATATTTTATGTACTGGTCAAATATTCCTTTTTAATCGAATTTGATGAAATATTATGAAGTATATAAAGAATACTTTTAAAATGTTAGCAATATTCATGTTTACAATATTCAGGATACATGGAATAATATTTTTAAAGTAGTTGAAAAGGTTATGAAAAAAACGATACATCGAAAAAGTTATAAAGTATTATCAGCAATGATGGGGGAGAAATAATAACTTTCGCATCAAAAGCCATTGAAAATGACCATGCTTGAAAAAGTGTATCCTTCATTAACAAATTTTGTGCCAAAAGCACTTAAATAAGTAAAAAAAGTATAGCAAATTTTGTGTCAACTATTCATTATTTCAGATCACACACGCTCAATCAATGACAATTTAGATAATTCATCGAGAGAACTTGAAGATGAGTTGCCATTTTATATTACAATATATTGACTTAGGTGCGAAAATTTTCTTAAGTGAGTTTTTAAGCTAAAATAAATTATTGAAAAATTTTCTTGAAGGCAAGGAATTTCCTGATTTAATTACACTATGAGTGATGAAGTTATCATTTTATGCGGGTTAATTATATACGTGAATGATTTTAATTCAAAGTGGCAAAAGAAAACTAACTTTTGTCCGTCATATTAAATCCTTTTGGCAAAAAATTAACTTGTTTTAATCCCAAAGGAAAGAAATATTTCACGCATTTTAATATATAGTAAATAATTGATAGCAAATTGAAAGTAAATTTTGAAGCAACTGTAATAATCCAAAATTATTTTCGTATCAACATAGAAAATTTTATCCCTAGTCTTCAATTTGCAATTTGTTATTTTGCACCTTGCGCCTTAAAATCCAGTCGAATCAGAAATTCAAGTGGGCATGATTGATTAATATTATAATGAAATTTTGAAAGGAAAATATATTTTATGCTCATGATTGTTGAAATTCTGGAGTTCTCCTCTCACATTCATCAAAAAGTAATATCAGGAATACATAAATAAATATAATTTTAAAAGTGATATTTCTTTTACGTGTTTTTATTTGACACGAATTTCATGACATGAATTTCAAAAGAAAGGGCTAGGAGAAAGGGCACAATAATTATTTACATAGCACTGACAAGTCCCGCTATCTAGAGGCAGTAAAATTAAAATTATAAAAACTTCAAAGATAATAAGTTCAAATATTTCTGATACACCCAATTTGTTTAATATCGTAAATTTTCTGGAGGCTTATTTTCACACTCGAAGTTGCTTATTTGTGTCAGATAAAATATGTGAAAAGATATTTCAGAGTAAAATTAATAAGAGAGTATTTAAAGTCGTTATTGATAATTTTTATAAATAAACTTAATCCAGAACTGTAAACAGTTGACAGAGATAAATTAGTTATGTAAACCTCATTTGTTTTAAATATAAAAGTTAATTTTCATGACATGAATTAACACGTGTATTTCACTTACCATAAATTTATAGGACAAATTTATTAATATTGATTATACAATTTAAATTTTCAGTTTCATATAGTATATTTCTATTTTATTTCCTCCAATCACATTATTTTATTAATAAGATTTATTCCATTGTAATTTGAAAATATTCTTTAGAAAGTATGTGAAGTAAGGAGGGCGTAGTTTCATAGATTGCGTCCAGGATCCTGGAATATTTTGAATATATAATTAAAATTTTTCAAGTATTCGTTAAATTCCATGCCTTAAATTTGTTAAAATTTTTTAAAAATATTACGCAGAATATCTATTAAACAGGATCGTTATGCCATATATGATATTATAGAATCGCATTTGTTTCTGCCATACCTTTACTCTAAGAATTTTATGATTTCGGTGTGCACATGTTTGGTTATTTGAGCGGAATCAATATACTATATTAAATTTTCTTTCATTTGAGATTATTTATTTTTGATGTAATAAGCAAAATTAAGAAATTTAATTTTAGAAATTTATGACTAAAATTTAATTTTGTCGGAATATATTTTACAATATATCATAAAATTCAAAAAACTGAGCAAGAGTTTTAACTATTACTCAATGCTGACATCTATCGGATGTAAAATTAACTATCGAGTCATCCTGAAATATAGTGCATTATTTCAGTAATTCTTTAAAAAAAATAATATGTGTTTCGAGAATGAAAATACTCACATGATTAGTTTATTTGCATTACTAAGCAATATTTAACAGATATTGAATTTTATATCGTAAATAATATTTTCGCTTTAATTGTTTGTCTTCCATATATTTACAATCCTTCTTTTTTAAATATGAATATTGCTTAAACATCCATAAAATAGATAAGTTTGTCTTATCTTCCAATGATAAAGATTTTTTATATTGCAGATCACATTTTCGAGCTGCATTTTAAATAGTCAGACACAATTAAATAATATTAAATACTTAAATTTGTGTTGAATCATGCAAGAATAATAATATCAGACATCCTGTATATTATTTGTCAAATATTGACACAAACAGTATAAAACATATTGATATTGATAGAGAAAAACTTATTTTGAGGCATACTTTAAATCTTTATATTATTAAAAATATACAGAATAAATCAAAAATTAGTTCTTTTCAAACGTAAGTTTATAAATTTTTTTTGTTTTTACATTTCAAAAATGATCAACTATCCTTTAAAGCTGATTAAAAATATCCTTTTGTTCGCTAAATCATTTAAAATTTAAAAGATAAATAAATAAAACAGTAAGAGAGAGAACTTTCGAATGATTTGTAAAATTTCTATCTTTCTAGAGCTATGTATTTATTTCATCTCATTTAAAATGAAGTTTTTAATCAAATCTCAATAAAGAAGGATTTAAACATGGACAAAGTTTCTAATTAACAATCTTAAAGTATTTCTGGAAATTGCTATTATGTATTCCAATATAACATATGTGAAGAATGACTTAATGATGAAAAATCAAATTTTTCTAATCAAAGTTAGGTTTATTGTTTTCTATTTTTAAAGTAATTTCCCTGAAGATCTGTACACTTTTATATTTTTGAGCTAATTTTCGAAACACTTTTTCTACTCCGATTAGGGTGCCTTTTAAACATGCGTTTTGAATTATTAACTGTTTCTTCGGGTGATGGAAATCGTTAAACAAGTAATTTATATTTGACGTATGGGAATAAAAAATTCATTGTCTGCCAAATCAAGACTGTACGGTCTATGATTCATCAATTTGATGTCTTGGCCAGTCAAAAATTCTATTTTTGTCGATGTGGGAGGGCTCGCATTGTCATAATGAAGAATAATTCATTTCTTCGCTTTACCTTCTTCGATTTTTTTAAAGGATTTCAGGCAAACAAATGGATGTGTACCATCCAGCATTGATCTAACATCATGGGTGCCATATGACAGGTAACTTTAAAAAGAAAACATGTAACCAGGATTCTTCTGCCAACAACTTTTTTTCATTTGACTCAACGAGCTAAGTGAAACAAAACTTGTATGACCTATACAGTCTATAATTGTTTTGTTTCATACTCATATGCACAGATCCATGATTCGACATCTGTCTTGATGTTATATTCAGCCTTTGATGCATACTGAACCTGTTTCCTACATTTTTATGTGTAAATCGATTCGAACTTTCTTTTGAATTTTGATCGTTTTCCAGATTATGTGAAATACAATGCAAACAAATCTTTCTTATGGTCAAATGTTTCTGTAATCCCTTACTGAAACTTGTCCTATTAATATCCAAAGATGTCTTAATTTCATGAAATGTCATATGAAGATTTTGCCTCACCAGTTCATGCACCACATTGTTATTTTCTGCAACGAAACCAATTTTGAACAACATTCACGGAATTCATCCTGACACAAATGTCAACTACGATTAAATTCATTTTACTAGCTTTTATTGTACTGTAGAATAATGTTCTAATCAATCCATAAATTAAGTTCAGTTAAGCCTTCTTGCCTCGATTATCTATGTTCAAAGTTATGAAATAATTGCAAGAAAATATTCACGAGTCAATTCCTTTATTTAATCGAGATAAATTTTTAAATTAACTGTTGACATAAATTCAGTTGTTAATAATAACACTCAAAAATAGCAAGACTTTTTGAAGAAATTATAATTAAAAATATCAAATTGTCGTTGGAAGCGTCTGCGGATTCCTAGTAACACATATTGTTGCTAAGTCAAAAAATATAAATAGCCACCCTCATAAAATGTAATTTCGGCCTTATAATATGCTTAGAAAAATGTTGCTCGCATTTATTTTTAAAAGGATGCAGACGCAATTGCTTGAAAAACAATTAATAATTGGCAATTAATAATTTGAGAAGCACTAGCATATATTTATATTTCAGAGATAAAAGATTTTTTCTTCGCAGATTTTTGTGACTGATTTTAACTGTATTTGCATTTATAATTATTCAGAAGATTATTATAAAATGTAAAATCTCAGTTTCCAAAAATTAATAAGTTACACGAACTTTCCTTCATTAAATTTTTGAATACTTTAAAGAAACATGATGCATTAAAAATATGTTAAACCCGCATCCATCAATATATTTATTATTCTGCAACAAAAACAAAATTGAAGAAATATTGTAAAAATGTCTTTAAAGTATAAAAATAACCAACTTGCTGTAAACTCTTGTAAAAAAAAAAAAAACTTTTATTTATGAATAAATCTTTTAATGACTATATGTATGCTTAAACTGCTGATACTTTATTTCCAATATATTGTAATTATAATTATTAGGAATTATATAATATATAGAATTTATATTGGGTCATAAGACGTTTTTTAAAACGTGTTTGGTCATAATTTTTTTTAATAAAAAATGAAAGTAGGGTTTGGTTTTTTTAAGAATCATAAATGATATTATTGAATGTTACAGATATTGTTATTGAATGGATTTAGTCTCAGATAATATATCATTTACCGTCGTAGACACTGGAGTGGATATTTCAAAATATTTATCCCTTTTTCGATGCGAAGAGTGAGGATATTTAAAACTAGTTTTTACTAAAGAAATATATTCTTCGTCTTCAACTTTAGCTGTAAAATTGATTATATTTTCGAAAATTTATCATCATAAGAATTTGTGATGTTTTTAAAACTAAATTACTCTATACACTAATTACCGGATTTCAAAGTTTAATTCTTAAAACTTCATTAAGTACGCATGATTCTATCAGAAGAAATAACAGTTCAGCGTAGTAATGTTGTTACGCCTGTAAATTCAAATGAACATAGATGATTTAAATTTTTGTTTGAATGCTATAATGTATAAACAAAACTTCATAAACTAGTAAACTTACAATTGTTTTTGCTTTTATTGTTCTGACTTGAACTTGTAATAATATTTGTTCATCTTCTCAAATATTTTATACTAAAATTCATGCATCATGAACGGTCATCTTCAATATTTGTTTAGTTTTTCTAACAGCAAATATTTCTTTTTAAATATCAAGTTGAATGAATCGAAAAGAAATTTCCAGGTGAGATTGTTTTGTGCAATAAGGTTGTCAGGTGTATTTTTATACATGGAACTGAAGTGAATTACTGGTTTTGTGTACGTTTTCTGGAAAATCTAAGTTTTGAAATCGGAAAAATGAAGTGTTTATATACAGAAAAAGAATTTGATCTTCTTAAAATTATACTCATCTAACTTTGTAACAAATGTAAATAATTTTATTTTCTTAAATTTGAAAAATTTCATTATCAGTAATGTTAGAAAATTTAAGGGACAAGATTTTAAATGTTCAACATGATTTGTCTGCTAGGTGAGTATGTCCACTTATTTTCGTCATTACTTCTCTTTGATTTTTATTACTTTTTGCTGTATATATTTAATCTTTAAATGGTTTATTATTATTGATAATTCATCCAGAATTAGAATTGTATACAGAATTAATATAGAATATTATATATATACATAATGAATTTTAATGTTATAATTGTGTTTGATATGTTATTAGAAACTTTACATTTGTTTGTTTATTTCAGTCTAAATTATTTTAAAACTGAGGCAAGCCTCATAAATTATATATTTAGAAGAAAAATCAGAATTTATAACTGTTTTGTATTGCATTTTCATATAAAATATTTCTTGAAGCATGAAGTTTTTAATATTTTATTCCTATAAATTTTTTCAGTAAATAAATATTCATTTAAATCTTTATATATGTTGTAAGTTAAGGCTAATTTTCTTTGAAATCCAAAAGTAGAAATTTTGCTTGCAAAATTGATTGTTTATAAATACTAATTATAATTATCATACATCTTTCATAAGACATTTTTTTCTGTTTCTTACATTAAAGCTTAATTTCCTTTTTTATTTAAAAAGTTTAATTAGTTGCTCTGAAAAGTTTTATGTACATATGAAAAATGGAGGAAAAGTAATGTTTAATGTATGCTTGCATATTTATTGTATTTTGTATAATTATATATTGCTAAAAATCATCCATAATTATACAGAAACTTATTTGTTTTTACAATAAATACACTAACTAAAAATAATATTAAAAAAAAATGTTATTTTTAGTTTAGGTACTAAGTTACAGTAAGAACATAATTGTTACAATAAGATAAAACTAACTATGTAGGTAAGCTTTTAAATATGTAATGTAACATTTGAAAGTTTTTATACATGTAAACCTATTTTTGTGAAATTCACAAAAAATGCAGTTATTACTTAGTATTTTTAGTGAACAAAATGTTCATGAAAATTAAATTTTAAATAACCATTTTGTAATGTATTTTAATTCATGTTTAATATAATTTGCTGGTATTCATTCAAGTGCAATTATTTTTTTATTTAAAAATTGTTTATATGTAAAAAGTTATAACTGGTAAATTTATAATGGTTAATTTATTTAATTGCAATCTTAAAATAAAAAAAATTCATTTTTTACTTTGTGTTCTCAAGCCTGTTTTTATTCTATTAATTAGTTAAATTTCCCTAAATTTTCTTGAAAACTTTTATTAATTAAAAAATTACATATTGCAATTAATTTATCTTTTAAATTTATAAAAATAAAAAGGAAATATAGTTACATTTTTTTTTTTACATATTGTTTAAAGTTTTCAAATTTTATGAATATGAGTGTAAATAGATTACTTTTAAGAAATCATATATTTGCGTTATCTATAATTGATAAGGATTATGATTTATTTAAAGGTCAGTTAGTTGTACACTAGTAATTTTTATTTACATTCTATTTTAGGTATATAAAAGTATTTATTCTAGTGAAAATTTTTTTTGCTTATAATTTTTTATTTTTTTTACTTGATTTTCAATATTTTTTAAACTTTTTGCAAATTAACATTTTTTTTTTTAAAAATTTTTTAAAATAACTGAAATTTTTATATAATTTTATTTAATTTTAAAAATGATTATTTTTTCCATGAAGTCTTGATTGAATGTGTGTTTCTTTATTATTCTATTTTTCATTAATTATTGCATTTATGTAAAGTAAATCAAATTAGTTTTAATGCATAATATATTTTTTTAAATTTCAGTTTCAGAAATTTAGCTACTGGAGATGTGCAATCATCAAAGTAAGTTTGCTTAAAAATTTGTACAAATTTAATAATTCAAATTAATATATATTTCTTATTCCTTATCAAAAATTGACATACTTATGCATATTCATATATGTTATATTTTTCTTATATTCTATTTAAATTTATGATATTTTATGTATATAAAATCTTAATTTTGCTTTTCTAATTATGTATTGGTAATTTGAAAAGAATGTAAAAAGCATGTCAATTCTTAGAAAATAAAAATCCAAATTTATTTATACTTATTTGAAACGTATATATATGTATACATATATATATCTGCTGCTTTTTTATGAACCTTTAATTTACGAATACTCACTTTTTTTAAACTAGTGGCTAGTCCTCATCCTGATGCTATAGACAATGATAATTTTAACTCCCATCTACATACTAAAACTTTGAAAAAAAATCTCTTTTTTACATATTTTTGTTTCTGACAAATAGTTTTCTATTTTTTTATTGTTTATGATCTGATACTTTTTAATTTTTTATTTGATTTCTTTTTCATATAATGCCTGATAATTTGATTTATTCTTGAACAATAAAGCATCATCTACAGGAATTATGGCAGGGGAAATTTGATGGGAAAAAACTGTAGTGTCAAATTAGACTCCTAAGAACATATAAAAGGGGGTAAAGTTCTCTGTATATAGGAACATATAGTGAGTGAAAACGCTAAAAGTTTTAAATCTGTTGTTTTGTAGCTGAGATTTTGTTTCATTTGAACAATATTTTTGAAATTTTGTTTGTTGAGAAGGAGATTGAATCAGTTTTACTGAGGTTTTGTCATGGTTGAAGATACAAACATGTTTATCAATCAAAGTAAGAAAGAAAAATCTTAAAGAAGTAGATGAAAAATATTAAATGCATAAAAATTGCCAAAATTATGGAATTTCAGAGAATAGCGTCTTGACAATTTTAAAAACGCAGGAAAAATTCCTTGAAAAAGCAAATAGTAGAAGTGTTTCCTCTTGAAAATGTTGTAGATAAGCAAAGCCACCTGAACTTGAATGTTTTTGCTTATAACTGAGAAAAATTAGAGGAATGATCATTCCTGTTGCTGGTAATGGCATAAAGTTATGTATGGTTATTGAACTGCTTTACTACAAAGATGAATATAAAACATTTCAAAGCATCAGACTATTGGCTTCAAAACTTTAAAATCAGAAACTAAGCTCTTGAAAATTGTATGAAACTGCAAATAAAATTTCAGGAAATATAATAATGAAAAATGGAATAAGGAAATCACTATTTTCCAAATATGACCCAAATGATGTGAACCTGAAAGAAAATTAAGCTCTGAAGGTCATAAATGTAATGGGGGTAAAAAAGTGAAGAAAAGAATTGCAGTGTTGCTTGTAGACCACATGACTGCAATGGAAAAACTGTTTTTCATAGGATTTAATGTCTAGTTGTCTTAAAAATACTCACAAACTACCACCTGCATATCATGTTAACATTGAAGCTTAAATGGCTGAAAGGATTTATAAAAATTGGCTGTGAGACTTAGATTAACATTTTTTATCTGAAAATTATAAATAATTGCACCGCTCACTTTAAAATCTGGGATCTCGACTCAATCACAAATTGAGTCGAGATCCAATTAAGGAAAGTTCTGTCTTGCAATCCGTGAATCTGGGCCTAATCAACAACATCAAGAGCAAATATCAAAGGGCTCTTTTGCAAAGAGTGATTTTAGACTTGGAGTTGAAACAGCGTTATAAAAATGACCTTTTAAGAGCAATGCATTTGTCAATTAATATTGAGAATGATGTTGAATATCAAAAACATTTCACCATTCAGACTTTATTAAAGAACTTTCCATATCTGAAGAAGGTAAAATCCTAGCATACGTAAAATGTTTTAAAAAATGACAACAATGGTGAAATTACAAGATTTTTAAATGCAAAATGTTTAAAGCGATAACCTTTTGAATCTCACTGAATCAACAACAACCAATCATGGTAAAATTGTAGTTTTCAAAATCCTATTTGTGCCTTATCTCCAACTTTAAATCACCCAATGTCACACTATTTTCAATTTTAAATATGACAACTTTGGACATTTTATTATATTTATTTAGCAAAGAACTACAAAACTAAAGGCTACAAACTTAACTACACATATTTTACAAAATTTACATATTACAAAACATAAAAATCTCTAAAAGTAAATATTATTTGTTATCTGGTAATAAAGTATGATCACAATCAATTTTTTAATTTTATTTTAAATAATCAAAAGAATACAAATACTTTAAAAATACACTGTATATAACAAAACCAAACAGGTATTAACAATTGTTTTATAAATCTAAATCAATAATCTAAATAACATACATTTTTATAAACACTAGGATTTCTAATTAACTGGGCATTGACTCCCATCTTAAAATAACACATTACTCTAGTTTTAATTGGTCAAGTAAAACATTTCAACAAGAAACATCTCAAATATTTCTGTACCATACGTAATAAATTATACATATTTTATTATATAAAATTATAATCTATTATATAAATTAAATTGAATAGCATAAAGTAAAAGTACTTAATCAAATTCTCTGACGCTTCAAATTAAAAAAACTTTCAAAAATATAAAAAATTTCAAAAGTTACTTTCAGAACTACAATTTTTAAACTAAGCAACTTAAAAAATTATAACATCTAATTAACTTTTAAATTGTGAGAAAATAAACAAAACTTTACACACACAACCAGTTAATAATAAACTTAGATAAAATAATACACAGCATAAGCTCAAAGATTATTGAAACTACAATTGAATCACTCAACATTCTAATATGTCATAGTATAGCCAAACAAATACATATATTAGTGATGCAGTACTCTACAGGTTTGGAGCATAGGCACCTGTACTGACTCATAGGATGATTCCCATATTAGAACTTTATTGCTCTCCCAAACATTGCTAATCTCCCCAAATCCTTGACTAGATTAATGTTATGTAGACTAGGATTAAGCCCTGAAGGAAGCCAAGGTAATTTATTTGATGATTTGGAAAGTGATGATGAATCTCTCGTGAATGAACTTCAACAAAGAACTCCTTAGCTGTCTGAAATTTCTTTCGAGGATTTTTTGAATATAGACTCACATGTGATGTGTGCAAAAGAAAAATTTGATGATGAAATTATTGAAAATATAATGAATAATTTTGAAAAAGAGCTGTCAGATATCAAACAAGAAAATAATAATGTGGTGCTAATATCGTCTGGAAAACTTGTAACTGAACGGATAAGAGGACTAAAGCAATTTTTGAGAAGAAAAGCAGCAAAATGCTTTTATATTTTGAAAAAAATGAAAAAATATATTTTGTAAACATAGTTTTTAAATGAAAAAAGATAAATGATTACTTTGCTTGTTTATTCATCAATAAAATGGAAGAAGTATTGTTTTTAAGCTTGTTGTGGCTTATCCCTCCTGGTTGACAGTAGCATCATACCAGGTCCAGGAACCTGAACACCATCAAACAATGGAGCACTGCCTCAGGGCTCGAGAACAGCTGGCTTTTATTTAAACCAATTCAGGCCAAAATGTGGGCAAGAGCAGCTTGAATCGCATTGCATTTTGGATACAGGGGTTAAACTTTGTGGTCTGTCACATGGCATTGTACGTGAGTGTTGCCAATTCCAGTTAGAACAGCAACAGAGCAATTTTCTGCATACCATTTTGCTCTCCTCCAAGAAAAACAGATATCTTGGTTGACCCAGGTGGCAATCTCTGAAAAAGGCAGCTAATATGAGCAGTATCCTTATAACTGCCCTCTTGGGCCAGACCATAGCAACTTCATTTCCATGCACATTTACATGTGATTTAACCCACTGAAAGGAGATCTTAACATAGGCAATCAAGTAAGTCAAAAGCCAAACGATGTTCTTAGTCGTTTGGTCCCATGCCTCCCCCAATCAGATAAATGCTGAGTGGAGCTACGACTATGAAAACACTCTCACTTATGCAAAATTGTTTTTAAATATGGATTTTATAGTGTTTGTGCATTCTAATTAATTTTTTCTAATGATATTTATCAATTCATTTTTTTTCATTTAGGGCTAAGAAACATAATTACAGAGATGTATCAATAAATGCTGGAGGGGATTTGTTACATTAGTAAGAGAATATATTTATTTAGTTTTTCTTTTTGTGCAATATATCTTATGTTCACTTTTTGTTATGAAATATAAACATAACAATATGTTTTTAAATTAAAACAATTTCAAATAATTGTTTAGCTACCAGGAATTATGGTCTGAAATTCATGAGAATGATGTTGAAAATGCAACCAAAGCAGAAGTAAGAATTTCCTTATTTTTTTATGTGTAATGAAATATTTGTAATATAATCTATTATTCTAAATTAATAATTTGAATTGAATTACATTTACAAAATAAAATAAGCACAATCAGAAAAACAAAAATCTGATGCTCTCTTTGGTATCAACTAGGCAATAATATGGAATTATTTTAAATGCTCATGGAAGTAAGTGTACTGTATTCATTTGACAGACTTTATTTGTTAATTTTAAAAAGTAAAATAAATAAAAGTATTAAGTAATTTTAAAAATATATTTTCTTCTCTGTTATAAATCTTGATCTGTTGTTAGTAAAGAAATCATTGGACATTTTAAATGTAGGGAGTATAATTACACCTCAGGAAATTACACAGATTTTATTTGTCAATAATTAAATATTCTCAATTTGAATGTTCTTTAAGCCACATCTTGTTTAAATTAGAGATACATAATAATATAAGAAATTTTAATCTAAACTTAAAATAGGAGTATTAAATGATTTAAGTTATTTTTACTTATATTTGAATTATGAAATTAATATTGTGTTCATTCTAAACTAAGAATTAAATTTTTATTGTAATCCACTTTAATCCAGCTGCATCAGAAAGCTTTTTGAATCATACATAGTTATTGACTGGAAGAAATTCCAGAAGGATTTGACTGGGTTGGTTGAGCTTGGGAACAGACCTATTAGAGACAACTACGATCTAGAAGTTACAGCAGACCTTCTGCACAGTAATATTCTAGATTCTTATCATAACAATTGCTCTATTCGCACTCGGAGAGCTAAACTCCAATGTCCTTGGTGGAATGACTCTCTAGCAGCCGAAAGGGCAAATGTGAGGAAAAATTTTAATAAAGTCGAGCTTTTTGTGCGGTCAATTTGAAGACCGCAAAAACCAATGTTCTTAGTTGGGAAAAACAGAAGATGTATGAAGCTTGGCTCAGCACTCCTGGTCAAACCCACGCTGAAAGTATGATCTGTGGATCATCAGCGAAGATTGCCTCTGAAATTCTAAGATGCTCTAGGCAGAAAATACGTTTAATCGTAGGCTTCATAACTTGGCACTACTATTTCAGAAAACACCTCCATAAAATGGGACTGTTTCAGCAAGACCCTATCTGCAGGAAATGTCATATGCAAGAGGAAACGGCCAAACATATCATTTAAGAATGTGAGGCCCTTGCCCTCCCTAGATTAACTTCTTTAGTCATCATCCATACTAGAGAGTTACACCTAGACTCCATTAAAGGTTACTCGGACTTTGTTAATAAAGTGGGTGACCCGAGCAACTAGAACTAGGAAACATTGTGGGTTTGGAGTTAATAGTACAAAATGCTGATAAAAGCAGAGGTGCCCAATGACATACAAACCCAACTGTAAGAAGACTGAAGATGATACATAATTATTGACAAATATGTGGAACAGAGGAAGAAATTATTAGTTAATCTTTATTATTTTATTGATACAGGATTCTGTTAATTTGCATAATCTTGGATTAACCCTTTAATCCGGCTATCCCGAGTACACTCGGGCAAAAATTTCTGTGCGTTTTCCGGCTATCCCGAGCCCCTTGGTAGGGGCAACTGGCTTCACTGCAGTGCTTTAAATTCAACCCCCGAATTGATGGATTGCCGTGAAATCGTGGCTTGGGAACTTACTTACTGAACGGTCATGGTTGATTTAACTAATGTGAGCGGAAATCGAAAGTATTTCAAGAAAGCAACAGTTTTACTTTTCTATATTTATTACCATTTAGATTTTCATAGTTGAAGACTCTAATTATTGCGATTTATAAAAAATATATATAATACTAATTTTCATTACATTTTTTATATAGTTTTTAAATAAATAACATTATTTAGTTTCGTTGTATAATACATATTATATATATATATATATATATATATATATATATGTGTGTATGTGTGTGTGTGTGTGTGTGTGTATATATATATTGTTTATAATTTAATTGGAATGGTGTATCAACCAAGGTATTTTTTGACCAGTACATTTCTTCTTTGGGTTTTTGAACAATACCCATGTTAATGATTAACGCACACAAGAAAAACCAGCAATTCTTCTTTATTTATATTTTCCCACTGAGCTGAACGAGAACTTGGGCTTGATTCATTACTTTCAATATATAACTTGGCGTATTCATTAGTATTTAAAATTATGAATTCTAAAATTTCGTTATTAAAAAAATAGCGAAAATACTCCAGTGGATTTGAAGAATCCACTATAGATATGTTGACTTCTGATTTATTTGTAAATGGAAATGCTGGTGGAGCTATCGCAGCTGAACTGTCAACTGGGTACCAATTACGAGCCCCAGAAAGATCATCAAATTCACTATCCGTGTCCGAAGAATAATCTTCTTCATAAAAATAAAATTCTTTTTCACTGATTGAATCAAACATAATGTTTGTAAAACGGTAATATATGTATATATATTTTCACAGATGCAACTAACTACTAGAATTTAGCTTCTGAGAGTGAAGGTATAAATTAAACCCCACTCCTATATATATATAGATAGATTCGCAAACAAGAATGGCAAGGTGAAAGTATGACATTTCAATAATTTGTTCTGGCCAGCTGAAGGCTATTTATTGACACGCTCACATGGAATACATCATTAGACAGATGCTTTCAAAATAAATTGATTGGAAATGTGCATCTACTATACCAATATTACATTTGTTTTCAATTTAAATTTATCGGTTTCCCACGGATTTTGAAAATTCCCAAGTTCCTTAAATTTGTCAATACCATCAATCCTAATAATGTTGACAGCTTCACACCACTCAAAATTTCAGTACACATATTTCAACCATTGTTTAAAATATTAAGATCACAAAATAATTACAAAAATTGGAGGAATAAATTCTACTATATAAATATTTTCGAATTTTATAATGGAAAAAGTGTTACTCTTCATTCCACATAAAAATATATTAATTTGTTACGATTAAGGCCTATAACTTTACAAAGAAGCTATTATTTTCAGCAAGAAAACTTTAATTTTGATTCAAACTTTCACTAAATTCACATTTTGGTGTAGGACCGGCAAATGATATTAAAATACATCAAGAATTCCGAATTTTGGAAAAATTACGAGAAATATTCCCTTAAATATTTGTTTAAGAAATGCATATCTATTTCAGAGGCATTATAATATGATTTCACCATAAACTCTAATAATCAATTTAACTATTTAAAAAAATGTTTGAATTCAGTAATCACAAACATTATTCCGTATAAGGAAAACAGCAGATAATATGTTAAACTGTTTAATTCTTTAATTATGAGGTTCAAAATTATTTTATTAATTTTTTTATAAAATTAAGGATATGTTAAACTAATATTTCGCAAATATAGTTTAAAATCATTGAATAGAAGTTTGTTTCTTACAAACTCCGGAAAATAAGAAATTTCCTTTAGCATGTAAAAGAAATATTTTGATTTACTAATTTAATTAATATATTTTAAGTGTTATGCTTTGTTTTTATATACTTCAATATCTAACAGAATTGCACAATTGCACTAAAGATTATACGTTTATATTCTTGAGACAGATTATTTCAAATAAGTATTATAAGTTATGACTTTTTTATTACTTTCGTGTAAACACACGAAAACAAACTTCAATGTGACTTAATTCTAATATAAATCTAAATAATTCAACCTTCAATAAGATGTCTTTAACATAAAAAATACATTTTATCTTTGTGGTAAAATAATAAGGATACGTATTTCTAATGGGTTAACTTTAATGCAAAATTAATGCTGTCGAAATTAGATAAAGTATTCATTTCTGGTTAATGAATTTACTTTTAAAAATAAATTTTGTGAATATTTACTTCTTTAATAAAAACTATTTACAAATATTTGTTTAATTTAATGAAAACTAGAGAGAGACAGCTAAATATTTTCATTTTATAACCATCAAAAGAAGGAAGTCACATCCTTATTTCACTAAAGTACTTTTTAAAAAAAAATAGTTCGCTAAATTTGCCACTGTTAATGATTTGCATGTCAGAGCAGTTTTAGTTCAGTGAAGGGAAAAATATTTAATGCAGGACTAATTTGAATATTTGAAAAAATGTTATATTGACATGTTTTATATTAAATATTCAATTATTAGAATACTATTGAAATAATAGCATTAAGATTTCCTTGCTTTTATTCTCCTTCTAAAAATTTTAGCATGAGATATAACATTTTATTATTTGTGCAAAACAATTTAAGAAATATAAAATATATCTAATCACAACATGAATCTGTATATCGAGAGATATTTCTCGCAAAGTTAGAAACAGAAATCTTTCTGTACAAAGAATTTAATATGTATTTTAATACATGTTATTTTAACACGTAAAAAAATTAAAAGCTTAATTAATTCCCTAACAATAGACTTCAAATTATATTTAAAAAAGTTTTCAATGTAAAATTTATTTTCAAATAAAAAATATACAAAATTTCAACTGAAATGAATAGTTTACAATATACTCTGAAGTCTATTAATAAGCAATTAAGTTAGCTTTTTACTTTTTAAGCTACATTAAAATTTTGTCGAAACTCTTCAATTTGTGTATAAAGCAACAGAGCTGTTTCTTTCAATAATTTTGAAAATTATTTGATGATTTTAAAAAATAGTGTTGACTTTGAAAAGTATCGACAATAATTAAAATCAATTAATAATTAAATTGCAAATTAACGCGTTTTAATAGCTATTTAAATCATTACAATTTTAACTATTTGGGAAATTAAAAAAAATTCTGATTTTTAATAAAAAGAAATGATTATGTATGTATATATATATATATATATATATATATATATATATATATATATATATATATATATATATATATATATATATAGCAAAATCTCATTTTAAAGTTATGATAATAAGATATTCATTGAGTTAGCTATCATATATATAATTTTATTTAAGAATTTTAAATATAAAAACTGCGTAGAAGTAAATTAAATTTATTGATAATAATTTTCAAAATAATAAAATAAAATTTATATTTATTGTAATTAAAAAAATTATAATAGAGACTTGAAGAAATTTTCAAGCAGAACATTCATAAAGAAAACTACTAGCACTCGTGGGTTTCTTCAGCTGACAACGATTGATGGTCTTTCCCCACTGTAAGTGATTAGAATGTGATTATTGTGAGGTGGTCCAGGGTAAAACGGAAATACGTCTCATCAAGAGTTAGAGGCTTTTGTATTCTTGACAAGTTCTAAAGGGGGAAAAACTTGCATTGCAGTGAAAGCCAAAACTATGTTGCCACCGCGAAGCAAAAATGAAGCACTTTCTTCACTGAACCCCAGACGGTTAAGGGGTTAAAAAAATTTGTATTTTAAATATTCCAAGAATTTAAAGTTGTTTAATTAGAACTCAAAATTGTTTATAAGTTTAGTTTTTATTTTTTAAAAATTTTTTAGTATTATTATTAACTTTATCGTATGTATCTTAATTTAAATTTTTTGTGCTGTTAATTAAATTTAAGTTTTTTTTATAATTAATGGATTGAAAATTATTGATTATCTTCTGCTTACTGATTTTGAGTTGTATAAGTATGATTATTTTTCATGACTGTATTTATTGATTGCATAAATGAAACAAGGTCCCACAATGCAATTTTATTGTACCTGACAATTAATTATATAAATTCTACATTTTAAATATCTAAATAAAGAATATCTTTGTTATTGTGATTATTCTTGTAATCATGATGAATAAGTTTAGTAGAATGTCTTATTTGATTTTTACTATTTTAATAAAAATATAGATGCATTCAGATTTGGTAAAATACACTGCTCAAAACAATTAAAGAATATTAAGGTTTTGGATTTATCTTGCTACTTAGAATTATTTGGTTGATTGAGACAATATTGGCAGATATATGAGATAAAAATAATATGTGTTTAGCATAAAAATGCATTTTTTGATCATTTGGTTACAAATGGGAAAAAAAAACACATTTATTGCATATGTGAAAAACAAATAAAAAGGGTGTTTCCTTAAAAGAAAATCATGTGTTTTGGTGGGTATAGTTTCCACTGACAGCCAGCAATGTTGAACACATTTGAGGCATTGAGTCAATGAGGTATCTTCAAATACAGCTTTGAATGGCAAATAGAGATTATTGTGCCCATCAGTGGAGATGCGAGCATAGGCAATCACTTCCCCACCACCAAATCTGACATTTTCGTGCATAAATGAATAATTGTTTCTAGTGCCTCATTTTCTCCTGTTGAAAATATACCTATTATCAGGATGAAGGAAAAAATGGGACTTTCCAGAGAAAAAAATGTTACATTAATTTTATCTCCATTTTATATGTTCTATTGCTCATTCATTGCAGTTGCAATGTTGCCTTGCTATTAATGTGATACACACCATTGGTCAGCAAGCATACAACATGAAGGTGTTTTCGGACAATTTATGTCAAAACTGTGGTACAAAACCAAGAAAAGGTGTTAAAAAAGAATGACATTCATACTTCAGTGTCCTTGAGTCTGGGCATTGTTGCATGTTTATGATTTTACCATATCTTTTTTAGCCTGTATTTCCATTCTCCAAAAATAGTTCCGTATCCTAAAATCATACTTCGTAAAATTCCAATGGCTACTGCTACTTTTGATTGTGTATTAAACCCTCTATGATTGGCCAGTTACAGATTTGGTTAAGTGATTTTGTTGAGAAATCACACTCATCAAAAATATGCTTATTAAATGTTGATAATTCTCTGTGACTTTGTCTTACATTAAACTGAAAGCCAAATCTTAGTTGCAGCCACTAAAGTGTCATCATCGATGTCAAGTTCAAAATTTGCATACTCCAAAGTTTGAAAACGAGAAAGATTTGTTTCTGACTTTTCTTCAATTTTATGAAAAAATTGCTTATATTGTTATGCTATAAATGACTTACAATATCCTTTAATTGTTTCAAGTAGTGTATTATTTTTGTTGCATTTTTCTTATTGAACTTGTTCAGCTGTTGATAATCTATTTTTATTTTGTTATTTTTGTTTAATTGTTAGAAATATATCATTAATCAGAATTTTAGTTTTCCTTATTAGTTAGAGACAATAAATTGTAATGTTTCTGTATTATATTAAATCTGGTTCAATAAAGTTCCTGATTAAAGATATATTTACAAATTAAATGGAATTACTAATTAAAAATTAAAATATATCAAATGTGATCTAATAAAGGGAATCAAATTCTAATTCTACATAAATTGATCTAATTCAAATTTTAGATTAAAAATTTCATAAATCGCATCCTCATAATGTAATATTTTACTTATTTCTGCTCAAGCGTAAGACAGTTGGAATTATAAATTAGTCTATTAAAATTAATAGGCAATATCTGCAGTTTCCAATTCAAGTATTTATTGTTATTTTTAGCAAATGTGTAAATAAAAGGACTGAATTGGGATTTATTAATGATTTATTCACCTGGAAGCCAATAGAAAATTTTAATAATGAATATGAAAATATAATGAAATAACAATAATAATTTTGGACATATTTTAATTAAAAATAAACATTTTAATTGAAAACTCTGAGATATTTTAAAATATAAAAATGAAGTTGTAGTGGAATGGAAAAATGAAGATAATAATAGAAGAATTAATTTTTATTTTTGTAAAAAAAAAAGAAAAAGAAAAAATAAGTTAATGGTTAAAATTACCAAAGTACTGTTTCGTTAAAGAAACTTATCTATAGTTTCATTGCTATGGTCTTGATTTTCGACAACTATTAGTTAATATCTTAACTTATTCATATTACATCATTTTCTATATTCGTATAACAGGTTGTTAATTTTTTAAAGTGTTCTTTTATTTATCAGAAGTAAAATTTCTTTTAAATTCCTTTGTTTTTTATAAAAAGTTGCCACAACCAATATAACTTTTATTTTCTCTAAATATTTCTTAAGTTTAGACTTAAAATCATTAAATTAACAAAATTGATGATCCTTATTTACTACTTATAGGTCATTTCTTAAAATGCGTCATAGATGGTAAAAAAGTTTTTATAAAATGTAAGAAGAATATTTTAGAAATTTTTCTGTTAAATATTTAAGTATAAAATTAAAAGAAAACTAATTTTAAGAAAGGAAAGTGTTGTGAAGAAGTCGTTTTCAAGATAAAATATAATTACTATTATGAAGTAAATTTAGCCAAATGCTGTTATATTCTGAATGTATAAATATGCATTACCAGTTATTTGATTAATGAAAGTTTAGATCATCTATTTCATAAAGAGCATATAATTGTAAAAAAATGACTTTCTATTATTTCAAGTAATATAATATTATGCCCTTTGGTTGTAATGAAAGAAATCCAAAACATTATCTTGACGGAAATTTTTTTATTCTATGATAAAAGTTCCTATGATACCATTTTTATAGTATCTTATAATTAATTAAAAATTAGTTAAATTTAGATTTTTTGCTATGCAAATTAATAAAATTTTAATAATTGAAATAATTTTTTCTTTCATATGTAATCATTAAAATTTTTTCTTCCTATTTTAACTGCTCATATAAATAATTTTCTTAATTTAAACTTGTTAGTTGATGCATCAATTAAAATTTTATAGTGACTTATATGTTTTATATTACTTTTTACACAGGAAGTTGATATTCAAATAGGAAACTTGCATTCCTTTTGCATGGAGGCGTTTATCAGTTATCAAACAATTGAATAATCAACTTGCTGCTTTACCTCAGCTACAAACTGGTATCTTAGAACTAATGGGAAAAATAGGTATATGTTTTATTTAAAAATATTCACTCGTGCAACTTTTTATTGAATTTGTATTGCCACTTTTGTTTATTATTTTCCTAAAATAACTTAAGAATTTATTAAAACTTTATTTATTAAAATACTTTTATAAATTTAAATTTAATGCTTGAGGTAAATATATTTTTTATCTTGATAAATATATATTCTTGGCATAAATTTGAAAATCGTAAAACATTTGCTACTGTAAGGTACATTAGTTTGTGATTTTAATAAAGTAAAATTTTATGTTTAATTTTTATTATTTTCAAGTAAGAAACAAAATTATCTGGACATCCATTCATATTATCTTAGGAAGTATTGAAACATATTTTGTGATAGCTGTCTGTGGTAATTGACTTCTGAGTGTTCATCATAGCTGAAGTGAGAGTTGCTGTTGAGAATGGTCATGTGAACACTATGCAATCTGGTCTAATTTGTGTCTGAGTTGTTATATGAGATTTAAATTGTTGTTCTGGGAGGCTTAATTTAGTTTTTAACATCCATTTTTGTCAATATAGGGCTGGTCAAATTTTGATATGTGAATTGAGTGCATATTCTGTTGGAATAGAAATAGATTTTCCCTTATTGCCATAGAATTAGAAGAGTACGTTGAGAAAATCTATACACATCTTAAAGTTCATGTTTCCAACTGGCAAAACCAGACCTATCCCAAACCATGAAAAATATCCCTGCACATTGACAGTGCAAATACTAAATTTTACAGTTACCATAGCACACTCAGTTAAGAATTACTCATGAGGCATTTACCAAACCCAGACATGTTCACAGTCTGCCAGATTATGAAGCAAAATTCTTCACTTCAGGGAACATTTTTCTGCATGTCCACATTCAAACAATGGCAAGCTTTTTATCATTGCAATTGATGCTTCCCATTTTAGATAATATTGCTTAGTTTGTGAATGGCTGTTTGGGAATTTTTTTGTAAATTACTGTAAACAGTTTTGTTTCTGGCACTAATGTAGATGAATTTTGAAATTAGAGTAATTTCAACTAATGATACATATGATTTTGTTTCACTACTCTTCTCAGAGCTCTATAGTCATGTGCACAACTTTTTTGGCCTATGATTTTATTTTTCTGCAATGTTACTGCTTTGAGTAATTATATAATTCCCAGTGGATTTTAGCTTCTACTGCATGTCTAAAATTTTGCAAATTGATTTTTGTAAAGATGGCATGTCAATTTAATATCCCAATCAAAGTTACTAAACTCTTTTGACTTAGTCATTAAGGCCTAAATATGACCTAAGAAACTTCTACCAACATCTTTATAGCTCTCACTGTCATTAAATTGGACCATTAGATCCACTTCTTTTTATGGGTGTGGGATATTTCTGGAGATTATTCAGTGATTGAATTTAATTTAATTTTAAAACTTGACAATTATGTTTTTTTTTTTTTTAAATTTAAAATCTTGTCTAAGAATATCTATTCTAGTTAATAGCAAAAAATGTCTTAAATTCATGCATGATTTCATTGCAGAAGTTAATTTTATATTTGAGCTATTAATTTGATATAGATTAAAAATCTTATAAATGAGATTAATAAAAAATTAAATGTTTATTTAATATTAAAGAGATAATTGTAATTTTTTATATTATTCACTTTGTCAATAACATATTCTTTATTAAAAGAAGTAACATCCTTTTGTTCTTTAATACATAACACATTTATTTTTATATGCCCTTATATGAAATAATTGTTATAAGTGCATGGACTAAAAAGTGAATTATATTTCATTTTGTTAAAATTTCAAAATATTTCTAAGAAGCTTTATGGAAATCAATATCATTTACTAATATCTGAGTTTATTTTGAAAAATTTGTAATTTTTTGGGAAACTAATGTTTTTAAATTGTATAAAAAATTAAATTTCTTTTAATGATTGGTCTCTTCAGGTGAGTTAGAAGGAGTTTTTGAAGAAGTAGAAGATGCTCTTACAAACTTAGAAGATGTCATAGAAATTCAAGAACTTCAAGAAAGGCAACTTGATCATAGATTCCAGCTTGCAATGTATAAAGAAAAGAAGTTGTCAGATTTTGAAGACATGAAAGGTTTGTATTTTCTTTTTAAAATTACTCCTTAAAGAAATTTTGATTTCGTTAATTTTCATTTTAATATTGATATACTTTTAAATAAAATGAATATTTGACACGCCTCATACTCCCAGTCCTGAAAGGCTGTTTTTCAGTGATCCATCTGTGTGCCAGATTAGATCTCGTGTTTTAGTTTCAAACATGTTATTGTTCCATTCGTCTCTAGTTGGAAAAACTATTTCAAATGTCCTTTCAAACATGTATGACTTTTCCATGATGTCCGAGGGCTTCAGGAAAGTAGGATCTTGAATTTTCACGGTATATACCCCTGTGCCCTTTGGCAATAGGTTGGTCGTACCATTGGTTTTGTAACTTCATTCTGTATGCAGTCATTCTGGCAGTGTTGCAGATGAAGATGTCTAAGGGAGTCAGATCCAACATAACTCCCAATGCTCTGGTTGGCGCGGTGAAAAATTAAGTTACCGAGCAAATTTTAAACTGAAAGCTATAGAGAAAATAAACGAAAAATAATGTTGATAAACATGTATTTTTCATGTAAGCATGTGAGAAACAGCATGTGATGTACAAAAGAAAAATTGTATTCCACGCACAGTTAGAAAATAATCCATTTCTTTCATTTAACTATTGACTAAACAAATTTAGTTTATTTTTATAATATATGTATTCTTGTTTTAAAAGTTATTAAAATCTTTAAATCGATAAGATTTGCTAGAATCTTTTCTGATCTTGATCGATGTTGTGCTTTCATTTCAGTTAATCGCACCTTTCATTGAAGTGGATTCAAACAGATCTTTATCTCTATAAATTTTTTTCTGTAGAATTTATTATATTTTAAATCATAATGTGTATTTATTATTTTACTTGGCACCAAATTATCTGCAGTATGAGTTTTTGACTATTCATCAGAAAAATTGCCGCGAACTATACGCAGCTGCGGATTATGCGACGCTTTTTTTCCTTTGCTCAAAAAACAGGTCTTGTGATAATACGCCACTGCGGATTATATACAGGAAAATATTGTGTGTGTATATATATATATATATATATATATATATATATATATATATATATATATATATATGCAGTAGATTCTTATTTTTATGAACCTTTAATTTATGAATACTTACAATTTTATAGACTAGTGGCTGGATCTATAGATACAGCAATGATTTTAATTGCCATTTATAAATTAAAAGCCTAAAAAATTATTTTTATGCAATTTTTATTTGCATTAAATGTTAATAATCTGATTTTTGTTTTCTATTTTTTTAATTTTGTAGTTGGAAAATTTGGATGAATGATTTTATTGAGGAATTCTACATTCTTTTTAATTGTGGGTGACTAACTGCACTATCAGATGTTGAAATTATAAGTTTTTGAAGCAATTTATGTGGAATTTCTCCTATCTAATTTAATTCCTGTCTTATACTTCATACATCAATGTATACTGTGACAAGTATACTCATAAAATACTGTATGGTACAAGTGAAAATAATGTCAGGTACTTTAGTTATTGTAAGGTACTTGAAAGTATTGTAAAAATGCTTGAATTTAACTTATAAAATTAATATTTTTGGCACAGTGCTTTTTTTAAATTTGTGTTTTGAATGATACTTCAGCAAAAAACTATTTCTGGGTCATTATAACATGTAGGCTTTATAAAAAAACCCATTTTAACAGAAGAAAACAGATAATATTTACCAGATGATTTGATTAAAGATGAATTATACTCATCCATAAACTTTGACAAAGGAACCCACTGCCACTTAAATTTCATTTCAGGACTTTGAATGTGGAATCGGATATAATTTGAATGCTAGATGCATCAAATGATTGAGAATATAACAATAAAAATGAAACAATTTTCAATTGTCAGATAAGAAATAAATATATATTGTTGAAATTGTCTACAAAACAAGCAGATGAATGGCTAACAAGATTGAGATACTTTTTTGTGAAAAACAATAGTGATATGCTTTCCTACATTAGTAAAATGAAAGAATGTGTTTTTAAAAATGTAATTTAAAAAAAATAATAAATGATCATTTGCCTAATTTTTTTAGCAATAAATTGAAAGTAAGAATTGTTTTTAAGTATGATTTTTATTTTCCATATGTTTGTTTTATATAGTGGCTGTTGTATACATGTTAAATAACTTTTCTAATACATTGCTCCATATGAGTTTGTAAAATAAGTGTCTACTGCATGTTTAAATAATTAATAAGTGCAATTGTTTGTATAACTACTAAAAATTACATTTTACAATATTCATTTAAGGTCATTTCATAAATTATTTATTTCCACAAATGATGTAATTTGTGTGTTTATTAAACAAATTATTGACACTTAAATAAGTATTTAGTTTTATACATGAAAATCAGCTGATTTTCATACTGAACTATTTTTTGAATAAAAATAATTTTTAAAATGATTAATAATTGAAATAAAAAAATTCAAGTAAGAAGGAAAGGAAACAAAATGTTTAAAATTTAATTTTGTTTGTTGAAAATTTTTTATAAATAATATGTTCAGAATTGACATTTTTCTTTGCTTTTTGTATTAGTATTTTAAAAATTATCAGTTTTGTGAGATCTAATTTGAAATCTGAAACCTGATTTTTAGTGACTTTATTTTGTCTTTTTAAAGTATTTAAATATTTTTAGTAAATATAATTGGAAAATTTTTGTTTTTTCAAATTGGTTGTTATTATTATTTTGAATTTCTATCATGCTTTTCAGACTGTTTCAGAGGAAAGTATCTTTCACTTCATATTATTTTTAAAGTATGATGCCAATGTAATTATCTCTTTAAAGTAATGCATTGATATAACTTAATAATTCATTCTTTAAAATTAAGTTTTAGTATATTCAAAACATAATCTTAATATTGAAAGAATAAAATATTGTAGTAAAGTTCTAATTAAATTTCTATCAATGAAATAGAGAAAACAAAAAGTTATCTGAAATTTTTTTATAATATCTTAACTATTTTGTTAGTTCTAAATTAATTAAAGCAGTTTTTAAAAATTCATTTTTATGCTTCTTTAAAAGATATTTAAATTTCTCCGAGTTTGTTTTTCTTTAAAAATGTTAGCTTATTGCAAAAATATTGTAAAAACTGATACCTTTTTTAATTAATTTTTTGGAAATTTTTTTATACTGAAATAAATTTTATTGTTTATTTTTGTGTGCATGATTTGTACAGTATTAATTTTTATTTTCTCATAATGTATTTAGATAAAAAGAACATGAAATGGATTTTTTCCAATTTCATCTAGATTAGAATATATTTTCTAGTTACTTTATTTTTACAGTCAAACTGGGTGCTGAGCATGCTCACAAAGTTTTGGAGTATGAAAAAAAACAAAGTGAGATTTTAAAAGAAAGACAAAACACATTTCAAGAGGCATTTGAAGAGGAACTTCAACAATATAAGACACATGGCATTAAAGAACTTAGAAAAAGTATGTATATATTTTTTTGATGCTTATATTGAAATTTTCACCTACATAAGTAATTTTATTTTAAGAATACAAAATTGTGAATTTAAGTTTCTAATTATTTTTCTAATACACTTAATGCACTTATTAAGTAGCTTGGTTAAGATTAATTTTTCATGAAGACAAAAAAGTTTTATGTATTTTAAGAAACAAATTATGTTTGCATTTATTGTATTTGTAATTCGGACTTACAGATTAGTACTATGTTATAGAATAACTGCAGTAATCTCATCTGCTAATAAAATTTGATATTCAAATTGTATTCACTTATTCATATTGTATTTTATAATATTTGTTTGATGTGTTCAATTATCCATTCATTTTTTAATTTTAATTAATGGCTTTTTATATTTTGTTTGATTTGATGGTTTCTCATATTTGGAATATAAAATCGTAATATTCTTTAATATCATTTCAAATTTATAAATTGTTTATTTAATTTTGAAACTTATTATTTTTGAAACTTATTACCTGAACGTAAATAAAATTACTTTATTTTTTGTTGTAAACTACAATAAAAAATTTTATTCAATTTATTGAAGATCTTTTGGATTATATTTAACACTAATTTATTGTGAATATTGGGATTTATTTGGAAAGCATATTTTTTTATAAAAAGAATTATATTAAAACTTCTATAAAATTGTTTTTCCAAATCCTTTGATAAATGTATGATTTTACGAAAAATTTTAAATTATTTATTAACTGGTATAAAGACACTCAAAAAATATTAATATGAAGATATTAATATATTACAACATAAGAAAATAATAAAACATGAAAAAATTTCTTCTCTAGCTTCTATTATTTTTATTATTTACTGAGATAAATAGTAAGTCAGTCTCTATTAGGAAATATTTTAAGGTTTAAAAGGGAATATTTTTAAGCATAAAAATACTGTATTCAAATTATATGATTAATTTAAATTTGTACAATGCATTTTTTTAACTCTCCATATACAGCTCTGCAATTTGAGCAGACAAACTGTTTTGTCCCTGACTACAAGTCATATGAAAATCATGGGTGAAGAAGTTTTTCCCTTATTTCAATACTGATACCACTATTCCCTTGTGTAGATTAAAAAAAAAAGACAATATTTGATGCTTATTTTTGCTACTAGATATCACTAGAGTGTTCAGAAATTTCTTTTCTCTTGCTAGATTTTTCCTCCCACCTATTTGTGAGTTTGCATGCTTTTTTTATGCAATAAACATTTATGAAAGGTATAGATTTGCTTAGTGTCAGTGTTATATGTGAGAATTTCTGTATCATTTTTTGAGACAAAACACTTAAAAATTATATTCATCTGAAAATAAGAATATTGCATGTATTTTTTAAGTTATAAATATTACCCACTGAAATAGGAGGTGCTGTACTATATATTTTTTAAAAATGTAAAAATGTTATTTAAATTCTTCTGTTACTTCAAAACAACTGATGAAAATGTGAATTCTAACATATGTAGATAAGGAAAATATTAAAAAAATCACCCCGTATTTCAGGACTGAAAGTATAAAAATTGAGCAGTACATGGAGGGTTTATAAACGTTTCTTCAGTGTAATTGTTAAATATTTTTTCTATTTATTTTTGTAGCTTCAGATATAGATTAGAATAAGAGTATTGGTATAAGTTTATAGCAGATATTTATAAATTTAAATTATAATTAAAAATTTTCAAAGTTGCTGAAGAAAATGTAATCAAAAAATTTCAAACTATAAATTTATTAAATAGATCTTATTTCTCTTAAAAATGTTTGAAAAATTCTTCAAATCTATGTGCAAGGGTAAAAAAAGTTTTTTTTAATAATTATTCCCACATATTACCAAATTTTGTAAACGATTTTGTAAAGCTTATCTTGTAATGGAGCATTGTTTAAATCATAAAATTTAATGAAACATCACATCTAAGTAATGCTACACTGTCAATAAAATTTCCAATTAGCAATAGTAAACATTGTTCAAAAATTATTTAAATTAAACATTTTTTAAAAATAAAAATGAGATTTATGACATGATTCTAGATTGTTGAATTTAAATCCATTTGATAGTAATTTCAGTTTTAGATTGTAAATAGATTAGCTACACCTATTACAGCAATAAGCTTTCTTTTTATTTAATATTTGCTTGTTTTTGTGTGATTACTATGGAATTAAGTAGTATGAATGAGAAATATAGGAGATTTGCAGTTTCAAAGTGATTCATGATTTTTTACTGTGAAATAGTATGATTCATGACTTCTTTTGCTAAATAGAAATGGTTTTCCCTGAACACATACTAATTTTCTGTAAAATGTTTGGGGAATTATGTATTAAGATATTTACAGTTATGTGGACTAATTCCTTACTATTTTTGTTAAATATTGATATTTTCTTCTTATAAACTATTAATATTTATATTAGTAACATACATAATTAATAAAAATATTATATTTAGATAATAAATAGTTATTATTAGTTTATATTTTCTTTATGATTTATGATTGTAGTAGAACTTGTTGAATTATTTGCTAATAAAAATTCCTGAATTCATTATATAGCAAAAAGATAAACTAGCTTAGAAATGCGCTATTTTCTATATTTTGTATGTCCTTATTTATTAAAATAAGAATTTTTGATTTTTCAAAAAGTGTTCTAAGAAAATAGTCACAAAAAGTCTTTAAAGCTTGTATTAAGAAACAAGTACATTTTTATTTCTTAAAATAGTATGCAAAATTGACATTGAAAGGCTAAAGTAAATTTCTCTATGGTTTATTAAAATATATCAAATTGAATCTGTATTAGTATTAATGACTATACATATTGTTGTTAATAAGCAGTATTAGTCATTCTTTTGTCATGACTGCTTTTAATCCTTTCATATTGGCCCAATCTGCCCACCAAATGGTTAGTGCTCTGGCCTTTGGTTTCAGCAGTTTGTGGGTTTGAGCCCTATATGGAGGTTGGATATTTGTAGTATTTGAGTTCACTTTAAACTGTGAATCCATATCTAATTAGCACTCATGAGCAAAAATTGACTGTTCATGAGCAACAAATAAATCAAGTGAATCAACCTTTCATATAACTGTATTTGGAAAAAGGTCTTTTAATCTTGTATTACGAATATTTAATTATGAGTGTAAGTTGAATTATGGACAAGGCACTTTAAGTAATTGAAATTCTGAATGATGCTTATTTAGGTTCATATTTTCAGTTTTGACTTTTAGACTATCAAACAACTAAGCAATTATAACTGTGTGTGAAACTAAAAACTCACAGAAAACCTGATTTTGTAAAAAAAATAAAGTTGTTGATTATCAAAAAAGTAAATTTATATCATTACAATTTTCACTCACTTTAAATCAACACCATCTAATTTGCGATAAATTTAAATACTATTTAATTAAAATTTATTGATATTACTTCTTTTGCTGAGAGACAGTTATTCAGACCAATAACTGTATCTATTTTTGTTTATTAGTTTGCTGATGTTTGTGTTTTTTTTTATTTTTCATTTAATTTTGAGTGATTAGATAGGTTAATGGTTTTGAATATATACTTATTAATCATCCTATAAGTGCTTATAAGTCATGCTTTTTTTTCAAAATTATTTAATGTTAATTTTTTAACAGGTTTTTAAACCAACAATTAAAGCATATACTGTACTAACTAGATGAAGATTGAATGAAGACTTTTCCTGATATTTTAGTTACTTAATGCAAAATTTATTTTATATAATAAATATTTAAGGGAATGTGTATTTTTTAGGAGTATCAAGTCAGAGTAGTGCCAATTCAGTTTCATTAGAAGATATTGAATTGGATGATGATGTATCAGCTTTAGATGAATTCTTAGGCGATGATCTGGAGAAAGATCCTGAGATAAATAATGATTCTAATGTAGGAAAAGACTCAGATGTTGAAAAAGACACTGAAATTAAATGTAAGTTTAAATTTTAAAATCTTAGTACCTGTATGAATAAAACTTAGAAACTCTACTTGCTGTTAAAATTAAATATAGATATAACAAAGTATGTAAGCAAAATGAGGGAAAATTTTTTAACGAATTAGTAATTCAAAATTACTTATGTTATTATTAGTATTTTATACAAACTTGTTATATTGTTTAAATCCTCTACTGAGTTACTGTACTTTGTATGTAATATTTATATTTAATATAATTGTGAGTTTAGTTTGAATTATATTGATTACCAAACATAAACATTTAAAATAAGAAAATTCATCAATATAAATAAATTGCAATTACCAATACAAAAAGAATGTACTCATCTAACTATAAAGAAAGTTTTAACAATACATTTAAGATATTTTATTTCAAAATTTTTATCTCAAAAATTTGCATGTGTGTACAAAGAAATTTTTCTTTGCGTCAAATTTTCATGCATAACTTCAAGATTTCGAATATTATTTTATTTTTAGTATATAAAATATATAAAAAGCAAAAAAATATTATACTTTTATTTATTCATATAGAAGGGTTAAGACAAAAATAAAATTTCAAATAACTATTATATTATCTGGAATAAGTTTTTAAAAGAAAAGTGTTCTCAATTATTCTGTTCATTTAGACTATTATTTTTGCCTGTTTTTTGCTCTAAAAATTGAAATTGGATTTGAAAATTTTACGTATAATATTAAATTTTTTTATTGTGAATGGTTATTTTTGTATTTATTGTGCTTTTTAAATTCCTGATAAGTAATAGACTCTAGTACAACATTGATTAACAAAAATTGCAAGAGTTGTCTAATTGCCCTCATCATGGCTTTTGAAAAAAGTGGTAGGCATATCAGATATCTTAAATAATATTTATCATGTGTTTTTTATCTAATAGTTTGGTTGTAACTCTTATATTTGAAAATTGCAAAGTTACTATTGTATCAACCAAAATAAAATTTCTCACATTTATAAATATGATTATGAATGATTTGGACTCGGGCAGTGATTAAAAATACTTAACTTTCCTAATTAATGCTACTCAGTTAGATATTGAGAGCAATTTATCATCAATACTTGTATAGTTTTAGCACATACTAATTTAATAATAATACTGTATTAAATATTTAAGTGTTTAGGAATCTAGAATTATGTAAAAATCAGAATATCTGGTGAAAAATTCTATTTCTATGTACTGGAAAATTTAATAATTGAATATGAATTGATATTTGGCAAAAGAAATAGGTAATTTCCTAATCATTGAATTTTATGTACTAAATTCCATTTTTTGTGTTTGTGATTTGTTATGAATTAACAATAACAAAAATAAGTACTGCATGTTATGAATTAACAATGCAGTACTTATTTTTGTTGTAATAGTAGTTGTTTCATTAGTGAAATCTATGTTCTCATTCAATTTTTAATTTTATTTGCATAATGTGTGTAACTATATCCATCTTTTATTGTGTATATTTGATGGATGTGAGGGCAAAGTAGTTTAAGACCTATACACTAATGTCAACTTTTCTAACTGATGTCAAAACCATGGAGGTTGGTCTCTATCTCCATTGTTGTAGAATTTGTGGCTACAAACTTAAGTGTTTGTAAAATTTATACCATTTAATTTTTCTTGATCCAATTAGATTGCTTCCTGATAGAATCTATGCACATTAATTATTTGTTCAGCTGTATATGTTTCAGCTTTTATAGTTTGAAATTTAGAAAGTGCATTTTCATGCATTAGCCTTGTTATTGGCTATGGCTTAAAATAATATTTTGTGTTATTCATGTAATCATTATTTGTTCAGTTTTTCAGAATCTCCATACTTGTAACCATATAAGGATATGGCACATATAAAGGAAACCTTCAAACTGGGGATAAAAAATGCAAAAATTAAAATAAATATTATTCATGTTATTTGAGGTTTGAATTTATTTTAAATTTTATTAAACAATATATCCTCAGGCGCCTTATTTTACATGTTCTGAGAGCCTAACTAATGATCCTTATGAAAGCTTTGGAACTCGGAACATATTTGCAGTCAAAGCACTAAGGTATATCTAAGAGATCTTTGAACGTTTTCAGTGAATATGTAAATGAATTTCAGAGTTTTATTTCAGATTACAAAAAATAATAAAAAAAAAACAGTTGGTGAAAAATAAATTAACTTTCGCAAGTTTTTAGAAAAATAAGCTACACAAAAATAGAAAATAGTTTTATGCCTACTGACTTTGTGATCCATTGAATTCATAGTTCTCAAATATCTAATTAACCCCTTGCCTGCCACGGGCGTATATATACGCCGCGCTAAGCCGATGGGTAGACTGCCCCGGGCGTATATATACGGCTTTCCGAAGTACGGTTCTCTGCAATGTTCTCTTATCAGTAAAGCTAGACACATGGCTTTGGCATGTGTCTAGCTTTACTGGTAACAGAATGTCCTTGACATTGTTTATGATGGACTTGCCTATTTCAAAGGAGTGATTTGGTGAGGGGAATATTTCTTGGAACGGGAAAAGCTGTTTTTGTTCAATGTGTTGCAGTTAATATTTGTGCTTCTTTTCAAGTAGTTCGTAACTTTTTATTCTTTCTCTTTCATTTTCGTTAGAATGTGTTATAAAAGCTTTTATTTTTTGTCCAATATGTCTGATAGTGATGACAATGAACTGGATGACTATTTTCCTTCTTCATCAGAATCAGAAACGTTGGAACATGACATTACATCCGATGAAAAAGATTCCGATTGCGACTATTTGCAAGATGCCCGATGTTGGTTACGATAAGATATAAAAAATTTACCTGTGCCACCTCCACACTTTCCATTTTCAGGACAACCAGGAATACAAAAAATATAACTGATTTTTCAAACCCACTTCTCTTTTTTGAATTATTTTTTGATGAGGAGCTGGTACTGCATATTGTTACTGAAACTAATCGTTTTGCAGACCAATATATCGAGAAACATCCTACTAAAGAGAAATCAAGAACAAAGTTGTGGCATCCAACAGATCCAGGGGAAATATATGTTTTTTTAGCTATAATGATTTTACAAGGAATAACAGTAAAACCAGATATTGCTCTTTACTGGTCTAAAAATAAACTGATCGAAACGCCAATTTTTGGAAAATTCATGAGTCGAAATCGTTTCCAGCTCATCATGAAGTTTTTGTACTTTTCTGATAATGATAATTTTGACAAAAATTCACATCCGAATCCGAAACTTAGAAAAATATGGCCCGTTTTTTCTGATCTGATGAAAAGATTTTCTACTTGCTATATACCCGAAAGAGATCTAAGCATTGATGAAAGTTTAATGCTCTTCGAAGGCAGACTGTCATGGGTACAGTACATACCATTGAAAAGAGCTCGTTTTGGAGTAAAACTGTTTGTACTTGCTGAAGCAGAGTCAGGATACATTCACAATACGATTGTATATGCAGGGAAGAGTACAATCTTTGATAAAAAGTATGAGAACTATGGAATCGCTACAAAATCAGTGATGACACTTGTTGAACCTTTTCTGGGAAAAGGTTATTGTGTAATTGCGGACAATTTCTATCTCTCGCCAGAATTAGCTGACCTTCTTATCAAAAATATCACTGACGTATATGGAACTCTTCGTCCTAATCGATGTGATTTGCCGGAAAATTTCAATAAACTTACTTTGAAGAAAGATGAAATAGCTGCTTTCCAAAGAGGCAAAATTACGGTATTGAAATGGAGTGATAAAAAATATGTATCTCTTCTTAGCTCTATCCATACAGCAAACTGCCTGAAACTGCTAAAGAAGTTATGAAACCAGCTGTTGTTATAGATTATAACTTGAAGATGGGTGGGGTAGATAAAGTGGATCAGGCACTAGTTTGTTATCCAACAACTCGAAAAAGACAGAAAAAGTATTATATAACAATATTTTGCCATCTGTTAGATATGGCTATTTGGAATGCCTTCGTCTTACAGAAAAAACAACTGCCAAACACCGATAATTACAACTTCCACATGAATTGGTGGAATGCATAATTGAGAAATACCAAGTTGCTGCACCACGACCCACCAAACGACAAAATTTACAAAGTGACTGCCCTTTGCGACTTACTGCTAGACACTTTCCGGACATAGTACCATCAACGTCTTTGAAGAAAAATGCATCGAGGAAATGCATTGTTTGTTCCAAGAAAAAAATTCGACATAAATCCCGATACCAATGTACTGAATGTGATGTCGGCTTATGTATACAGCCGTGTTTCAAAATATATCACACTTCAGATATAAGTTGTAACATTTTTTTCTCATACTCTTACTTTATACTTTAAATTTTGTGTTTTCATTGTTTTTTCGTTTTCGTTTTGTGAAAGTAAACATTTAAAATGGAAAGCATGTCTCTCTTCTTTTCCACCGATGACCGCATAACTGCGCGCACCTTTGTGAAAACCAATGGCACTGGGGAGTGAATCTCGTAGGTTTTCTTTGGCAGGTAAGGGGTTAAGATTATGCTCTTGGATTGCAAAATTTATGAATCAGTACTGTTTTTATTGAATAATAACAAATGTTGCATTTCTTTTTTCATGATCTTATAAATTCTTTACATTTTTTCTTTACTAGAAATGAATGTTATCTACTATCAATTCCAAAATTTTGTAAATGGAAATTTGCTGTGTGAATTTTAAAATATTTACAATTGCTTAGAACTATAAATCTATGTACCATGTTGTATGACTCTGCAGAATTGAGAATTTGATTAACTGATTAGTTTAAAAAATTGAAAAAAACGTTTGCCATTATAATTTAACAAATTATAATAGGATTTTTCTATTTTTTTTAGAGTTAATTTCTAATAAAAATTACATCTGCTCATTTATTTTGCTCATTCATTCATTTTATAGCAGATCAACTAGCAATTGGATTTCTTAAGTATTTAATATTTTTTGTTAGAAATATTGAATTGAATAAAAGTGCTCTAATGTTTTAGTTTTGTATAGAAGTTCATTCTTAATATACCAACTTCTTTATGATGAGAAGAGGTTGCTTTTGAGTGAAAATATGTTAATTTTACATTTTAAATTCACAGAAATCAAATTAGCAATTAGTGGTAATGGTTATTTAATAGCATCTAAAAAAATCTACCAAACATTTTTGTCACTAATCCTCTGAAGGAAAGTCAAAAGTGTGTTCATAGCAAAATGAGATTCATATGTAATAAATATTGTATATTGGAATTTTAATATTACATTTAAAAAACAAATGTTGTCAATCTATCAATCAAAGATATTCTACTATTTTTTTGATTTTTCAGTTGTTGCAGTTTTACTGTTGGTTTTAAAAATGCTTATCTAGTATTGAATAAAATAAATAAGGAATTGCTCATTAAATTTTTATTAATAAATTAAAAATATATCTACTACACAATAGTTAATGTTGATTTTGGCTTAAAAATTATTATTTAAAAAAATATCATTTATTTTAAGCAACCAAGAATCAATCATACCTATCTTTAATATTTCTAATATTGAAATCAACTCAAATTGCTTTATAGTAATTAACTTTCATAATTTGATTTTAACTAAACAAATCTGTGAAAAGATTATTTTACTATTATAAAATTTTATTTATTATTTTGTTTCTCACTTAGTAAATATTTGTAATTTTATTGTATTCAGAATGTACATTTCATATTAATGTCATGAAAGTTCAATTTATTGATGATTTTATAAATATTATACACATTTCTTTAAAAACACATTAATGGTCTTTTAATTTAAGATTATAATTTAGTAGTTTTTGCAAAAAAAAAAAAATTATAATAACTGTTGTAATAGATATAATATCATTTCTTTAAAGTATATTAAAAGATGTTTAATTAATAATATGAACTAGTTTTAAATTGGGCTATTCATAGTACAAGAAGCATTTTTTTTGGATAAGGAGTATAAAATATTTTATTTCGATCCTTCACATTGATACAATGGCATTTCTCATTATTAATTATCTGGCTGCCATAATTTTTGCTGATCTCTAGATAATTTTTCTGTCATTATGAAGATATATTTGTTTTCAATTATAATACAATATGTGTAGCTCTTAAAGCATCAAATAGAACCCAATTTTTAAAAATTTGCTGTAAGTTTTTTAAATATATGTTCTGCTTTCTGAAAAAAAAATATTCCTAGATTTTAGGGCATATTATAATGTTGCAAGAAAGGAGTCTCAAAAAATACATTCACCCACTCTGCCACTTGCAAAACCAGAAACACTAAATCCATTTTTCTAACATTAATATTAAATCCATCATTTAAATAGTATCCAAGCTAGAGTTTGGGATCTTCCTGATGTTTCCTTTCTACTGGACTGTGTGCAATATAGCTATATTTAATAAAATCATGTTAATTTTTCTTATATTTTTAAATATATTTAAATAACAAATTGCTGATTTTTCATCATACAATTTTAAAAATTCTCATTATTATTTTAAATTATTTTTACAGAATATGAAAAGTAAAAACATATCACTAATCAATCATTACTGTTGCAGTTATGTTTGCTACTATACATTTTCCTTTTTAGATAATGATACATACCAGGAAAGAGAGATTTAATAAATTGGTTGAAACATCAATGAATTTAAATAATTATTTAATAATTTATTTAGTAAAATGTTACTATACATTTATGAGCATTTTTGTTCAGCATATTTTCATTATATGTGTATATATTCATTCATTTTAATACTAGCTGAGAGAGGGCAGCCAAACAGTTAGTGCTCTGGTTTTCAGTTCAATTGTAAGTTGGCTTGAATCCAATTTGAAGAGATTTGTAGTGATTTGAAATTCACTTTAAGTAGTAGGGCATGATCTGATTAGCCTTCATGTCCAAAAAATGACCATTTAGCAACAAACAAAATCATTCTAACATTAGAAATTAAGTATTTTTTAGGTCTTCTTACACTAATTTATTTCAAATTTTAAGCTATAATTTTAATTAAATAAATTCAAATGTGATTATTTGTTTGGTATAAATTTGATAAATATTTTATTGCATTTTTTACTTTATACTTTTTAAATTACATTAAAATCAATAAGAAATGATGTTATTTATTTTTTAGCTGATTCTGATGAAACCACTAAAATTGAAGAAAACAATGGAAATGAAACTGAAAATGTAGTTATTGATAATTCTGCTTTAGGATAAATAGAAATATTTATCAGAAAGTGTACTCTTGTAAAATATATTTAAGTAATGTTTTAAATCTATGTTTATAAGAGAGTGATCAAAACATTTATAAAATAGTTTAACTTGTACAAATGTTTATTAATATAATATTTTACACCCTTAAAATATATGTGCACATAAACAGTTTTGCTTGAAGTTATGGGTGTCATTATCATCATTGCAAATAAATTTTAAATAATTATTGACAGAGTATAGCTTAATTTTAATTTAATTATCCTTATTAGTATTTTCAATATTTGTTAAGCATGTTTTAATTTTAAAATTTTGCTGTATATATATATGGCTTAAGTATAGTTTCAACTAATTAAAATTTATGACAATGCATTGAAATTAGTATTTAAAATTAAACTACATTTATTTTAAATTAATTAATATTTAAAGTTATTAATTATTTGTAATTGGAAAGGATTGTGAAAAATAACAGCAAAAATTATTTAATATTTGAATCATACACTTTCACATTATTCATTGTTATGTTTATTGTAAATACATTATTAATATCTTAAGTTTAATTCCCATCACCTTTAAGTTGATTTATTTTAAAACTTTCTAAACAAATATTCAATTAAAGTTCCTATTAGTTGTATTAGAAAGTAGAATGCAACATCACTATTTCTATTGAAATTGATATTTTTAATTTTTCTAATTTTGCAAAATTTTATATATAATGTATATAATTTTATTGAGTTAGAGGAATGTATGATTTCTTAAATATATATATATTTTAAGCAAAATGTTTTAATAGCATAAAATGATTTATCATAATTATAATAAAATTTTTTAATTTGTTTTTAAGAAAATTGTCAAATTGAGAAGTAATTTAGTTAAGTTTCACAGTTATTATCTATTTAGATACTTTATGGTCAGTTTTATATATGCTTTGCTAATCAAATTCAACTCAGTAAAAACTACTGAGAACTAGGTTCTGTAAATACTAAGTATTACTTCTGTAATATACTATATACTTTCGTCTAACAGCAAAATGATTGGAAAAAAATCATTGAATTCACATTCATAATTCATTGAAAGTTGTAATATTAGAAAAATAAAGGCATTGAACTTATATGCTTAAATTTTGTATATCATTAAATACATTAACTGTGTATTAAATAACTTATAAATTTAATCGATTTAAATTTTGTCTTGAAATTTTTTCTAGCGGAAATACTGCCAACACCATTCATTTCATTAACTTCATACATCAGTGTAAAAGCATTAACAGTTTGGGTAAACAAATAAATTGCAATAAAATTAAATTTCATTAGCAATTCATTATTATATTGTTGAATCAAATTGATTTGAGTATGATGTTTTTCATTTAAATGGACAAATTGAAATGATTGAAAATTGACAATTGTATTTATTACTTGAATTTTACTCTATTACATTTGTATATTAAAGTATTTTAAATTAAATTTCTAACTTGGTGGGAACTTGAAAAATTAATTCATCTTCCAGATCGTCATAATTATTGAGATCGTAGTAGACAAATTTTATTAGTTTTAATCCATATATGGATTACATTAAAAGGTGTTAGTTAAAATAGTTATTAAAATATCTTTAATTTTAAAATACTTCCTGAAATAAGTTGCATAAAATCTTCATATTTTTAAACTAGAAATTGTAACGATTTAATAAATGAATTTTAATTAAAAATGAGCGAAAAATAATTAATTTTGAATTAAATTATTGTAATTTAATGAATAAGTTTTAATTAAAAAAATGAGTGAAAAATAAGTGCAATTTTCTGAAAAATAAGTGTAATATACAAATGAAGCTGTAAAGTGCAAAAGTTAACAATAAAACGCTTTTGAACAAGTTACAAAAAAAGTTTTAAGCATAAAATTTTGTCTTATTAAGCTGAAATATCTTAAAAACACTGTATAAATATAAATTATATGATGTTATGTCAAAGAAAATAAGTAAAAGTTAAAAAAACATAAATTATATGTGTAATTATGCAGTGAAGTATATTCGTAAGTTATCTTAAAGTAAGCAATAAGCATATGGGAATTTATTAATTCATCCATATTTTTTACTTAAAAAAATTAGTCAAATGTGTTAAAACGTAATTTTTTATTTATAATTTAAATTTTATTGGATTTATTTAATAAGTTATCAATTATTTTACATTTGAAATTATTAATTTAAAAAAAGAAAGGAAGTATCATTAAGTGTTTAATCCTTTATCAGATTATCAAGTTTGCTGTATTTTTTTTGAAAATAAGATTTAAATATCTCATTTGTATTTTAGTATTTTATTTTTCTTGTCATTTTTTAAATATTTTATATCTTTGAACAATTTATTGATTAAAATTCCTATTCTTTTTGGACATGTATTTAATTAGTTTAATTTTTATCAATATTAATTGCAACAAGGGAAATGTTTGAGATGTTTAAAAATTCAATTTTCTTTAAAATATAAGCCATGTCAATTTACATAATTTTTAATGAAAATAAAATAAATATGATTGTCTTCCAAAATATTCCATTTATTACTAGGAATTATCAATTTTTATGCAGTTGTTATACAGAATTGCTTAGAAGTTTATTTCATAGAAGTTAATTCTTAAAATTATTTTCTTATAAATTTCTAATAAAAATTAATGTTTAGAAAAATGTTTCTTAGAAAAATTAAATATTAATTAATTTATATAATTAAATTTTTGATGTGATATAAATGTGTTGTGTAGACACCAAATAAAACATAACCCATCTGGAATATGTTTAAATATTTGTATTTGAAAATTTGATTGATTTGACAAAAATTTGGAAAATGTAACATGTATATGATTAATTTTATTAAATTTTTCATTTTTAAGAATTTTTATTATTTAAAATTTTTTATTCTTAATAGCTTTATTTTAAGATGGCTTATTTTTTCATTACTTTATGAAATATTGTGTGTGATAAATTTCTCATTATTTTGAAAGCTTGTGGTTGGAAAGTTTAGTTTTTATATGATTGAAAATTTTTAAAATTATTTTCAGTTTCAAATACATTTTTCATAATTTTTTATTAAAATGTAATAAATAGAAATTAAATTTTGCTTAGTCAAAAAAGAATGTACCTTAACATGATAAAAGTTTTTGAAGAGATCTGATAGTGTGCTTTTAAAAAATGTCTTTATCATAGTTAATAATCATTGCCTAAAATTCATTTATTTATTTTTAATACATTAAATTTATAAATGAATATAAATTAATTTTATTTATTCATTGTAAATGGTTTGAATTTATACATAAATATATGTTAAAATAAGTTGCTGATGTATTATGTTGAGGGATGTAACATAAAACATCAGTATTTTTATTTTATGTACTCTCTCTATATATTTTATTAAGATTGTCAATATTAATATTATATATTCCCATTGTTAATATTTTGCATTCCATGTTAATGATTTATTATTATGTAATTAAAGTTTTTATTTTTATTAAGAATATAAGAAAATGTTACACAATTTATTTATTCTCTGTTTTTTGATATAGAAATTTTGAAAATGTATATAAAATCTGTATTTATATAATATTCCTGTTTTACCAATTTGTTACTTCTATTTAAATTGTTGTTTGATCTTATCACTTATTTTTCATTATGTTAAATAATCATGAGCATCATATCATTTTCAGTGGTATGTATACAAAATGTTTTATGCTATGATATAATTATTTTTTTATGAAAAATGGAAAATGATTTCTAAGGGGGCTGCTAATTTTCTTGTATTTTGCTTCAAAACCTTTCTGTCAGCCAATTAGTCAAGTTCTATCTAGATCCATTAAAATGTTTTTGGTGAAAGAATAGTTCGAAATATTGGGAGATTATTATGTAAATGGTTTTAATAAATTGTTGAACATGAATTTTAGTTTTCTTTATCTCCTTTATATTTTCATGTGCTCTCTAAAATAGTTCTGTTTCTTTATTAGTATTTATTCCATTTTATTTATTATATAAATTTATATGATATATTGATCATCACATCTAACAAACATGAAATAATTGATTTTTTGTATCAGTTAAAAAACATTTTTGTTATGATTACAGAATAACAAAGCTATAAATATATTAGTAAATTTTGAATTTTGTGTTTGTTACATTAAAACAATATATGTATTCATCTTTTCTCTTTAATAAAACATTGACTGGGTTAAGTTCAACTTATAAAGATAAATTATTTTTCTTATTAACTGAATTCGATATAATATATTTGACATTTATTTCATAATCCAATTATAAATTTTTTTGCCATAATATTTTTTGCATTTTTAATATTATTTTATCAATGCAGGAGTTTTCATTTTAAATAATTGATGGAAATATTGATATTTGCATTATTTCAGAGTAAGTCTAACCAGTTAAAAAGCATTCTTTAAAAACTTTGTTATATTCTTTCACAACATTCCATTTAATAGTATTCAAAATCATTTTATTATACATAAATTGCATAACACATTTTAATTGAAATCTTTTGGTTTTAAGAGATTATGTTGAACTAGTTGGGTAATATGTTACTTTAAAAAAAAAATTATTCTGATGAGAAAAAAATCACTACTAGAATTGATGTGCAATTTATTAATTTTATTGTAATGAATTAATTATTTTTTAAAAATTATGATTTTATTAAAGAAATTTTAATTTGTAGATATTATATCCTTTTCTGTGAAATGAATTAACTAAGCATTATTGGGGATTGCCAATTTTTATTGTTTTTTTTTAAAGTACACATTTTTGACATTTTTATTTTCCCTCTAATGGTAACAAATATAACCAAATTAAAAAATTTTTTAAACCAAAAATCTTTCTTAACCATCATGTACAAATGGTTAGCTATTTAGTATTTAGACATCATATTGAGGCTATAGTAAAGATTATTTTCTTTGATATAAAACAAAATTTAGAATTGTTTGTATAGTTAAAGGAAGCAATGTATGCATATTGTTTCATTAAAGTGTTCATTAACGCATGTTCTTGAGTTATTTGTCATAGTATGAAAAATGTAACGTTTATAATATATATATTTTTGCAAGTTTATTTAATTGATTGATATTATGATCGTATATTGAAATTATTATTTCATTAAATTTAACCTGAAGGAACTTCATATATTTTTTGTTTTGCTGCTCATAATTGGTTGCTGTAAAATATATTTTGAAAAGGAAAATATTTTCCCCACATATGAATAATTTTAAACCAAATTATATAATTTTGAATTTTTTATACAGTCCCCACACACACATATAAAATTTTCAAAGTAAGTTTTATTTATTTAGTAAGATGTGTGTTTTTAGATTTTACTTTAATTTTAAAAATCTTTACAATCTACCAAATTATCACTTCATAATTTTGAACGCAATATTTGGAAATCTGCATATACTGACTTGCTAAGTTATTAATGGTTCCTTAGCTTGAAAACTGTTTTTGAATTTCATTAAAAGTAATGCATGCATAATCCTATCTTTACAGATGATATTTAATAGTTTTTTTTAAGGATTCCTAGCGAAAAATATATTTATGTAAATATATAATTGTATTTGAAAATATCAGACAATATTGCCTATTATATAAATTCTGATTTAGTTTTGCACAAGAATTTAAAAAAGTACTTTTATATCATAAAAGCTTTAATTGAAATAATTTATATAATTCAATGTACGTGAAACATATTTTTCATTCTTGTGGAACTACCTAAAATTTTATTCGTTCTTAAAAAGTTAATAACTACTATATTTTTGCAGTTAAATTATTTTATAATGGAAAAATTATTTTTCTGTCTACTTATAATAAAATAATCAAAAAACCCAAACCATTATCTTATCATAATTACTCATCCATAAAAGTTTATTGTATTTTGCATTCTAATAGGAACAGCAGAAATCTTCAATTCCATTTCTTTTTTTAAGCAGCACTCTGAATAAGCCTTAATATAAAGATATAGAGGAATATGGGAACATGTTAGATGAAGCGATTTATACAAGGTGATTTAAACTAGCAAAAAAATATTCACTTTCATTCTAAATGATCTGAATTTCTTTTCTAATTTATTTATGCAAAGTTTCAAAATGGTTTTAGAAATAATTATCTATACTTAGAATAGAGAGTCATGCAAACAAATTTTGTGTCATAGAATTATATAATAAATGTTTGCCAATGCACCTATTACAAAATTTGAAATTGATGCAAAGAAAATAATTATAATAATATACCTTTACTTGAGGTGTTCAAGTTAATCATTGACAGCCAAAATGCATGTTTTGATCTTTGCTTAAATATCACGTTGCACATGTTGGAGGAAATGACACTAACACATAACAGAAAGTATGCACAAGTTTTACTACTACACACTACACAAGCGTAATGCGTCTCTAGGTCCTGAAATATTTGTGGAGGGTTCGCTCACACTTGCTATTTTAAGTTTCCCAATAGGAAAGAGCTAGTGGAGTTATATATAGATCAAGCGAACATGTGTAGACCAATCTTTGACACCACCATTTATTTCGTTCCCGAATTCCTTGACGGGATCCTGCTTCACTGGAATGTTTGGTATCAGGTACGCCGTCATGTTGTAATCAGATTTCCAAGATTAAACATCAGAAGATTCTCCTCAAAATCATGTATGTTCTGTAGTAATTTTAAATATCGTGCACCTGGAAACGTGCCATCGTAAAATACTGTTCGATTAGCATCTTATTTTAAATTCCATACGAAACGATAGCAAACTGTGTTTGATGTCAACAATGGTAAAGCTGTTGGGATTTGTCAGTGCTCAGTAATAGATGCTTTGTACCCATACTATATTCAAAAATTTTGGACCACTAATTCTTTCGTGACAAAGTTGCACCATATATATCATCACTTTGCAACCTCATCTTGCAGAGTGATGATATATATGGTGCAGGCTTTCTGTTGAGGTGTTGGTATGGATGAAAGCCTAATACGTTTAGGATTTTCAAGCCTGACCTTTGGAGAAATCACAATTTTGATTGACATCTTGTGCTGTATTTCGGATATGCAAAGGCGTAGGCTAATAGTTCATCCCCTTGAACTTGCCGTCCTACCTTAGCTGAAATGCCAGACTGAATTAACTAGTAATGCAGCCTGTCCTTGAAGTTTTTAAAACAGGAGGATTTGATGAGAAGGATGCGGGTCTGCAGAGGAATCTTGTTGCTGATCGTGCATTCCGTTTATCGTAAAATAAAACTATCTCGCAATAATCAGTTTTGAAAATCTCTCTACGATTCAAGCATCAAATAATGTGTACCTTAGGTGAACAGGCTAACATATTACTTAACAGGCTTACGTATTAATAAATCACTTACGTATTTGTATACTGCAAGCATTTTTCGAATATCAACCGTAAATTTTGTTGATGCAACATTATTTTACATGATCTACATATACAGATTTCTGCCTTATAGTGCTGCGTATAATTATTTTAGAAGTTTCAGTTTTCTTGTCATGAAACTCTGTGCAGACTTATCACATTGATTTATCCTTATCACATTGATCTATCCTTACTTATCACATTGATTTTCATAGGATTGACCTTTTAACAATCCTCTTTTCGGTTATGATTCTTTGAAGATTCATGGGCTGGTAGACTTGGTCTAGCCTACGGATAGATCATAAGGAATGAAACGAAAGCAATGGGTTATCTACTCTGTTTATAAAGACAATCGGTTATAAAGATGCCACCTTCGGGGTTTGAACCGCGGCCTTTTTCATTGGGTATCTCATCCAAATATCGCTGTGCGACATTACTGTGTCGGTTTTGCCCGAAAGAAACATTTCTCCTCTTATTCAAGTTTCGTGACATCACTGTAGGAAATCATGCTAAAATAAAACTGCTTTTTAGTCGCATCTTATAGATACTTTACAATTTTGTAAATCGCTTTTTTTCCCTCGCTCATTCCGTTTTCGAGGTAAAGATGCCAATTTTGCAGTTTTCTACCACCCTAGATAGTTTTATTTAGTAACGCATGGCTATTTTACTATACCTATGCTCCATTTTTATGAATAGCTGCTTCGAAGTTAAAAGGCTGTCAAGGGATTTTAATGGACATATTGCGTATTTAATGTTAACGCTTCAAGTTTTCTATATTTTCAAAAATTTGTAGATAAATTGGATCTGCTGATTTGTTTATTCGATCGCAAGTTATTTTTATAAAAAATGTTAGATATAAATGCTGGGTACAATTCATGCTCGGATTATGCTCCAGATTATTTGCGTTCACTGATTTTCTGATCACTTAATGCTTACTGAATTCATTTCTTGCTTTGTTAAACATTTAAATATGATATTTTTCTAGGAGTTCTATCTTTCAGTACAAAACTTATAATCTTGTCTATTGCCCCTGAATTTAGTGAAATATTGTTGCGTAGTTTAGTTTATTCATAGTATAAGTGCAACTTTCATAGGGTATATAAAGTTACTCATCTACGAACTCGTTTGCAATTTCAGCATATAAGAGTTCATTGTCTCCCAATATGACAATTCTGCTTCTTTTTACACGTTTCTAATCAGTTCTTGTTATTTAGTGGTATTGTTTTAAGTTATTTGCTTTTTTTAAGATAGCGATTAAAGTAATAGAAAATATAATCTATTTTCTTAAACTAGAATGCGTTCTGCAAAAATGCTTCAAGAAAAATCAGAAAAACATAATATACTGTATTACCAATTAAAACATACTGTAATTTGGTTACTAATATTTCTCTCATTCTCAGAGCAGTAATTATGATGAACTAGTACATTTTTATTACAATACACTTCAGCATTTATGACACTGTTTGCTTACTAGATTAAAATAAGCGTACTTTTTGCAATATATTTATTTCAATTCTTATTTTTAATTAAATTTACATTAAATTTTCTTTAACAGAAAATTAATATATTCCATAAGCATTCATAGTTAAAAGACAAACACTTCAAAAAAGTGTCCACAATTTTGGCCACAATTTGTGTTGTGTGTATATATACATATATATAGCTTTCGTAGAAATATTTAATTAGAAATTTATAATACATTAAATTAAAACAAATATATATATTTGCTCAGTATATAGATTTAATTTATTTTGGTTTTAATATTACAATGTTATATATATATATATATATATATATATATATATATATATATATATATATATATATATATATACATGTATATTTTTTTAGTTTAAAAATCTAATTTTTCATTACTATCAAAATATTTTAGTTATCAGTTGGCAAAGCTCCAAACGCATAATTCCCTCAACCGTAAAATATCGTTTATTAGGAACAAATTGTTTTAAAATAAAAAAATTTAATTAATATGTATTTAGTTAATATATATTATTTTAAATTTTGGTACTTTTATTAGCTACGAAATATTAAATCTATAGTGTAAAAAATTGTTTTAGAACGAATTTAAAAAAAATTATTTAGTGCATTGTGCTAAAAGACTCGTTTGCTTAAATATTCCGCGAATATTCTGGTGAAGTTAATAATTCATCCAATTTGTCTAGATGTTTTCTTTCTTTTTTAAAGTTAAATTTGTTGTGAAATTTTATATTCAAGCGAACATATTTTATATTTAATGTTTCTAGTCATGCCTTTTATCGATAAAAATTTTTTTATCTTACCGAGCGTAAAGTACCATTTTTCTTGCAAATGTTTTCAATTCATGCATATTTAAGTATTTTGATATTTTTGTTTTTTACTTTTTTAGATAGTAATTCTTTGTACTTGAATGTGTTTGTTATAAACGAGTTATATATATTTGTGTATATTTGTAACACAATAAATGTGAAAATTTGTACCGATCTTCAAGGGTTCGTGTCGATTGAGAGTTGAATAAAGCAACCACTTAATGTGAACACAAGACTTTTATTCGTAAAAATTTCACTAGATATAAGAAATTCCCGCTGTAACAATCGCAATTATACAGCTACAGTTCGTCAGGTACAACAAGAAACAGCTTCCAATCACAGGTCTCAAATACCTTAGACAGAGAACAACTAGCAGTCGCAACTAATCGTCTTCACTCACTGACTGTCTTTATAAAACTTCTCTTCCATGTCTGGCTGCGGTATTTATACCTGACTTGGCGGAGAAATCTACCTGTTTCGCCAAGGTTTTGGAAGCTTCTAGGCTATCTCGCTAAATATTGGTCCTAGAGCTTAGGTGATGGATGTTTCCAAAATTATATATTGCTCGCCAAGTTGCCAAGAATCTTGCCAACTGTCGCCAAGTCGCTAAATCATTAGGAAACCCGCTTTTAAACTACAACACGTCTAAATACCGGAATTTTTGCCCAAAATGTAAGTATTTCTGATCTTGTTGAGATATTTTAAGACAAATACAATCATTATTTATAAATTTGTAACAATATTGATTTATGCTATTGTGAGTTCAGTAATATTATTTAAAGTTTTGACTTTTTCCTTAGATTTTACGAGAAATTAAATTGCAAACTTCTTAAAATATTTTTATTTTATTATAATTATTAATATTACATAGTTATTTATACATTCTTGTCTGACTGAAAATTTAATTCGTTTTAAGCGTGGTACATAACAGTTGAACTTAAAAAATGAATTAAAAAAAATTCCTCATTCAACCCTTGTAAAATATCATTAGTTTCTTTTTATTAAACATGAATTAATGTTATTATACTTATTATTGTTCATTAATATGCATAATGTTATATTAAAAATTACTAATAATATGATGTATATGATTTTGTTTCAGTATTCATTAAAGAAACTGGGTTTGATAAGGCGGTTTTATTCCACTGATAACTTATATTCTTTTACATTGTCATTTCCTAACTTGTTTTGTGCCCTGACAATATTTTTTTAGCTAAAAAATCTTAGATGAGGGGTAAATTGAAATAGTTTTTTTTACTTCATATCTTTAGAAATTTTCCGGCATTGAATAACCTTCAACCAGAAGGTTAACAGAAGCCCATAAATAATAACGACGAATATACACACATTCTGAATGATACACGTTTTATATTCTTTTAACTTCCTATAAGTGTCAATAAAAGAAAATAATTATGAACTTGTAGTGTTTGTGCATTGAATCATAAATCTATTGAGATTATTTGTGGACTGCGAAGTTTGATATTTTATTTCTAAATCGAATTTTAGCATTCCTAGAGAAGTATATTATCCATACCATCAATATTAATCAAAATGATGCTGGAGAACAAGAAAGCTAATACGGTGTACTAGCAAAATCAATATGTATTCACATTATCTACGCTTACCAGGCAGCCAAACTGTTAACGCTCTGTCCTTCGGTTCAACAGTTTGTGGGTTCGAATTCCACCTTGGGCATTTATGATTTTAGTAGTTTGGAATACACTTTAAACTGTAGGGTCTGGTTTATTTAGCCCTTGCATGGAAAAGTGGCCGTTGTATGACAAACCACATCAATCACATTTACTGAAGACTGCTATCATGTGAGGCGTGCTTTTCCTTTAAAGTAGGGCGTGTGACTGTCATAAATGGAAATAATAGGATAAATCCATCTCAGAAATTTGATTTCATAGGAATTTATCAATAGGAAATATCATTATAAAATATGTGTCATATAAAAGAGATACAAAATAATCCATTCTACCACCTTTATCAATGTTTTTTGAGACTCTATGCTAGTTTCCTATAATAGGGAGTGTTTAGTTTGATTTTATACATAAAAAAATCAAACATCACCTAAGGCCCCACAAAAGATGAGAACCACAGCAGATTTGATGAAAATAAGAGATGCTAGTTGGATTAAGGCTTTTCTAAGTTTGCTTAAAGCAATTCTTTTCTATTGAATTCGATGGAGATAAAGATTGAATGACATTAAAATGCTAAACAACTCATCAAAAAATTATTATATTCCTTAAAGTTTGTTGGGTTTTGGATAATGGAATAAATAATGTTTTCTTGGAGCATGATAACCTGAAGAGTGCTTACAATCAAAGTTCTAGTTTATTAATTACAAGAAATACTGGTTTGAGCGGTATAAAATTTGACCTTCAAATATGTGAATCAAGCTTATTTACCTGAGAGTTAAAAAAAAATTCGAACATTTATATTAATATAAGGCTCTGATAAATACTGCACAATATTTCATATTTTGTCATAGCTTCTGGAACAACTTAAAATAGAATCTCACTCGTCATTTGGTAGACCTTGTTGAGAATTTCAGGCTATTCCAATCGTATCAATTGTATATTTCAATGTTCATGAATTCTACAGCTTTTTTATATCAACGAATTAATTATAATTTTTAAACGTATGACTTATAAAAATAATGTTGTATAGTTAATACGAAGTTAAAAAAAACATGCTTATAACTTTAGGAAAATGCTTATGACTTGAAAATTTATTTATGATAGTATTGTTAATTCAAAGTCAAAACTTTCGGTGCTAAAATGACCTGAAAATTTTACCTTAATATTTAAGGGCCGCTGTGGCCTGGTTGGTTTGGGCGTCGTTCTCATTAACAGAATTCTGATCACTACCTTAAGGTAGTGATTTCGAATCCTGGCTTAACCAAAGATCCGTTGTGTTCGGTAAAGGGGGCTGGGCATATTAAATATGTCGTAATCGCAATGTCCTCCTAGTGAAATGATACCTCGGGGAATGGCAGGCCAAGTATTGGGGGTCTTCTGCTTGGTCCCTACTTCAAAATCACGAAGACTCCATCCGACTGTTTCTATCTTGGGCTTGGTACATGGAAACATTCTGGTGCAACAATAACCATAATATTTAAAAGGAAAGGAAATTTGTACGAAAAATTAGTTCTAACATTTATTTATGAATACAATTGAGTTCACCAATGAAAATGAGTATTCCAATGAGCCAACAGATGTTATGCTTGTATTATATCATCATATACAATGAACCACACAAAAATCAAAAGTGGTTCCATTTCAGCTTATTCTATGATAAATCTTAAATAGCAGCTGCCCTATTCTACTATACAATTTTCTAGTATGCTAAAGTCAAAAGTCACATGAAGGCTTGATCTAAGTAATAACTGTTGAAAAATATCAGTAAGAAAATCGGTCAGTTCCTAAGTAGATATAGAAGTTGTTTCTCTCCTCATCCTCTCTCCAGAGTATAATATTTCAAAATACTGAATTGTGAAGACAACATATATGTTTTATGAAGCATTGAAATGATTTTATTTTGCAAAATAAATGAGCATATTACTTGACTCCTTGAAAAATAATAAGGGAACAATAACAGTTGCATTAAACTTACAAATGCATCCACTTTTTGTAGAATATAAAAAGAACTTGCTTGAAGGCGGATTATTCATGCATGAGCATTGGCAGAAGTTAACTCAGAGATACAGAGAACTTCGTACTTGCCCTAAGCATTTCGATGGAAATGCATTTTCTACTTTTATTTAAAAAAGAAATTGTTCAAAAGTTTACCCTAAATTGACTGGTCATAAAGAAGTAACTTTTGAATTTGTATAAAATTGAAAGATGTTTCGTAAAATTTTAGCATAATACTGACAGACATGTCTAAGCGTTGACAGTTTTATGGATTGCAAACTATTTTATTGCTATTTCTTCCTGTAATGATCTAACTAATGTACAGACGTTTATTTGTTATTGTTTTTCTTTTCATATTTGGCGTCAAATGAACCAGTTTTTTTAGATTTATCAGCATTCTGCCAAAGAGATCTTTGGTCGACTGCTGATTTATCAGAGCCATTGCCTAGAATTTATTTAAGACGCTAGTATCGCATGTGATGTATTTTTACAGAAATTTCAAAATTAGAGAGCTGAATTCCTTATTGACAGAATCATGTCAAGTTTTTCAGATTCAGAATGATAGAAAGTGACTTTAAGAAATGATGTAGTATAGTATATGTAATCCGCTGTTTTGTAGTAAGTAAAATATGCGTTGCCCACATCAAATTTTTTAATTGTCATATCACGAAGAGTTCATCGCTATCTATTTATATCGAACAAATTTTTCTTTCTCAGGCAAATTAATTTTACTTCATGAATATCAAATAAAATTTTAAGACATTTCAGCTTGTGTTTTTTATCAATTTATCGAGGTAAAATTTTAATTATAATTATTATCTTATAAATAAACACAATTAACATATGAATAGAACCCTTTCTTATTTCAAATTACATTTTTATATTTTTAAATATATATTTTGATATTTTTAATATATTTATATTAAAATATCAGTTTATAAGATCTTATACTTTGTCTATAATCCTCTCCTTATATTTTTACAAATAAATTACTAAAAATTTAATTTTTCAGCGCGTTTAAGTATGATTAAAAATTTATTTCTTTGATTTCTGTCGTAGAAAATGTTTTCGAACTTTATTTTATTTTTAATAAATTCTACATAAGATTTCTTTTAATGCTACGCAATAAGTAATCCGGAAAAAAGATATAATTTTTTGTATTTTTCCTCGATTAATTCATAAAAAATAATTTTTCTGTATATCAGTATTACTTTTTTGATGATTTTAGGTTAAATAGAAAAAATACTTTAATTCCAGTTTGCCAAAAATGAAATATATATGCGAAAATCACTGATAATGCATGGTAAGCATGTTCTGCAATATATAAAATCTTACAGTAATCACTATTTATCATTATTGGCACAGAGGTTGCTAGTATCAGGACTTGTATTGAATTCAAGGTGACATTACATCTAGAGTTATATACTTAACCTTTATATACTTAATGGTATGAAAAAGTCTTTTTAATTATGCAAATTATGCTATAAGATTATCTGTGGTAGTGACATTCTTTTATGGCCTATAAGTCTTGGCTTTTTTTTGTCGAATAAGATGTAGTCAGTCAATCACTCGTACAGATTTCCATTTCATAGTCAAGGAAACTGATTATTCAGAGATTAACAACGAAACTCGGCATTCTTTGTTTTAATTTTGGTACACAATAAATTCTAAATTATTTCCTTTTATCTAAAAGGGCATGTTTCTTAAAATTCTTTTGTGTATAGTATAATATGAATTTTGAAAGGATGTTATTTATGGAGTAGTCACAGACACAAAATGTTTTTCCGATCCAATTGAGCTCTATAAAAACATCTATATAGATCCGTATAGAACATATGTTCCATAGAAATATCCCAATATTTCTATAAAATAGTATAGCAAACAACAAATTCTTTAAATTGTCATCTCAATCAAATGTTAAGCAATCAAAAGTTGTTATTGCTTAACATTTGAAATATAAGGTACTTAATCAATGGCATGAATTGCTATCCAAGGTACGTGTTCTATTTCTTATTTTTTATTCAATTAAATGTTAAAAAAATTGTATACATTAGTAGACATTTACGTTATATTAAGGAAAAATTTGTGATAGTCTTTCCCGTATGTTTTAAAGCAATTGGGCATTTTTAATTTAATGTATAAATCTAAATAACCATAAAATAAATGCAATATTAGCTTTAAAAATCTAAACTATATCCTATCTTATCATATAAATATTTTAGTCGCTTTACAAAAAATAACTCTTAAAAATCAATTTATCGTTAAAAAAATAAAAGAAGTGGTGTTCTTGACTTTATGAGATTTTATTTTCGGAGCCAAACTAGGAGAAATTATGAATATCCTTCTATAAATATCGTTAAGGAGATTCAATGTTTTTATTAGTCTGAATCTATACTGTATTTTGCTTGTTCTTTAATTAATAGGAAATGATGTTATGTTAAGATGTTTTGGAACAATATACTTTAAGAAACCAGTTTCGATATTGAAACTTTATATCGATTCAGTAACTAAAGATAAATTTGAAAATTTATCCTTTCGATATTTTCGATGCTTGCAAACCCATCGATATTTTTTATCTGCTTTAAGAACTAAATCGTAATTTTTTAATCAGCGATAATCCTATAAAAATGCATATTGATTATTTTATCTATACTCGTATATTAATAAGTAATCATGAAAAATGTGAATGTTGTGTTATAGTTATATAAATAGATAAGTAATAGTTAAAAAAGTAAGCGTTTCTTCTATTTTTGTCTGAAGGAGTAATTTTAACTTTCTGAATTAAGTCATTTTGAAATAATGATGTAAGAGAACCATATACATGCATTTGTGTACGTAGAAATAACAAATCTATTTTTTAAATTTAAACATTAATGAAATGAAATTTGAATTTTTCAATTGTTGTCTTAAATGAAAAATTTATACTTCTGCTATGTTTGGTTTTAATCACATAATTATGTGAGGATAAATGCCCAATTTTGGTATCCTTCTTATATTTAAGTAGAAAAGGGAAATTAATTTGGTGGCATAAAACAACATGACATAAAAAAGGTTAATCTTTTTTTAAATACTAAGTGTTTTCAGTTATATTATTATTTTTTTAAATTTAAAGTGAAGTTAAGATAATAAGGGTTTGTAATTATGTAGTTACAAAATCCTTTCTCCGCTGAAAGTTAGCCACAGAATTCCCTCTGAAAGGCAACATTATTAAATAAATGTTTTTCCTGCAACATTGTCACCATCTTGATATCGGGTTTCAAAATTCATTTCTTCGCTGAAGATGAAATTCCAACTCAATTCCCTCAGCAAAATGCAATGAGCTATTTCTTAATATCTAGTATTTGGGCTTTCCTTATTATAAAAAGAAGTCATAGATAGTATGTTGGGTTTATTTTACTAATGATCATTCAAATGCAAAAAATTTCATTGATTTGGGCATCGAAAATTCTTAGTCGGGATTAAGCTAAGGGTAATCTAAAGAATTTTAAGTCACTTAGATATATTTTGCAGTCATGACTTAAGGCTAAGTTAGTGACTGAATATGAAACGTTCCTGATTGAGATTAACGGGACAATAAAATGAGTGGCTGTACAACGCATTTTCATAATCACAGATTATCTTTCTATCATTTTAATTTTACTATGAAATAAAAAATATTAAAATTACAGAATGCAAAATTACATATTATGATATTAGGTCTAAAAGTCACTTTTTTAAAATCCTAATTGGAAGATGACAACTCCAAGAGTTTATTGATGTTTTTATATCAAACTTTTTTTGTGTCAAATTGATTTTGGGAAAAATAGATGTGTTATGTCAACTGTTAAGTTGTTTTGTGACTGGAAAGTAGCATGCTTTAACTCTATTTCATCAAATGCTTACAATACATGCATATGCTTTATTTAGTTTGTTATCTAACTATACTCATTGACACACTATAGTGTGGTATGAACCTTGGAAGAAAAGTTATGAATACATATTTCAGCCTCGCCATTTGATCAAATTTCACATTTACACAAAATTACACATTTCATATTTCACAGTTATGAATTAACTGCAATGGTATCATTTACTTCGAAATATGTTGTATTTATATCCTTTATATAACAGTGGTCTTAACCAATAAACAACCGCAGTATCTGAATGCGGTTGGATCCTTGCAGAGCCCATACCCTTGGCTCTAATGATTTTGGTTGGCGGTAATAATGACTTCCGCCAATCTTGATAACCCTACTTCGATACACTTGATATGATAAACTAAACTATTTTTGGAACTTCGTTCTGGCTTGGTGATTTTTTCAGTTTGTCGCCAATGCTGTGATCTCTCCTAGGATTTTACCGTTGAATTTCTCTAGGATATCTCTTAAGATGTATTTTTGAACGGAATTTCATAACTTTTAACTGCTTAGTACGAAGCTCAGTTCTTGGCTTATACTTTCCTCTTCAATTTTTCTTTAAACCATGTAGAAGTATTTATCCCTAAACGTGTGATCTGTGTAAGCTTAAACACCGCATGCCAATCTTTCAGCAAAGATCCAATCTTTTTCATGTTTGATTATAAAATTAATGTTTGCCTCTTCTTATGTGATCAGAAATTTATTGTTAGAAAACAGGAAAAATATTGTGCTTTATACAAAAATCTCAAGAATTCCATAAATCACATGAAACGTACGAAAAGTACCGACAATTAATGAACTAAATGAAAATAAATTATTTTGAATTCGAAATGATGAATTTTTTTTGCGTTACTTAATACATAAATTATTTCTCCTTTCTTTATCAAGTAATATTTAAAGTGCTTATATAATTTCTTTGTAAGGAATATTAAATTATAAGTAATATAAAAATTTACATTATTTCTAAATTACGTTTTATGAAAGTTTCTTGTTTTTGTTGCTAGAAATTGTTATAAGAATAATGTAATCTAACGTTCTTTGTAAAATAATGTCTATTAATTGTTATAAAATATTTATATCTTAATATAAAAGGAGAGCCTATTCAGTGTTTCATGTAATGAGCATTTCTTATATAAAAATTTGCATTTTTCTCTTTAGAAAATATCATATTTCTCATTTTTTAAAAGAAGTAAAATAATAATGTCAAATATACGAAGAGCTACTTTTTTACAGCAAATAAGAAAAAGTTTATTTTTGACTTATTTTAATATAAGGTAAATAAAATATGAAAGTTGAAATAAGCTTAACACAAAATTTCAGACACTATAAAGAAAATATAAAAATGCAAAGCGAAAGAAAATATAATTAAGCTTAATTTTAGAAAAAAGAATTTTTTGTTAATATTTCAAAAGAATACATATTCTCGATCGTTATTTTATGAAAATAATACGTTTCTCTACTTATTGTATTAGTTAGAACTGAATAAATATTACGATTATTTTTGCAGGAAACTTATAAATTCTCAAGTGGGATTAAATTTTTGAAACTATCAGAAATCCTAGTCTACAAGTTATTAAACAAATGTTTCTGAAAAAATATATACACCAAAAATATGTATTGTTATGCTTTTAAGCAAAATAATCGAACAAAAAAATTTAATAATGAAGGTTTAATTTTCAAAACTAATTTTGTTATTTTAATAAATTACTGAAAAATATTAATTAAATCATTAAATTAGAAAGCTTTTTAAAGTACCAAAATTAATGCAAAATATTCGGTTGGCAAAAATAGGGAGCTGGAAATTAATTTCAATAAACTACATATTTTTGCATTAAATTTAATAAGATTATTTCATTTTCAAAAAATATAAAATTTATAATCTTGTTTTGAAAATCTTAGAGATGAAGCCATGATTTAGCTGTTAAAGTTCCTGAATAACAAACTCTGCAGAATAACTTCATTCTTGTTCGTTTAAAACAAGTTGATCCTTGTTCTGCTTTCTACAGAACATGTTCATTCTTGTTCTTTGTTCCGCAGAACAAGTTTATTCTTGTTCTGTATTCTTACAGAACAGGAATGCAGAAACGGTCCTATAATTAGCGTATATGATAATATGGTAACATTTTTCATTGATTGTTCTAAGTTATTTGCATTTCATTAAGATAATCATATTGAAAAACGTGTTTTTGTATTCAGAAATTTATTACGTTAGTCAAATGTATTTTGAAAATAATCATTATTTTAATTCAAAGATGTGTTTGTGGTCATAAATTTCCTCACTGAGTGCTAAATCATCGATAGTCACACAATTTAGTTATGATGCTTAAAGTATCGAATATACTTATATAATAAAATGACTGATTATATATATATATATATATATATATATATATATATATATATATATATATATATATATATATATATATATATATATACATAATTAGAAATACAAAAATATAAATTGAAGTTAAATCTGATATGCAACGAATAATGGATCTAAGCAACTCCATCATTGTATATACAATCTAATAAATGAAAAGTGATTAATACTGATTTTTCTTTAAAAAGAAATACTCCCACTCTTATTCAGACTTGAATTTTAACATTTTTAAAGCAGAATTAAATTTTCCAATTTATTTTTTATACTATAAGTGAAAAAAATAATAAAAATTATAGCTTAGAAAATTATTTTATAATCTTAAGATCTTGTCGATTCATTCAGTTTTATTCTATTTAAAGTGTTAGAAAACGCAGATATAGAAGTATAACAGCTTTCGCGTGAGTTAAAATAAATTATTTATGAATAAAATATATAAAATATTTTTTTTATAAAATAAAAAAAGTATTCTATATAGTTATTAGAGCTAAAAAAACATTTTGAAGATCAATACCTATACAAATGTATTTTTATATTACTTGAAATTTTTGAGCTGACTAAGATACTATCAAAACAACTTTCAGTAACTTTAAAACCAGTCAGTTTCATGTTCTGGAATAAACCCTAGACACACTTTTTTCTTTCTAGATTTTTGCAAAGCAACTATTCAATGAAAAACAAAATTAAAAAAAAATACAACAGCATCTAGAATCTTTCAGCTCCGTTTTTATAAAAAAAAAGACTATAAATAATAACTTATCTTTTCAAAAGTACTTTACGTTCTCAAGCCCGAGTAGAATATGCTTTGCAGTGAAAGCACGAAAAATCCTCTAATACGTAAATGTGCCAATGCTTTCTGGGAGTTGACAGCCATAGAGGCTGCTTTATAAAAAAAGTTGCACAAAGTACTGAATGTTAAAAAGATTTTTAAAAATGCATGCATGGAAATAGAATGAAACTTTCCTTCGAACACTTCAACAATGCACTTCACAGTTTCTTTTTGGAATTTATTTTCCTTTTTTTTGTCAATAACACCAATATATTAGCACCATGCACCATATTTTTAAATGAAATATAATACGGTAGTAGTATATAGTCTTTATTTTTACTTTAACGTTATAAAAATGGTTCATATTTTGAGGTTCACGATGACTATGTTATCGATAAAGAATCCATAGGCAAGCCCAAACATGTTAAATAGCTATTCTTATGAAAAGAGTAAAATAACTTAACGACTATTTGCTTGTTTTTGTCTAGTTTTACATTCTATTTTGCTTTTGATATTTCCAGCTTATCGTATTTGTTGGGATTTTATTTTTAAATGGTATGCTAATTCTAAAAATAGGACATTTTATAAAATATTATTCATTGTAGCCTACTTGGTCATCTATTGTGTGTGCATTAGCACCTTTATAAAATACATTCTATAGCAAAATATCAAAAAATATAGCATACTAAAATAAGAACAACTAAAATAATATTCAAACAAGAAATACGAAAGTTATAGAGCAATAAATAATACAAAAAGTTTTTGGATGAATTGGAATATTATAATGAACTTGGAAATCAAATAATGGCTAATTAAAATTTTAAAGTTGTAATTAAAAGTTTCAATTGTAATAAAATTTCCTATATATGTAATTAAAAGTTTTAGTTGTTAAATGTTTTATTGTAGTATAGATTTCATTCAGTTTTATTCAAAAATAAGTTTTAAAACTTATGTTATACGATTTATTGTTAACATGACTTTTATTATTAGGTTTTATTAACTTTAGTTTTTTATTATTTTAATGCTTGCTCTGTAACTCCTGTTTGAACAAAAATCTTACTGAATATGCGGTGTAAGTAAACAATTGAAGTTAGGTTTTAATTTGGAAATGAATTTTTGCAATACGCAAAATTGTTTGTTGTGGGTACATTAACCAGTATCATATTACTTCTTGTTTCAATGTAAATTTCACTGAAATGAATAGTTATTAGATTAGATTAATTGAAACTCATAGAGAGTTGAATTTAGTGTGCAATATATCACTAAGATGTGTGATTTGTCATTTCATTCTTATATAATGTGTTTGGAATTTAATAAAAAGAATGATGAGAAATTTTTTAATAAAATTATATATTATTGAAATTTTATATTAGTTTATCTCTTCGGAGAGTTATATAAAACAGACAATGAGACTTCTTTACTGGGTTTTATTCTATCAATAACATGAAATCAATATATTGAATCAATTTGTTTTAATAAATTCAAAGGTCTTTAATACATTTGAAATGTATATATTAATATATACAGGAGATATATAGAGGAATCAATAATATCATAAAAACTAGTTTAATCAATAAGTTTATCTTTTCTTAACATGTATATGTTGACATATACTTGTTAAGAAAAGTTAAACTTATTGAGAGATTAAACTAGTTTATGATCTTAATTATTCCTCTATTTTCCTCTACTAGTCGTCGAAAAAATTAATTTCAACAATAATAATGCACACACATGATCATGAAAAAGACTAGCAGGAATCGAAAGATCTAAAACCATAGCTTTAAAATCGAATAAAAAAATAAATTAGGAGACATTGTTTTCTCTTAAAGGCCTAACACCGTAATTTCAAATTATAACTAAAGCAAATTATACAATTGATGCGTCTATTTCTTTGACTGCTGGTTTTATTAATTTAACAACGATATTCCCCTGAATACTTCTCAGAGGGAGGCTGAGAAAACAAATGATTTCTTTAGTGATCCCTAAAATCTTGCTGGCCAAGCCCTGCATTAAATAGTTTTACTACTCAGAAAATCATTAACCAGAGGAATTTAATGTAGCTGTATGTTGACGTACTGTAAATTGATATCAAACTTTTACCAATGTAATGGGAGGTTTCGTGGATATTGAGGGAGATGGTAATGGATTCTTGCTTCTCTCTCTATATATGAAAGCATCCAGAATTAATGGTTAAGTTAAATCTGAAGTTAGAAATGAAGCGCACGGTCATTCATTGCTTTTCTTATTTAATTTTCTTGACCTCTGTATAATGATAAATTGTTTTCAGATAAGCGGAATCTAAGAAATAGATCTATTAAGCAGCTCTATTTTTTAAGACGCATATTTTTTAATATCCTATGATTAGGTTGTAACATCGAATTGACTCTGCAGCATTTATTTCTGCTTGATACCAAATCATATGGTCATGAATCATATCAAAAGACATGGGATTTTGTTGATCAAAAATTAAAATACGTAATTTAGAATTTTGCCTGTGGTTTAACAAATTAAGTTGTAGAACTGGTTATTACCGATACACTCTCTTTTGGTAAACTACTTGAGATTTCCTATTCTCTTATAAATGTCATGGTACATATTATTGACTGCCTAAATGAACCTAAATAAAACCTAATAACCTAAATATAAAACATTGCCTTTTAATTCAGCATCAATTGATCTCAAATAAAAATATCTTTTGTGATATATGAGTTATATGATTTTCATTTTTAGTCTTCAACGTTTGTACTTAATTATATTTTTCCTAAAGTAATAATGTTCAAATGAGATTGGCTCATAGTATCCTAATTATGTTTTTATCATTGTATTTTAAGAAAAGGATATTTAAAATATTATTTTGAATCTCATCTCATCAAAATTTGTTTATGTATTTAAAATAAATTGTGGTTTATATTATCTATTGCTGATTTGATTTATATTACTTATTAAATTCAAATATAATTCTAGTTGTTAATGAAAATAATTTATGATATATAGTTAATTACGTAATTTATTTTTAGTGCTATTTTTGAGATTGAAATGTAAAAGCTTATGGAAATAATATATAAGATTGTTAAAGGTTGAAACCGTAATGCATCCAACCAGATTTTTTATTAAAAGCAAAAACTACTGTTATAGAATATCAAGCTATAAGCTTGGATGCTCTTTAACCTCACAAAAAACTATTTTAAATGTCAATTAGAATCAATAAATATATAAAATGAGCAATAGAAAAGCAATGTGAACTGGATGATCCCCACAATGTTTAATACGAGCCATTTTCACATTATAATAATATCTAAGTTTAGATTTGTACACTTGAATTGTAAAAGCATTCCTATCTTCAAAATCAATTATAATCTTGTATTTTTATGAAGAAGGAGAATTTTGGAATGAATCTTGGAATTATGCTTTTTTCAGTAACATATAAAAAAATCAGTGACATTTTTTGTGATAATTCAATAAATTGACAACTATGATATTTTTAGATTTACATTAGTAAAGAAACTTGAAATAATTTTAATCTTATATTTCAATTTTATATTGTGTTTGGAAATTTACTTTTGAAACAAAATTTATGATGAATGTTGAATAAATCAACTATTTAGTAAATAGGATAAATATTAAACAAAGAAAAATTACTGGCACAGGTGCTGTCTAATCCAGGATACCAAGTTCAGAGTTTGGCGATTTTTTAGCGGATTTTCTTATGTATCTGGCAACCTCTCTGGTATTTATTACATCATAGAGATGGAGACCAATAGAAAGTATGCTGTAAATTCTATTTTCGCAGCCCCAGTATTTACGTCATCTCGCATGTCACAATACGTCCTTTTGGCAACATTTCTTCATCGCCAAGAAAATTCATAATTTGGAACCCTGGATTATACGGCACCTGTAGCCAAATTACTTTATGATAGAACATTTCTGAGTCGCAATTTCACTCTGATTATAAAAATAAAACTATTAACAATTAGTTAAGCTACAACAGTACATAATTTAAGAATTTTTAAATGTAATTAATATAAAAACTGTGTTTCCACGCGTAGTATCATTTTTAAATTTCTTAGCACAAAGAATATTAATTAATCATTCTTGCATATGCTAAGCTGTTAACAGCGATTAACATACGTTACATACACTGTGTTTTTCTCATGAAAGATTTATCTGAATACTTTTTAAGATATTAATTATGCTTGTAATGTACCCTAAATTAAAGACAGTTTCCAAATTGAGATTAAATCCTTGAAAATTGTTCAGAAAGATGTATTATGTATGATAATCTATCGTATTTATATTCTTTCTGTGCAAACTGAGACAATATGACACAAGGACGCTTTGTGTAGTCGCAAATAAGTCCCCATTTCTGTTTTGTCTAAAATAAATACAGAATATTACACATTTTTGTATTGCTTTATGGATTGATTAGATTAAAGTTCTATAATTTATTTTGTAATTAGTTTATAGATTATAATTAAGAATAACTGCGTCATGTATTTACTATTATTTAAGGATGGTATTTGCATTATGCTTTTGCAAAAATTATATTCAAAATATTATTCAATATTATGGCTGTCTTTTTGATTTGTTGTGTTTGGACAGCGATGAAAAGAAATATAGTTTTGTTATTAATTTGAGGAAAAATCTGTATAATTTTCAAAATTTCCATGCAGAATATAAACCTTGTTGTTGATATGAACTGCTCTTTTGGTTATTTTTATCGTTCTTTATTAGACTGATTTGGAAAAAATGGTTCCTTAAATTAAATTTACAAATGCACAAATTCAGTTTTTAAGTGTGATAACATTATTTTATTTTTATGAGCATTTTTAACCACCAGAAATATGCATTGACTGTAAATTACGGAAAATTTATTTTAATCCAATGGTTAATGAAGTTCGTCCTTATTTAGATTATGAAATATTCAGTTTTTTAGTTTTGTGATAGATTATTTACTTAATTTCTATTCATTAAAAATGTCATTTTCTTTTTATTTTGAAATTTGTACCGTTATTAGATGACAATGCAGTCTAATATTTCTATATGGATTTCTAGATCTCACAAAAATTGATTGAGATCTATAACTGTGGTAAAATAGTAGTAAAACCATTGAACTCAAAGAATGCCTTGAACAATAACGGCACTTTATTTAAATTTGGCTTTTGATTACAATAGAGAGGATTATAACCAATGTTAATTGATTTTTAGACTAAGTTGATTTTTTAGAGCCATAAAATTGACAAATCTTAATGCAGCTTCTATTTTGACACTTTATTGTAAAAATAGAAAAATGACTTAGTTAGTATACATTTTCATAGTCCAAACGTTTGACGAAGTTTCAAAAGTGTACAATAGAATGGATTTTATTTAACTTATCCGTTTTTATTATTCGAAATCTGTATTCCATATTTAACGTAAAATCTTTATTGATACAGTTATGGAAACAGATTGAGGTTAAATAAAAGAAAATATTGTGTAATAAACACAATGATATGGCTAGAATATTATTTACATTACATTACTTTTTTTCAGAGAATTCATATGCAACGAGGTGTTGCAGACTTTTATCGTAAATAATTACATAACACTTTTTATAACAATTTGATTATATATCATACTTTAAAAGAGGATGAGTCATTATACAATTGTAAATTAGGTAATTACATAAATATTTTTGTTCCCGTGGAAGCTTCATTATCTGAATAAGACATTTAGGGAAACAAATTTTACAAATGTCTTAACAATGGATTTGGCAATTCATTTTGTGTTTCATTTATAAGAATATTAATTATTCTTTGTTATATAATACATGGCGTGTAACAAAAAGCAATTATTCTTATTAGAAAAATTATTCCAAAAGTTCCTTAAAACGTTTAACCGTTATTTGAAGTTTAAAATTAAAAATATTGGCACAGGTGCCGTATAATCCAAAATGCCAAATTCTGAGTTTGAGGATTATTTTGGCGGATTTTCTTATGTATCTGGCAACCTGATTTTTATTACGTCATAGAGATGGAGACATATAAAATTTATGCAGTAAATTCCATTTTGGCAACCCTAATATATACGTCATAGTACGTCACAGTTCCCCATCTTACAATATTTCTTCATCGCCAGAAATTTCAGAATTTGGAACCCTGGATTATACGGCACCTGTGCCAAAATATTGTTATTTTATTTTTGTGTCAAATAAATTAGCCACCTATGTGTGTAATGTGTTCTATTATAAGTCTAGAAACCAGGAATCTAACTATTAAAAAATTAAAATAATTTTGAAAACTGGCTTTTTAATCAAAAATAAAAGCACCAGAAATGTTAACATTATATTCAAACCATAATTGCATGTATTTGAATGCTAATATTAGTTTAAGCTTTAATTTATTTAAGCAGCTACATATTCAAAAATTTTAAATCATTATGAGGGATAAGCAAACTATAAAAGATCTATTTTGTAATTTTTAATAAAGTATTAATGAATGCAGTAACTGCAAAATGATTTTTACGTTAAAGAATTTTTTGTAATTTAGGTTTTACGTTTACTTTAAAAAACAGGTTTAAAAAAACTAATTCAGGGATATCAAATAATTTATAAATAACTTTAGAATGTAAGTAAAAAATGTACTGACGAATAATGTAGAAAATTTCTAAGAAATATTTTTGCAGAACATTAAAAAATATAATCTTTCAGTCAAGAGAAAGACGGGAAAAAATTTAAGGAAGCTAAACTTTGTCATAGACGCATTTTTATATTGTTAGAAATTTCAGTAAAAAAATAAAATAGATTTAAATAAAATTCTCCGTAACACAAATCCAATCGTAGAAAGGAAAAAATATCTTGAAATGGGAACGTGCACCCAAAATTTTAGATTCGTTCACAAACTGAGACAGCAAGAAACAAATGGTAAAAGAAAAAAAAAATAGAGAGATAAAGCCGACTAAGAGAATACATAAAATCCAAAAAATTATTTTTATTGCTGTAAGGAAAATGGAAAAGATTTTTTTTATTCTGACTTGTGTGCTTTTTAAAATTTTTTTAAAACAAAAAATGTAAAATAGTTTTTTCTCAACTGTATTTCAAAAAATTACTTAAATCATATATATTTTTTATTTCATAGTGAAATAAGTTACGAAAGAGAACATGAAATTTAAAATTTATACTTATTTACTGGCAAATTTCTTAATAAATAAAATTTGGATAAAATATTTTTATATTTTATTTAAAAATAATATAAGACTTCATAATTTAGCTGACGAAAAATTTGTTTTAAGTACGTTTGTTTTTAGTCTTAAGTTGGTTGAGTGTTAAATTTAAATTAAATTTTAATATGTTATTTACAGAGCTTATTTTTTGCACTGCGAAAATTTTTTAATGTACCAAAATTATTTAAAATGTAAAAAATGCTTAAGCATTCTAATTTTAATATTGCATGTAGTCATATAATCTTAGATATATATTTCTTGCACTTGCATTTAAATAGCATTACAGTGAAATATTATAAATTCAGATTGTTATAGATGAGGAATGTCTAATTTGACCTAATGGCAAAATTAAACAAACATTTTAAATAATGATTTTTTATTTGTAAATATTGCAACACACTATATTAAAATATTTTCTTAACAATCCCGATAATTTGAATTGAATGCATTAGTTTTTTATGACATTGATGAGATGCAATTATTTCTTATTATGTTCCGGAAATTGTCATGATATCTCTCATGTAATGAGATATAAATACCTATGCATTGATGTTCAATGCTTTTATTTGATGCAGTGAGTAAATTTATTTTCAGCAATGTCAACCATAATATCATCTGATGAGATAAGAATTAAAATCTTTCAAAATAATGGTTGTATTCTTAAAAAGGATATACAAGAAAAATTTCTCAATCATGTCAATTATTCATTTTAAAAGTTATTGAAATAAGTATATGATTCGAGATTGTTTTTGTTAAACTTGACATGAATCTGGAAATTAAGCATGCATAAGAAACAAAATTTTGCAATTAATCCTGCTTTTTTGCAAAATTATACAACAGTTTGTTCTCTTTTATATCCTTATCAGTTGTTTTATTTTTTACTTTATTATTTTATCAATTCTTGTGCAACTGATAAAGTAATAAAATATATTTTCCTATTACAAGCTCTGAAATTACAATAGCCGAATTAACAGCCGAATGGTTAGCGCTTTTGCCTTCGGTTCAACAGTTCGTGGATTCGGAATCCACTTTAAACCGTAGGTCCCGGTCTAATTAGCCCTCGTGTGCAAAAAATGACCGTTGAGCGGCAAACAAACCAAACCTGAAATCGCAAAAACAAAGCTATATCTATTTTGTTATTTTAAAGGGTAATTTTTCAAAAGAAATTCATAACAAAATGCATACAAGAAAAAAGTACAAATATATAATAAATTATATATTACAATAATTTGTCTCATGTTAGACCATCTCCTACAACTGACTCAGAAGAGTTAAATTTGAAAGAAATATAGAAAAGAGAAATTCATTCTGAACCATTTCTTTTAGTCATGGATGAAATTACAATTCCCAAAGATGACTCTTTAAAAACGAGAAAGAATCAAAAATCTGTGATAAATTGACGAGAAAAATATCATATTAACAAAAAGTTTAAGCAATTTAATTTGAAAAATTTTTTAAATGTTATAACCAATTAAAAAAATTCAAATTAATGTGATGCTTAAAGAATATTTTCCGTAAACAAAATCTTATATGAAGAAACAATAATATATTAAATCGTTTCAAAATCAAATTCTTTGGGGACTGTTTCCGTAAATTTGATATGGTTCAGGAAATTACGCTTGTCTATAAAACGAAATTTTATGGGTGTATGATTCTGTTCAGTTATTGCTGTATTCTACCAATAGATCATTATATTCTTGATGTGAACGACATACTTCTAGTAAAATTATAAAGAAATGAAAATATTACATATTAATATTAATTCCCCTGATACGAGAACTCGTATTTGAATAGAAATGCTTAATTCAAAGCATAGTTTCATCTATTGAGCGTCTTATAGATGCGCAAAATAGTTTAAGTAATAATGTGATTCTTCTTCCATCAGTTGAAAAGTTTAGTAAAAATTAATGCCAATTGAGCAAAAAATGAGTTGAGATTTTGCACAATTTGCTTGGTTCAATGCTAAGGTGAATATAGTGTCTAAAGTCAAAGGAAGTAAAATTAAATATTAGTCTAAAGTGAGTATTTAAAATGTTTTTCTGTTTATAAAAATATCATGCCCTTCAGTGAATAAAAAATGTATGTGAATAACAGAAGAATTTGAGAAATTGTGATTTTATAATGCAAAAGAAAAATACGAAATAATTACAAAACTGGAAGTTATCATAAAGATATATTCATTTGCTTGTGTTATTGTTTAATTAAAAAATTTTTTCAAAAGAAATATGTCTATTGTGATACATAAATTTAATTGAATGACATGAAAATTCCATTTCCAATAAAAGAAAATGCTTCTTATATTTCACAGAATCACAAATAAAATAGACTTAAAGGAAACGGATGAATAAGGATAAAAATGGGGGTGAAAATATAAAAGCGCTGACAGAGAAAATGTTTTATTTTCGACAAAACGGAGAAAAAGCAAAGTTTTTCCTTCCAAAATGTTACACTATTTTTGTCTTAATGGTATTCATATTCCTTATACAGTAATAGTATTTCTTATAGTAGTAGTTTGTTTTAGTAATTCATTTTCACTTTTTTATAGTAACATTGGTACAATTGAATTTTACTATAAGACAAAACATTAAATATTCTCATTTTATACAGAAACATGTCCACAGAAACACACACAAACATAAAATATTTCAAATTAATTTATCTTTATCCATTAGTATAAAAACAAAATAATGATTTAATGGAGTAAATAAATTGTGCATATTATTAAAAGTAAAGTGAATAAGAATTAAAAATCATCTTTGCAACAAAAACAACAATATCACTACTATTTACAGAAAAAAATTGCAACTTTATATATTTAAAATTTTAATGGTAAAATTTCAAAAAAAATGTAAAATTCAGAATCATTGTAACCTCCAACCATTGCCTTAGGAAAATTAGTTATTCATATTATATTAAATGTATAGAAAAATGTTAGGTTTGGTTTGTTTGTCGCTCAACGGTCATGTTTTGCACACGAGGGTTAATTAGACCGGGACTTACGGTTTAAAGTAGAATCCGAACCACTACAAACATCCATGCCCAAGGTGGGATTCGAACCCACGAACTGTTGAACCGAAGGCAAGAGCGCTAACCATTCGGCTGCCAGCTCGGCTAGAAAAATGTTAGAGAACTAATATTTTATAAAGGACTTAGAAATAGTTTTTTTTCCCTACAGTTGAATGGCATCATTTATATAAAAACTGGTTTCTCGAAGTTTCTCGATCTGGGCAGTTCGAGTCAACCTTCCATCCCGTCAGTGGGTCAAAAACCTGAGTACCAAGCATGCTTGGGAACTTAACACTGGGGGTTCGCGTTAGGCTGACCACCTAAAAGGGACATATTCTTCGCACTCCAGAGCTCTCGGCTAGGAAAATAGATATGAGCACTGTAGGCCTTGGTCAATATGAACTGTCGCGCAACAGGTTTAGTTTAGTTTAGGTTTGTAGAGATTTTCAAAAAAAAAAAAAACTTATAAAAATAGAAATTTGTGTTTAAATTTTATTGGTGTTTTCAGTAAATAGAAAAAATAAGAACACAAAAAATCCATTTGAATAAAACAAATAATTTTAAGAAGTTAAGGTGCTTTCAAAATTTCAGAATTGATCACAAAACGAATCGGGAAAAAAACGGTTGAAGAAACAAGAAAGAAAAAGTGATCTAGATAGTTTGATGTAAAATGAATTTTCCAAAACAACAAAGAATTTAAAAAAAATTTAACTATATAAAATTTTTCTTAATTTATTTATTTCATTCATTTCCTTGTAGTATTTTTTCAGTTACGAAAGCTAAAATAACATATTTCTTATATTTGAATTTCTAGAAAGTACTTGGAAAAGTATTTTTATTTCAATTAAGTGACAGGTTTGTATTTTTTTCATGCAGCTGCAAGACGAAAATTTACTAGCGATTTTTTTTATTTATTTCTCAGAGGAAAGTTTTTTGCTGAGCTATTTTTTCAATACCAATTTCTTAATTTACAAATGGGTACAAATTTTTTTCAATTCTTTCATGACAAGTATTTTTTACAAGATGAGAAACTCAAATTACACCCTCAAATTTCCAAACTAGTTTCCTAATTTTTATTAAATTTACAAAAATTTTATAATTAGTTTTCAAGGAATTCTAAAAGGGAAAATTATATAAAATACACTTTTTTATTTAACAATTTTAAGAGTGATAAAGTGGTCTGAGATATGGTGAATAAACTGTGAAGCGCAGGCTGGTCAGGGCGACAAATTGCAGTTAACAGATACTTACACCCACTACTGTATACCAGCTGTAGTTGAGATTGTTTGAAGAAGGAAATAAGACATGTTCCAAAGGTAGATAACACAATGACATCATCATGCATGGATAGAAGCATATATAAGCTTGGGTACGTGATTTCTCTCAGACTACTTTTAATGATATTTTGTGATATGTGCAAGGTACTCTAGGTATTCTCTTCAGGATCTTTATTTGCAAATTGGCATCCTATAGTTTAAATTCGTGATATACATTATAACGTTTGCTTTCGAGTCAAGACAACAGGCCTTTCCTTTTGTAGTATTTCCAGATAAGTCACGCTATTGTTTAAGAAACATCAATCAAAAGATCTACTACAGGGCGATCTCATGTCATATCCAATGAAATCATTACTGGCATATCATGTAACAACGTAACATTATGATTAGAGAGGATATCACCTACAATTGCAAAACGTTTTTAGTTTGCTTTGTTCGCAATATGACGGGTCAACGATATGTGGACGACATGTTTCATCTTACAAAATTTGTTCCAGGGAATATAGAATGCTATTTAACAGCAAGTTTCACATCGCAACTCAATTCAAATCAGCTAACATTCTCGGAAATCATATGCATTTATCGTAACTTATCTCCCACCATTCAACGATGTTTGGGATGTGAATGACTATATTTTCTTAAGGTTGCCACTATCGTTTTAAAGGAGTAATCATGCCAATGTAATGCTGCTAACGAGGGTAAAAAAATAGTGAACAACCAGTATAACCACTGCAGTCACAGGTACATCATGCTTAGATAAACGTCACTTAACGTTTGTTATCCATTTTCATAATTGACTGAACAATCATTTTAGGTGATGCATATGACCATTTTGTAGTGTATTTAAATGAAAATTATTGAAGTTTACTTTACAAAACAAATATAAAAGACAAATTTTGCTGACTAATGTCATCTAGAAGAAGGAGAGTAAGAAATATAAAGAATTACCTCATCCTGTGATTGTTATATTTTAAAGCACGAACTGTTGTTATCAATGTTATAGCTTTCGTAGAAATATTTAACTAGAAATTTATAACACATTAAATTAAACAAAATATATATATTTGCTCAGTATATAAATTATATTAATTTTGGTTTTAATATTACAATGTTATTAATATATATATATATATATATATATATATATATATATATATATATATATATATATATATATATATATATATATATATATATATATATATATATATATATATATATATATATATATATATATATATATATATATATATATATATATAAAATTTTAATGAAAAATTGTATTCTGTGTTACTGGCTTTGATTAACCAGATTTTTGTTATCCACCTTGTTTTGTGGTCAGGGTGATTGGCTGTTTATAGAAAGGTCCTGGGTTTGAATCCAGGTTCGGACATGGATGTACTTTCTCTCTCTGTCTAACCTGTCTGTTTCCTTTCCTGGTATAAATGAGTTGTGAATGATTGCCTATGGCCTATGGCATGTGTCTATTGAGGAAATCGGACTCCACACCTAAATATAGTTCAGTGGGAAAAGTGGAGCAGCGCACCCTTAATGCCAGCCTCTGCATTGTTTTTTGTCTCCAAAGTCGTCAGTAAATGTAGTACAGTTGTGTGTGTTTGTGTTTCTAATTTAAATTTACCGCTAGATGCAGTTCTTTAAAGTAATTTTCGTCAATATTCCTTATGAATTTTTAATTAAACTAAGTTCTATGTGAGTTTTTTGACCGCGAGTTACCAAATTAAGGAAAAAATTGTTATTTTGAAGAATCAATACAGTAAGGGTTGTTACCACCAATAAAGTTTTGAATTTTCGAGTACACACAAGTTTGATCTATTGTTTTGATCAAGTAGGATGTTATCAGCTTTAAAAACTTTTTAGTTTATCGTAAAAAATTTTTACCTGATGAATTTTTTAAATTCTATCGATCTTCCTTTTTATACACTTTTTGAATTCTGTAAGGAAAGAGTTATATTTTTAATTGTGTTATGCTATTATGCTTTGTTTAATCATGCTTGATTTATATCTATCAAGATTTGAATTGTGAACTCTATCCATTTGTCGTTTCTTAAAATAGTTTTGTATTTCAATAGAAAAGATTCTTAAACTTTTTGAATGATAATTTCTAAAACCACTATATTTTTTAAGCAATACGTTATTTTTAAGTTTCCACTAATTGATTGCATTTTCTTCATTCAAGATGTTACACATAGGCAATTTATTAGCTGAAAACTTAGATTTTTGGCAACTTCCTTAACATATAGGTTAACTACAATGTTTCACTAATTCAAAATAATTAGGTATACAGTATTCTTCTATCTTTTCGATAAAATACAATCTTTTATATTCATATCCCATTTTACGAATGTAAGCTTTTGATTTATCACGAACGAAATTTCTCTCACCTCCCAAAATAAATCAAAATCATGAAAAAAAAATCATATTCCAAACGACTTTTTAATCTCATATTTTCTGATGATTGAAAATCCCCATAAATCCAGAACTTTCATCTCCACATTCTCTCTTTAACAATGGATTACTCCGATATATTCTATTTCATCTGAAAAACATGGTGCCGTATTCTGGAGGATGCGCATGTTAAATCGCACCGAACCACTCATATTTCATTAAAGAATTTTAAAAGTATTGGCAGGAGGAGGAAAATAAAGTCTAGAAATAGGGCAGCTGGTGTGCACCACTTGAATGTGAGGAGGAAAACTGCTTCCTTTCTCCATCCATGCTTCTTTAAACATCTTTTTAGCATTCCACACTTTGTGCGGTTTTTTTCATCGGTGACCCAAAAGCCTGTCAACTTCTAGTAGGAATCGGCACATTTATGTATTAGGGGATTTTTGCGTGCTTTCACTGCAAAGCATATTTTTCTCACGTGCTAGAGAATGTAAAGTACTTTTGAAAAGGCAGCTATTATTCATAGGTTTTTATAAAGCGTAAACCTTGGATGCCAATGCGATCTTTTGAAGATCCAAATTTTTATTCTAAAATTTGCATCGAGCTTTCTGAGAGATAAATTAAATAAGATTCGCATTGAACCAGCGAAGTTGATTTTGAGAATATTATTGAAGCTTATGTTATTAACAACTTTGATTTATAAATATTTATCATTGTCAAGCTATATAACTATACATGTTTTGAATAAGTAAATTTTCAAGACAATATTTATTACAACTGTAATAACTGTAAAAATAATTGAAAATTATGTATAATAATATTTTTCATAAAAAAATTGATATTTTTATACACTAAAAAGTCTGTTTATAATTACATTTTCATTACACTTCAGATGCTCAGATAAATTAATAATTATATTAAGTTGTAATAACGAAGTAAATTAGTTATCTTACGTAATTAAATAAATTATTTCTTTAAAAAACAAATTTTAAGTTGATTAAATTTTCTTTAATACATTACTTACTGAAATTTAATAATATTGTAATTTTAATCCTTTACTATAATAGTTTTCATATTTATATTATTTAAAACAAAACTTTATTGTACTTTTAATTAAAATGATGTGATGTAATTTCAAAACTGAACATATATAAAAAACAGTTTTATATTGCTCAAGATTGAATAATATAACTAAAATATCGTTAAGAAATCAGTTAAGAATTTATAATTCTAAATTTTTCTTTTTCTATACAACAAAAAATACAAATAATTTCCCAGCTTTTAATCCACTAGATTAAATCAAAAATGTTGTGAAAAATATTACCTGGTAAAAATCATGTTGAATATGCAAAAAAAGATCATCAGTTTCATTTATACTTAAATACTGAAAAATTTAAGTAATATATTCATCATAAAATCCTTAAAAAAAGAAGAAATAATTCAGTTTGATTCTGAATATTCATGAGAAATAATGGTTATTTATATGTTAGTTTAAGATTCATCAACCTCTACGTCTGGTCACAGCAGTTATACACACATGTCGATAAATTAAGAATAATGTCCGGAACCAGCAACAAAAGAGCAGAAACAAAACAAACGTGATTTATTCATGAATTCTATGTGTTAGATAAATGTGAAATAATAACAGAGATAATGTATTATTAAACCAGGGATACAGACCATGATTTTATAACTCCCTGGAGCACTTACCATATATCACCTCTTCAACAACTGAACAGTACATTGTTGGTATGATGGTAAATACATCCATTACACCCATGCGGGAATATACAGTCCGTACAACGCCGAGGCATGCTGAGGATCACATTATCGAGCTGCACTTGGAACCAAATATCCAGTACAGATGTAGGAGGTGGTTCATGGGATGGGATTTATTGGTCAAGCACTCCACTAACGTATCCTATCGGATTCAAATCTGGTGAGAATGCTAGCCATTCCACATGGGTGATATCCTCCGACTGATTGCAGTAATTGACGATGTCCAAACGGCGAGGATGAGCGATGTCATCCATAAACACAAATTCAACACTTATGGCATCTCTAAGCAAATGAACATGTTGTTCCAAAATGATGTCCCGATAAATTTATACTATGATGATCCCGATTTGAACATGCAGGTCTGTTCTAGAGTACAATATAATGCCTTTCCTAACTAGCACTCCTACATTACCGTAACGTTGGTGTTCGATAATATTGTCTTGGTGGTAATGGGTACCTGGCATTCTCAATGTGAATGTCCAATGTGAATTGGACTGCAAGCTAAACATCTTCTTGTCGGAAAACATAACTGAAGCCCACCTTGATTGCATGTTATCTACTTCAGGCTGACTGCTGATGACAGGGAATTCCCGTGAGCAGAACACATCTGGTAAGCCTGAGAGCATATGGATCATACTGACCCAAACATGTATATGGTTTGCCTAAAGTGGTCCAACCAGGGGCTGATGATAGCTGACGCGGCAGGTCCGCTGCTGTGCTCCGTCTGTTTTTTTTTTGGCGGTTACTGCCAAATACCGTTCGGTATTCGTGTTTGTCACTCGGAGACTATCTGTACTGTAATATCTACTATTTCTATCATCTTGGAATTGTTGCCTCAGCCAAGAGATAACACTTTGGATAATTACGAGTTCCTCGGTTATTGCTATCTGCGTATGTCCGCTTTCAGGGCGGCTGATGATTCTACTACGTACGCAATATCATCCACATGCTTCTTCTATGTTATAATTATGCGGTCGTGGTACTAAGCGCCGTACGGACCGGTTATGAATACGTTTTCTCCTTTGTCACAGGCTTTTATATATCCCTTTCTCATGTGCAATCATTGTGGTATAAGGTCAGCATCAGCAAGTGCCTCCCTGTATTAATGATTAACTATGTATGTGATATTTCTACATTTCTACAAGTGGCATTTTCATTTTAGCGTCCTACTTCCGTGTGCTTCTGCATTATACTTAAATTTATAAACATGTGAGCATTGAGTTTTAAATTCTAGATGTTTTTCCAAGTAAATCGATAATCAGGCTTGAACAGAGAGTAAAATGTTAAAATCACTATTTATTTTAATTATTTATTACTTCACAATGTGTACTTATAGCAATTATTTTTTATACCTGTCTGAATCATAACAAAAACAGCAAAAATGCTTTTTTTAGAGTAATTAGAATAATTTCCTATAAAACTGGCTCTAATCAACCAAACTTTTGTTGTATATTGACAGAAGAAAAATTAATTGTCAAGTGTATTTTCAAACCAACATGTTTACGAGTGTGTATTATGTGTGCAATTGTCGTAAACATGTTTCGATTATCAAATATCTTGAAATCTTTCTTCTCTATATTTTGTGTGTTCCTTTATTATATAAATATTTCTATTTCTCTTAAGTGGACGAATTAAACAACCACTTTTTAATGAACACTATTATTAAGATTAAAATGGTATAACCTAATCTCATATTTTAACTCTTAAACTGTGACTGTATCATCAGTTAAATCATATTACGATCCTTAAGAAGAAGAAATTATGATGAACAAAAACAAATAGCGAAATGACTTCAATGAAAGAAAAACCAAATTTAGAAAAATCTCGTTATATAAAAACTGACTATTATTTAATTAAGTTTAATCATCTGTAAGAAAAAGTACTTTTGATTAATGTGGAATTACTTGCTTAGCAACATACTTAGCATGTACAAATTTCTTTTAAAAATTTTGAGTACATTTTTTCATAACAGTCAATACATACATAATTATTTATACAAGAAAGTTGAAAAAAAATCACACAGAAACAAAAATTTGTTTCCGCAAATGTAATTTTTTGTTTCCATTGCCATTTTGAGCAACATAAGAAATGAAAAAAAAATCTGACACAAATGCAATCTAGTGGAAAAGAAATGATTTAAGAAATGAAATTGTTTCCGACGTCATAAAATTGCTCACAGATTGGGCTGGAACAAAACAAGTGAAGAAATGAAAAACAAAGAGAAAAAGTCGATTGTGACAACACATGGAATATATTTTAACAACAAAAAGAAGTTAAAAATTTCATTAAAAACTTTTCATTTTTTTTAATTATTCAACTATTTGTTTTGTTTTTGTAGTGCTGAAAGTTGGAATAAAAATATTTGTATTTGTTTTTCTAGAAAAATTAAAAAAATTACTTTATTTATATGAAAGGATTTATTAAAATCAGCATGGTTCCTAATACTATTATTATTCAGCATGGTTTTCTGTATTGTCACCATTCCTAAAGTACTATATATCTAAATTAATATCATAATGTGTGTTCAAATATATATATATATTATTTGTTTTATCGTTTCCACATGCATATTTTGAGTAAAAAATTTCTTTAAGCACTTTTGTTAATTCATCTAATTAATTTTCATCCTCAGCATCAATATTATGCCTAAAATAATTTTTTTTTCTGAACCAGTTTCTTAAGCTTAAACAATACAAAACACTTTGAAAAGTTAAATGGTTTTAAAATTTTGAAAGTTAAAAATTTTCAAATTTAAAAACTATAATTAGTATTGTTGTTATAATTCATCTAATTCTAGATTGTATTCCAATAAAAAAATTTGTTTTCGTACATAATATAAATTATTAGTCTCATGAAAAGGAAGAATATAAAAATATAAAATAAAAACATCAGAAAATTAAATTATCTGCTAATTTATAATCAATTATAAATCTTTCTATTGCATGTTATTTCATTTTACAAATTTCAAATAAAATAATTTTATTTTTTTAAACTTTATAATTTTACAAAAATAATTGTTTTTTCACAGCAATTATTTGAAGTTTTGCTTAATTTTATTTTAATATGTAATATATTTTGAGAAAATTTCTTTTCTAATTGTGATTATATAAAGGCATTAGCATGAATGATTTTAAAAGTAATAAAATAGGCATACTTTTGAATTATAATGCAGGAAAAAATATAGATTTAGTCACAAAAATCCTTTAAAGGCATTTACAGTTTTGGATAAAAGTGTACTGTGACATTCTGCAGGAATAGTTTTGTTTTGCAAATCAATAATTCTTTCTTCATCGACAGAATATAATTTGATTAATTATATACGAATAAAAAATGTTTACTGAAAAGAATTAATTAAATGTTTTTTCTTTATTATGCAATTTAAGTAGAAAATATAAAGAATTATTGTAAGTTTTTTACATTAATATACATTTTATATATATTTGTTCAAAACAGTATAAGGTACCTTTTTAATGCTTCAAAATTGTGTTAATTAGTTTTAAATGCAACTTTAGGTATTCACAGTTTCTCATTATTTCATTTTCAATTTTTCATTACATTGATTTAGAAATTTTTTAATTAATGTCAGATACATTATCTTCTTTAAGAAGGTTACAAGTCATAAGTTTGCAAAATTTTCTTTATGCAATTATTTAAATGTCTTGCAAAATTTTACTATCATGAGCACATACCTGCACTTCATCGTAACATGTTGACACCATTTTTATTTTTCGCGTTTGTCATATTCTCCTGTTATCATAGTTCGTAATTAAATTTTAAATTTTGAACAAATATGAACATCCTAGTTTTTCAACTAAAATGCAGGAAATAGTTTTTATTTTTGAAGCTTTTAATTTCATTTTTCGGATTTAATAATGTGCCAGCTATATGACAGTGCCAAAACAATTTTTATGATACCTTATGTGGTTTTAAATTTTAAATTAAAGTAAGAAATTGAATTCTAGAAGATATGATTCTTTTTAAAAACTCTTTTATAACATTTTAACTGATTAATTTGTTTATTTTACATGTAGTTTAAATTAAATTAATAGTTATAAGACATCAATATTTCTTTATGCATTTTTCATTTCAAATTTATATTGTTTGCAAGGATAAATTACACTCACTAGTATTTTTAGAATCCAATGAGATTTTACAACTTAAGATTTATATTTATGATTAAAATTTTCACGGTATTGGAATCAGTATACTTAATCTTCCTACAATTACAACTGTTTGTTATGTAAACATAACGACAGATATTTCTAATTTGTTTAATTAATCAATATTTACATGCATGCTTGTTTATAAGTAGAGTAGTTTGTCACAAACAGATTGATAATTTATATAATTTTAGATATTTTATGTAATTAGTCCCTGAGATTAAACAAATATCAAAAAATTAATATATTTGTTCCTTATATAAATTATATAATTAGAAAAAGTCATAAAATATTTTAAATTAGAATTTCAAAAAGTAGAGTATTTGTATATGCAAATTTTCTTTGCATATATGCGTTAGTTATTTGTGTAAATATGTAAAACACATATATTTTAATTTATATATTTCTTTATAAATTTTGAAGTAACATATTTAAAAGCAATCTCATTATGTCTGCTGTTTATGTTTCTTTTTTCTCCATAATGTGTGAAAAGTGTTCAATAACGATTCTAAAGTAATCAATAGTACAATATAGAAAAACGGTATCAATACATGAAATTTTTGACTTATTTGAATGTTCAAACTTAATTCAAAAGAAATCTCAAAATTGATACAAATTTAGAATTTAGAAATAGAGAATTGATAGTTGGTTGAAAGTTAACTTTTTTTATGATAGATATGTTTTAAAGATTGAGACAGTTCACAATCATGAGATTCGATTTCGTGTATGAAGAAATAGTTTTAATATAATTTAACATGCTTCTTATTATAAAGCAATTTCAGTGAATTAGTACGGTGATTTTATTTATTATATAGAGAGATTATTTTATACACATAACATTGATTGTTGAATTTTGAATGATTCCTGTAAATTATCAAGCTATATTTCGAAACTCGCAATTTGATGAATTTATATAAATTAATGCTAATGATTCAGAAATTGTAGCCAAGGTCTAGAAATGACCAGCCTATAGTATTTTGAGAGAAAAGAAAGCAGTTTCTTAAGAATCATATACTTGAAAACATATGGATGTTGTTTTAAATTATTCATTACTGATATTCAAACTGATTTTATAATACATCAAATTGATCCCTAAATCTAACAAAAAATAGTTGAAACTGTTCTGTGATAAATTATTGCTTAAACATATTAAATGTTCTCATATAGAATATTTATGGAAAAATTCCGATTGAGTCTGTAAAGGAAAAATTAAAATGATTATAAATTCTCCAAATGGAAAATATTGCGGTGGATGAAGTAAAACGATATTTGTCTCTACTGTGAGCAAACAATTACATCGTAATGGATTCTAAATATTCCAAGTCAATTTTTCTGTCCATTTAATCCGTACTTGCATGGTTAACATGTTACTTGGATTACGTCACTTTTGAGCAAAGTTATATTCATGGATAAGTTAAGATTTGTTTTATAATCAGAAAACAAGCGTATAAAGGTTTGGTAAGCATAAGGCGCTCAAAGTTTGCCTCAGAATGTTAACAAAGATAACGTATGTTGAGTTGAAAGTCTAATAGTCTGGGAAAGGATTTAATTGGTATATAGCACTAAGCTACACACCTCTATATGCTCTGTGAGGGCTATATGATGTATCGGAATATATCGACAGCCCATTTGACGGATCGCTTGCAGCAATAGTCGAACTTGCTTTTGTTTAAACGAATAATGTTACGCTTATTAATATTTATTACCATCAACAACTACTTTGAGAAAGGATTTACCTGTAAGTAATGATTGGCATATACGTTCCACATGAAACTTTCTAAAATGTTTTCATATGAAAACATTTTACTGTATCCTAAGGACCATGACGAAGGAATATTTCTCTTACTCAGCAACTTTTACAGACAAGAAACTGCTTTACAGTGAACATACAGAAACTACCTTATTGTAAAAATTACGATTACCTGATACCATTTGAGTTGATCATTTCATAGACAATATAGTTTTAAAATTTAAACCATATATGCTGATGAAAAGTACTTATATACTCTTATTAATGAGGTAATTTACTCTTTTTATACTTTATTTCTTATCTTTATCAAACAATGAATAAAATACGACATCATCTTTTTATATATAAAAAATTAATATTCTTTTCCATTTTTTTTGTATAATAATTTGATATAAAAATTTGCATGTATAAATAAGTTTTCTAATTTTCTGCTCTTTTCTCATCAATCAAAACAGCTTTTGCTGATTTTATGACATTTTACAAAGGCATGCTAAAATTTAGAAGTCAGTATATCAATAAAAATGTTCTGTATTTATCAAATTAATTTCAAGAAGTCACGGTGATTATTTAAAAAGTAATTGCATGTTGATTAATATATTTTATGGCGTGCTAATTAATAAATTTAATTATTTTACTGTGATTAATTATTTCCAAATGCTTTCAAAATGTTTGCGTGAGCAAGTGCATAAATATTTTTATTGCAGATTCTTAATAAAAACAAAGGATATCCGAGAAGAATTAATTCAGCTGTCTGGTGCACAGGCAATCGATTTTTATTTTTATATTTTACATTTTTGTAAATCATTTGAATAAATACTAATTTTAGTATGACAAATTACTTGCAGAAACAGGAAGGCTGGTATATGATGTTATACCGTAGGTCAGAAATAAAACACAATGCTGGCCAAGACAAATAGTCCTGTTTGTTACAGGACACGGCCCCTTCCCGACCTACCTGCGGGGACATAGGGAACCCGATTCATTACGTAACTGACTGCCCAATCTCGAGCTCATGGCATTTCACCAAGCCCAGTGCCCATCTAACAAGGGAATAAAACAGAAACATAATAAACAATGCCCAATCAAGAACTAAAGTGATTGCCTTAATGAACTTTTTAATTGATCACAGAGATCTGCTTATTCCAGAGGACCAAAGAGAGGAGGATGACCAGCAAGGAGAGTTGGACCTCCTGGATAATTATGAACAAGTACAGAGTGCTTAAGCCTTGTCGCTTTGTGCAACGTAACAACCTTTATTTTTCTAATTTTACTAACTCTTTATTATTGTCCAGTTTGTACATAAGTTCACTTTTCTTTTGTTTTTCCATGCTGTAGTTATTGTTGCTAATGACCAACCCATCTGCATTATTGTTGAATTGTAAACTATAATTTTAATCTGTATATAGCTTTTGTTGTAAGTAAATGTAAGTAATGTGTAATTTTAAGTATAACCCAGCCTTTTACGAGTACCATATTATTTATATATTAAATTAACCTAGGAAATAACAAGGAGAACTAACAACCTTGCTTAACCAAGTCTATTCAACAATCTATTTCTTTTTCTAACTTTAGTAACTTCTTATTATTATCTTGCATGTTTTCTTAAGCTAAATTGAATACCCTGATGTTAACTTGTATATCTTGTAATTTCCATTGTGCCAATGTTTGATTGCAATGTATCTTGTTTTGATGTTCCATAAACTTTTCAATTGGGGATAGCCAGAGGCAGCAGAGTGGTGCCCTCCAGATGTGTCTGGAGCTGATGCGTACGGAGCTAGGGACTGTTGCATAGGCGGTGCCACCTTCTTTTTTCGTTCTAGCAACTCCCATCTAAACTGGTAGAACCCTTTTTAGATTAGGTACAGGGGAGTTGGCTGGTGTATACCTTCACAAAGTAAGAAATCTTGGAAACACTATCCTCGTTTTAACCGTTCTTTTCTTTACATTCATGTCAATGAGGTATCTTTTCGAAATAAATCGATAAAGCTCTACAACTTTGTAATTCACATTTTTCCCTATATCCTATCCTTTTCTTTTCGAGATCGAAAACTAACTCCACAGTTGGTGGAGTTAGTTTTCTAATTCCACACTAGGTGGTGCTGTGAGTACTTTAATTCTTCCGTTTCGAAATTAAGAGGTTGACAAGGTTAGTGAGCATCCTATAATATATATATATATATATATATATATATATATATATATATATATATATATATATATATATATATATATATATATATATATATATATATATATATATATATATATATATATATATATATATATATATATATATATATATATATACATATATTTGTTGTTTACATCAAATTACAAAATTTCTTTTAAAACTAATTAAATGTAATTATATTAAATTTAACAAAACCATAAATATTTAGATTAATTTTATTTAAATCTGATCGTTTTAACATATTCTTTGTGAAAAATATCTCGAGCGTGTAACAATATTTACTTAATTTAACTTATTATTTTTACTTAAATTCACTTAAATTTATTATTTTTATTTTTCATGTTTTCATTTTTATTCCTTAACCCTTAACCAATATATATCAATACAGAAAATGAAAACAGGTGCCAAAAATGTATGAAAAGTTTATACAAATGTATTACTAAATATAAAATTACCAATAAAAATAGATGATGCTCTTTGTTGAAAATTCCCAGACGTATCAATTATATTACATGTCACAAATTTGTTCTTGCATTAAAAAAAAACCCAAATATAAACTAAAATATTTTATATCAATGACATTATATCTCAATATGCTTGAAAATTTCATACTGCATGCCAGTAAATATCGAAATAAATTTAGTTCCTTTCTAATCTCTATCACCAGAATACATTACCCAAAGGATGGCAAATTTTAAAAGATTACTTTCAACATTTGCCATCCTTTGCATGCAATGTTGAAAAATTACTTATATTGTTTTTAATTGTGGTGTTAGAGACGGAAATCTATTGAGGTATATATATATATTTGTTGCCAATTGGGTATACAGTATATGAGAATGTGATGTTTTCTTAAAACAACATAATCTGTAAGGCTTGATAAATTGTTAAAATGTGTTATCAAAGTTAAATAAAACGCTTTTCAAAAACGATGCGTGGTTTATTTAATTTTTAAACAAATATTAATTTTTAAATTTTGGGAAACTTAGATTACTTGTTGCAGAAACTGATTCGTAAAAATTACATTACGTAAAAACTCGCATTTTGTGATATTTTATAGTTTCTTTTCTTTTCATCGGAATTGTTGGAAATTTTTTAGGTGTTTTTCCTTTATTTTGACTCAGTCTTATAACACCTCCAGAAAACAAAGTATATTGTCAAGAATATTTTTATTCTATGATATTTGTCTTAAAATTTCTTATTTAATATTTTTATTATTTTTAAAATATTTACATTTGTATCAAACACAATTCTTGTTAAAAATAGAATTATTTGTTTTATAGAATAACTGAGACAATTAATATACACCTAAATATAAAATACCTTAGCAGTTTCACATTGATGAACGTTTAAAATCACATGTGTATATACTTTTGTGAATATATTTTAATTATATACTAACGAAGTTTATGCATTTATTACTAATAATACATTCAAATAATTAAGTGTTCCGTGTTTTAGTTTATACTTACTTATACGATTTGGAACATTTTAAAATTTCTGATTTATTTATTTCTTAATATATATAATTAAAATTAATATTTTTAATTAAATTAAAAGAAAAAAAGTAACCGACTAACACACACATTATTATTTGTAAATTATGTAAATAAGAAATCTCATGAAATTTTGAGAATTTGGGGGTTTCCTTCAATGAATTTATATTTAAGAAAATTTGGAAAGTTTGACACCATTTACACAGGTTAAAAAATGCTTCAGAAGGCAAAAAATTTCCGTAAAATTCGTTTTTTGGTAGTACGCAAACGTTTTCTCCAACGGAAAATTTCTAAAATAAAGTAAGCCGTTTGACGCACAAATCCAATCGTGCGGGGGGAAAGAATGTTTTGAAAAGTGAAATTGCTTCCGACGTTTCAGAATTACTCTCAAACTGGTCCGAGAGAAAACGGATGAAGAAGGGAAAAACAGGCAGAAAAGGTAAAACAGACAGCATACATAAAATGTATTTTTGCAAAAGAACGGAAGAAAAGGCGACGAATTTTTCTTTGAAGATTTTTTTACTTTTTTTTTTTTACTTTTCTTTAACAATTTTTTTTAATTTAAAGCTATAAAAATAAAGTCATTCCTGACTTTATTTTTATAGCTTTAAATTTACAAAAAATATTTTTCCTACTCTATGGAAAAATATACTTATGTATGTTTTTTCTTTTCTTTTTTTAAAGTAATTTGTATAGTAAATGGAGTAGAGTTTCAATATTTACTTTTATTTATTGTTACGCATTCAAACACAAATGTATTTTCGTTTGTATCTTAATTTAAAATTGATAAATATATTCCCTTTCTTAATTTATTTACCGAGTTTTCTTAATTTATTTACTCAGTTTTGTCTGTGTGGGTTCTCTAATATCTTTAGAACATATAAATTTCCAAACGTCAAAAATGCATGCATATTACGAATTTAATAGCTTTTTCTTATTTACAGAATTCTAAAGAAACACTTTCTTCCCGCGTGCACTTAAAAAAGAACACTACTACATTTTATATTTATTTTCGAATATTCTTTAATGTGAAACCAAGTAAATCTAGAAAAATGCTATTTATGTTTTGGTTATGGAAAGAAAAAGGCAATGTGTGGAAATAAATGCTAATTCAGGGAAAGAAATTCTTTCAAAATGCCGTACTTGGATAACCTTAGGAAAAATATTTTTGAATAGTAGAAGGTTATGAAATATGATATTTTCAATATTTTTAAATATTTCTATAAGAAAGAGGCATTGGGAATCAAAATTTTTAGGCTTATTTATAGGCTGTGTTACTTAATGTGAATGTGAAAAAATCTATCACATGATTTTTCACATTCACATTATAGCATAAGAAGTCATTAAGATATTTGATATTCTTGCTTAAAAACGTTTTGGACTTCTAAACTATTTTCTTTATTTAAATATTGAACGGTTTCCTTTTCATACTTACGAAACAGTTTTTTCTTCACTTTGTCTTAGAAAGTTTTCTTAATCCCTCATAAGTTATCTATCATAACTCTTAAGATTTACTCCACCTGCTATTGTGAAATTTAATGGTATTAATTACATATAAAATCTATGATCAAAACAAATGTTCGCAATTTTTTTAAAATATACTTATACTTCTTTGATAATGGAATGCCTACAAGATATTGTAAAAACTCTATTACACCTTTTATGAAATTACTCACTTGTAAGGGATAAAAATCGTGTGAACTATAGACAATCTAAAGTGCATTTTTGTTATGGCTTAAGTTAGTAAAATGAGAGTAATTTTAACCCATAATAGCCAATAAGTTTACACGAACTACATTTTTATTTTCGAAATTTATCTAAGCAGCAAAATGATGTCTCTTATTATGTCAATTGTGAACCAATATGTTTTCACTTACACAGGAGTGTCACTCTGAACTTTCGGAACTTGTCATGGATTCTAACTCAGTTTGATATTTCATCTCTTTTCTCATGATATTTAAAATCTAAATTGGCATTTAACAAAGCAACGAATAATTGTGTAACTTTATATTTAATCAAGGTCCTATTCCATACAAAATTCTGAATAAAACTTTTTTTTTAATATTTGAATGGAAACTTTTTAGGAAAATATCTTTGAATATTTAATTGTCTAAAATACATTGATGCATTTTTATCATATTTCAAGTGTAATCGATGTTTCTTTTGAAGAAATCTGAATATTTTATCGTCTGAACTACATTATTTTCAAGTGTAATCGACGTTTCTTTTGAAGAAATCTGAATATTTTATCATCTGAAATACATTATTTTCAAGTGTAATCGACGTTTCTTTTGAAGAAATCTGAATATTTTATCATCTGAAATACATTATTTTCAAGTGTAATCGACGTTTCTTTTGAAGAAATCTGAATGTTTTATCGTCTGAAATACATTATTTTCAAGTGTAATCGACGTTTCTTTTGAAGAAATCTGAATATTTTATCATCTGAAATACATTATTTTCAAGTGTAATCGACGTTTCTTTTGAAGAAATCTGAATATTTTATCATCTGAAATATATTATTTTCAAGTGTAATCGACGTTTCTTTTGAAGAAATCTGAATATTTTATCGTCTGAAATACATTGATGCATTTCTATAATATTTTAAGTGTAATCAACATTTCTATTAAGGAACTTCTTTATCAAAATTCTAAAGATATAAAGTTTTGAAGGAAGATTTTACTAAAAAAGTTTTCGGAGCTATGTTAAGAACTAGTTAAAAAATTTGAATTTATAATGCCATCATAGAATCTGTGAAGTTAAAAAAAATGTTGTTTTATCAAAATCATTAAAATCAATATTTATTTGTTAATATATATTGTTCGTGCAACAATGTAAATTATATTTGAATTAAAATAATTTAATCGAAAATAATTTTTGAGCAAAAAGTGTTGTTTTATAAGATTATTTGATAAAATGCCGGCATATTTTGCGGCATGTTATCAAATAATCTTATAATATGTTATGAGTAATCTTATAATATATAATGAGTTTTATGATAAAACCATTTCAAAAGAAATGCTTTGAAAACGCATATTCATTTTAATTTAGTTTTTAAGAAAAATTAAATCATAATACATATATTTATTTCATTGAATTTAATTTTTCATTTTATTAGACCATCGTGTTATAAATTTTGTTTAATAAGTGTGATTAAACATACTGTAATGAACTATTACATAAAGATAAACAATTTATTACCACATGTATAAACTAAATTACAAAATTTAGTTTTAATAACATCGAGAGCAATGTATAAGTTATTTGATACAATTTGCATGAAATAAAATTTAAAATATGTTTTGAAAAAATACTGATCTTTAATTCAAATTTTTGAATCCTAAGTCAAAAATTTAATCTGAATATATCAGAAGACATTGCAATTCAACTCTCTTATTTTTAATGAAAATAAATTTTCTTTCACATTTGATTCACAGGTAAATTTTCTGATAGCAAATTTTTGAATGATTAATGAAATTAAATTAGACTATTTAACTAGAAACAAAATTAAACTGTTAAAAAAACCCTTATAAATCCTTTGCTATTCCTTTCAAAACTCTGAAGGACTAAGTTTCATAAAGTTGTCGATATGTACATTGATATATAATATACATGCAGGGTGAATCTAAATTAATTTAACAGAATAATTCTTTTACACATTCATGCAAGAACTTTTTATCATGTAATATATGGTTTTCTTTTGAGAAGTAGGAAAAAATATAATTGAAACACATTTAGCATGAATATGATTTCAATTGGTATCTGTCTATGTAGCTTATTTCCTAAGCAAGACTATCAAACATTTGTCTTTTTCCAATTTCCGATAAAAAGAATAGAAGTAGTTATTTGCACTTAGTATCGTAGAAAAACTATTACATCAAACAGTATTTTTTAAAAACTCCATAACATCAAGGCTTTGAAGTACTACCTTGAAAGTAATATCCAAAAGATTTGTTAAAGACGTTTTAGGAGAATACATATGGAAAATTAGAAGATATATTTTTATATGTGGGGAAGCAAAAGCAAACCGTCTGTATTGATACACCATCAGTACTAATTAGAAATGAATGCAAATCTTTAGTTATGAAATGGGTATTTCTTAGTAAGTGGAATGCATACATTTCTATCATCGGCAAAGGTTTGGTTTTTTACGGTGCTAAGTTCACACATAGATGATTCCCGAAAAATTTAGGATCATTGGGCTCAAAAATTATGATGTTGAATCCTTATTTTTTCGTGACAGACTTTTTAAATCTTATCAGGTGATTAACTGACGCTTATGTATCTATCTATCTTAGAACAAATACTTCTAAATTTATTACAGGTTGTTCCGCTTCTCATCCAGAGAGATGAGTTGCTTATGGACAATATATCCCTACTACGATAAGGGAGACACAAACTTTTGCATGAATCAGATATTGCTGGCCTGTGGCTTGGTTTTCTTGCTCAGTGGATCTCAAAATCTTGAATTCTCTGAGCAACCACATGAAATCTCAGTGTATGAAATGACTGTTAATTTGGCTTAAGATCTCATTTGTGGAACCAGAATTATCGCAGATATAAATAATATAGCATTGTATGTTCCAGTTATTACTTATTTGGTATGTATTGGGGAAGAATGGCTGACCCTCTGTTATGACTTTCTCATTCAATATGTCAGATAGTGCAATTTTTAGCATCGTTCATTCATTTTATCTACTCTATATTTTCAGAATGGAATTCTAATTTTACATTTTTGTTTCCCGGTAGGAAATGCAATCCTATACTTTATTGTAACTATTATTCTAAGACCTTCTTATTTTTTGATGGCACACACACATATTTATAGGTATTATGTGTAGATAAGTGAGAAATTTAATTTCTAAAAATTATCTATGTATAATTTTCGAAATTTTTTTTACCTCTTAACAATATCAGATGTCTGTGATTGGATGCTTTTTAGTGACAGAAAATTTCTTGCTTTTAAAGCACTTCTCTTAGAAATAGCTTTTAAAGCAGCTAAAGCGTGACCCAGAATAATATTATAGATTTGATGTAGTCTTTACATGTTAATTAATAAAATGGATGTCAATTGTTTTGGACTAAAAGATAACACTTAATGTTGACTACAAAAACTATAAATAATCAAACTTATCATCAAGTTACATGAAGGAAGTAAGTGCATTTATTATACTTGTTGCTACTATTCAATCCTATTTTAAACTATCAAATATGACTCCGAAGCAAAAAAAAAGTATATTTAAATACGTGATAAACAAACAAAAAATGATTTATACCAAAAATATTTTTATGGGAACCCTTAAAAATGGATATCAGTTCTGTTATCATTAAAAGAGAATCCCAGTTTCAGATTGTGGAGTAAAATCCAAGAACTACTAACTGACAAAAAGTTATATAAATTCAAATGGTGTAAAGCATCTGATTAAAAATTAAAATATATTCATGCAAATATGATGCATAATCTTTATGCCATGCTTACTTTATTCTGCTTACTTATTAAACTATCTAACTTATTAATTATGTTTATTGTATTTAATTACCACAACTCTCTAATTTTTCATTTCTCTTTCCCCATACTGGAATGTAATTTGCAAGGAATGTGTGGCTAAGTGTACAAATTTTGTGAATTGTAAATCTGAAAAATAAGCAAATGAAGTAATTAATTAATATTTTATGTAAGTCATAACCATTTCAAAATTGAAGAGAATCCTATTAGTTTCAAACACATTTTTTTCAGTTGAAAATTTAAAAGTTTACAATATTATGAATATTAAGTTAAGGTTCATTGGTAATGAAAGTTTAAAAAAGAAGTATAAAAATAGCTGGTATGCTTATAAATATCTGAAATCATAATTTTGATATAAATGTCATGACTTATTTAAATATGTTTTTCCTTGAATATGTAGTTTTCTGAGTATTTTTTATGACATATATTGATTCATATTGACACACTAATTGAAATTTGCTGAAACACATACAATTTACGTTTCTATGAACATTTAATTGGCTAATCTAACATTTTTTCAGGTTTTCAGATGTATTTAGATGTAAGAAGAAATTTTTTAAAAACTTCAAAGTAATTTCTGATCATTGAGAAAAGAAAATTGATATTTTTGCCTTTTTATCTGGTTATAGTTATTATAAAATTACTAATCAGTTATTCATGCATGAGTTCTGGCAAAGTTTCTAGAATTAGAGAGAGGGAACATATTGATTATCAATTTAAAGGTTTTTGATGTGGAATAAATTCTCTACAATCATGGGCACAAAAGTAATATTTTGTTTCATAGTAAAAGTGATAAATTATAAAAGTTTTAAAATAACGAAAGTTCTATAAAATTTGTTTATATTTTATTTTCTTTGTCTTGAAAAAGAGATATATTAAAGTTTTGAACGAGAGGAAGCAAACTGTTGAAGTTATGTTTGTTGATTTGAGGGGACTAGAGGAAAATAAAATTTAAACAAAATTATTTCAAAATTGCTTGGATTATATCATTTAATTCCAGAGCAAGTTTGAAAGAAAAATTGATGTTGTATTTCGGAGAATAATGATTGGAATAAAACGCTATGAATTTATTGTTGTCGATTAGAATTTCAAAATTTATCGGAAAATTCAATAAGGAAGGAATTTTTAAGTTATTTGAAAAATAGCGATTAATTTTTTGTTTCAAGATTCCAAAAATATTAATGTTGAATCATATTCCACTCAATTATTATAATTAATTACTTCACAAAAACATTTTTTGAAACCTGTAAATATTTTATGAAAAATGAATACCGCAAAATAAATATTGCACTAAGGGTTTTTTTTTTTAAAAAAAAAACAGTCTATAAATTGTTATATTTACAATTCCCTAAAATTATTCTGCTCACGATTTTTTAAAAATATGATTTATTTTTTCAGGGAAATTTACAAAACTAACTATTCTATTTATTAAATGAAGAGTGAATAAAATGCATGGAATTAAAAATTTTAATCACAAAATGTGTTTTGTTAACCAGAATAAGGTATTTCTTTTGAAATACTCCATACAATTCAAATAAAAATATTTTAAATTAACTAATGTATCCAATTATGTTTTTTATATTTCATTTGGGATTTAATACAGTCAAAATTATTATTAAAGGTATAATAGTATTATTGCTTAGAAAAAAGGACAAAATATTTTAAAATTTTATGCATTGTTTACTCAAAGTTAAATAGATTATCCCTAATTAAATTTGTAGATTTTAGTAAAAGGCAGTTTTATGTATGTAATATTTACTTCCTATCAATTTGACTTGCGTCTTATAAAATATATTACTTTCGACATTAATTTCTTTATACAAGCTGACACTATGTACTTAGAATTTCCTTAAAGGCAATTATTTCACTTGGGAATTTTCTTGCTTCACTTGGGAATTTTCTAAATAATTTCTCTGTGAATATGACTTACAATCAATAAATATATCCAAAAGAATGGAATTTTATATGTTATTAATTATATATTTCAGGATATTAGCAAAGAATACATTAGTATTTAAATCATACAGGATCAGTAATATAACTTAATTTTAATTTTTGAAATAGAAAAGAAAACAAATATGCTCTTAATTCCTAAGATTACCGAATGTTATTCCGAGGAAAAGATTTTGGGGTGTCACTAATGATTTAGTGTTACTTGCACTGATAAATAAAAAAATGTTAATTAAAATATCGAAGTTTTTAAAATGGAATGTATTCTTTTTTAATACAGAAAATGTCTCAAGGACATAAGCGTATAGATTTTCCAATATTAATTGATACAATAATGATCTAATTAGATAATACAAAACAAAATTTTTATATTGTTAAGATAATCTTTTAGCATTTTGCACTTGCCATAACTTAATTTTCATTGATCCACATTATTTTCATTCATAAATGTTTTTCTTTTGAAAGCCATTGGTAGTGTTATGATGCTCCATTTAATTTGCGACGTGAATTTATAACACCTTATTTTAGCATGCAAATATTTATTATCTTTTAAAACTGCACAGAACAAAAAATAAATTTGCATGAAATTTTTAGAAATGAAGAGATATACTTTCAGAATTCTCAACAGTCCTATCATTCCTTCTTTTGAAAATTGAGAAGAAGAGGCTTTTCTTTTGTAGATAATTAACTATGTACCTGCCTAAAGGCATCTACAAATTCATCTGAAATGATTCACTTGAATTTGGATAACTTAAATTGAAACAAGGTGTGATATAAAAGTTTAAAAATTAGGCAAAAAGGCTTAAGGATTATTGCATCTCAAAGAAAGAAGACTGCAATAGATCTGTCTTGTGCTTCCCCAGGAAGAATATCAGCTTCAAAAAGATGTTGGTATTTTCCAATTGTACATTTAGTTGCCTATTTTATAAAAATTAAGTTTGAAGTTTCAGTTTGAAGATATGTTCTATAATATTATCAAGTCTTAGATCTTTTCTAAAGTTTGTATTGCGTTTATAAAATGTTGCAATCAATAACAGTTCTTCGTAACATTTTGTCCTGGAAAGTATTAATTGGAGAGTGCACACCAAGCAGAAGATGCATAAGTAATAATTGGGCGAATGATGGAACTATAACGTAGGCATTTTAATTTCAGAGATAATTTGGAATGTGAACCCCAATGAGAGTTTTAATTTTATGATAACAATTCCAGACAGTTGAAACTTTTGATTTGATATGATCAGTTCAAATTAGATTTGAGTTAATTTTAAGTTCAAAGTACACAGCTTTTTTGAATTTCTCAATTTGTTGCACAAAAATATAAAGGTCATTATCAATGATATATTTTTTTGCGATGTTTTCTAATTATTATGAGTTTAGATTTGGATGCATTGATGGCAACTTTCCATTTAGAGCACCATTCTTCAATTTCAAAAATTTACTTTGTAATTTTGATGTAGCAAAATTTGGCTTTCTGGATCTAATCAGCATTAGAAGCTGTAAGATTGTGAACATCACTATTGATAGGAAAATCAGCTGTATAGAACAAGTATAAAATTGGTCCTAAGATACCACTTGTAGAACACCAATATGAATTAATCTAGTAGTAGAAATAAAACTGTTTCCATTATGGAGCAATACAGCTTTTAAGCTATATTTGGAAGAATCTAGAAACAGGTGCAATTCGAATGGTTCCTGCTCGATATCTAGTCCCTTCATTAATCCATCTATATAAAAAAACACAAACTGAACCTTTTATTCTATAAAACTCTAAGTAAACCACATTTTTTTTCGAAAATATGTAATACTTGTTCCAGCTGCCAACATATTTCACTTTTGCAGACTAGAGCCGAGAAATTACGCCATTTGTTTCGGTAGGCTCAGATCCCACACCAAATCATTGAGCTCATTTTGAGGAATAAAATGGAATTTTCTCGAAGTCTGTGGACCAAAGTTAGTAGCAATACAGAATTGTCTTAAGCTATATCTGTTTCGAATGCGTCTTCAATGTCACTTTTACCTCTTGGATATCAATATATTTCCAATTTAATGTTGGAGTTGGTATTGGTAAGCCTTCGCCATGATGAATAGGTTAGAGTGCAGATGATATATTAAGATATTCAGTTTTATGTATTTGCTTTTTGAATATCCATCTGCATTCGTTTGAAAGAAGTAGCAGTCATCAAAATGATTTGAGGGTTCCCATCACACGATTGGGATAACAAATAGCATAGAGCTTCTGTTGCCTTCCGTCCACTGAATAAGAGCCACATTACAACTTACATAGCATACCTGAACACTAACTTGGCACTCAAAATACAGAAAATAATCTTTTTCATATCTTGTGATAAATGTCTGCCTTGTGATTTTGATATAAAACGTTCACAAATGTAACAGAATTTATCAGGCGTAGTTTTGTAACACCTACTCTGAGAATTTGCCACTTTCGATAGAAAATAATATAAAACCTCACAACTACACTTAAGAAAAATTTTTGCTATTCTTGGAAGCCGAAATTACTGTAAGTGAAATGATTAAGGTGGGGTTATAGACTTGTCAACAAGGTTGATGTTGGCAATTGTCGCAAAATCATGAAAAATAGAAGACGATTCCATTTTGTGTTATACAAAAATGAGACGTGGTATGACTTTTTTATTTACAATTGTTGAAATAACAATATGAGTTCATTATAAAAATAATAATTTGGTTGTTGTTAGCGGACCATTGTAGACCTGTGTTATTATGAATTCATTGTTAAACTCCAATATTTATTACGATTTAGTTGAATGTTCAAATTTTAACACACTTGTAAGTATTTAAATGTTTTTTAGAGCTAGAATCGGTGTTTTTTGTAATGAGCTTTAGTTTATTATATTTCTCAGTAATTTTGTAAAATATTTTTTAAATTTAAAAATATTTTTTTGAAATTTAATTTGAAAGATAATTTTTATGTTTGTTTATACGAGTTTATTTAACTATTTTATATCTTAAGAAATATTTGTGTTATAATAAAAGGAGTATTACGAAACAATTACATAATGTTTGACATAACTGGTGAAAAATTATTCGGTATAGATCTTATATGGTATTGAAATAACTAAAAAAAATAACATCAGATAAGAATATTTTTTATTGCATAATATCATAAAATTTTATTTGATTTTTTACGAATAATAGTAACAATTCATGAAACGATATATTTAATTAATTCTACGGGATGTACCCATTTAGCTATAAATGGTATATTATAAGTATATGATTTTAAAAAAACTTCAATTATCTAATATTTTACCAAATAAATATTTTTTATAAGTATTAGAATTAAAAAATCATATGTATGGTGATAAGTTTTTAATAAATAACGTAAAACGTGAATCTGTTTATGTCTTCAAGTTTTTAACCGTGAAAAAAGGGATTTCGAATATCTAATCCATGTAAGTAAAATGTATTTCAAGCAATGCATATGATCATACATTTGACTTTGTCATTACCTGAAACATATACAGGAATTGGAATTCTATTGCAGCGTTATAGAAGAGCAAGCGCATATTTTTATCACCTTTATTTTATAGTGAAAGTTGTTCTTGTGTACTCTGGATATTACGCTTCAAAAACTTCACAATAAATAAATTTAATCAGTTTATAAATTCAATATTTTAATAGAAGAATAAAATATTTCTAGGGAAGCTTGGTTAAAAAAATCATTGTAATTAATTTATCGAATAAACTTTTCCTTCATTCTTATGTTGTGAATTTTTTATGTTAGTGCCATGAATTTCAAATACTAAGAAGGTAATACTTTTCTGTATCTAGGTCTCTATCGTGGCCACGATAAAATGTTAGTATTACTTCGTCTGTCAATCATAAATTATCCTAAAACATAAATTTCGCAACTGAAATTAATGAATTATTGATTATTTATCACTCATTAACTGAATAATTTTTCTTTTGCATCTAATATTGCATAATAAGTACTAATTATTCAAAATGAGAGAAACAATGAAAAATACTATTTTTAAGTGTTTAATGAAACTATTTTCCATGCATCATAAATTGAAAAATTCATTAACAACTGATATTTGGAATGATTTTGATGTTATTCCTTGGAACCATGTTAGTCATTAAGTACTCATGAAACTACTTGAAGTTTACTAGAGTTACTTATCTTGGATAGTATTTGTATTAACATCACAGCAAAATTTGAGTACAAGTTATCTGTGATTGTGTAAGGTAAAATTCAAGGATAATTTTAGATTTCATAAGAGATAATCTATAAGGACAAATTTATGCATAATCAAAATATTAATTTACACATCTTTATCTCAAAAATTTAAATCATTCAATTCGATGGAAAATGAAGTGTAAAATATTGCATGTGCAGATCTATTAATAAAGGAATATGTGAAGGAGTGTGCTCACATTTATTGCCCTATCTTTAAGAGCAGCGACAGGCAATCTCGTGACCGAATGCTCAAAGCACTGGATTGTTGACATGAAGGTTATCAGTTCGATACTGAATAGTCCACTCTGATGTTTTTTAAAATCATACTTTTTAATGGATAATGATACTATAGATACAACTAACAAAATTAAAGAAAATTTCATCCACGATTGATAATTTTATTTAAAACATTTGAGATATACGTGCTCGTTAAATCTGTGGAATCGAAAGTCCTGGGGTCGGTCGTTGAGCAGTTACCACGGGTGCAATGGTCTGGAGAAATTTACTCCCCCTTCAGATCAATGCCAAAATTGAGGGAGTTTATCCACTGGGGCTGCCATCTATCGGAGGATTTGAAGAGCAAAAGTCGTATTTTCATCTTCATGGTGCTCTTATTAAACGAAAGACGCTTCCGACTTAAATTCGCATAGTCAAGGCATAGCGAGCTTGGCTTGTCCAAGTGTCATTAGTAACAACAACAAAACATTTGAATATTCATTATCACTGCTTTCTTTCATTTCAAAATTCATTTTCTTTGCTGGATGAGCTTTGTTAAACACATTACTTTTCTTTGCTTTCATTTTCCTCTTCTTTCGCTTTTGCTTGGTAAGCACGGAATATGTTAGACATTTTTTTCCCACCAATTTCATTATCTTTAATAATATTTAAGGCAATCTTCGTCAATACGGAAAAATACATTTCTTGATCAGCAGTGTAGAGACTGGTTAAGAGGAATTTGATAAATTTTAATGAAGAATTTTGCAATATCAGCAATTGTGGCATTCAAATGAAGTCCAGAAATATTTAATTTCTATAAATTATATTTAAGTCTATCAGAATCTGCAGATTTTTTGTTTTTACTTTTTCACCTAATTAATCAAGATTGAGTGTCTGTCCATTCAACTTTTTAGTTTTTAATTGTTGTAAGTTTTCTTTTGCTTTTTCTTCAGAAACGAATTAAAATAAAACATATGAAAATTTCCCCCTCTTTTCTTGGAATATAACAATTCATTATATAAGGAGATAATGATTTTAAATAATCAATTGTTGTTTATTTAGGCAAACTTTCGTCATAAAATTATCTAACATCCCTTTATCTTCTTCTTTCTATTTCAAGCTTAACTGAATCTGAGTCATTTTTAGGTGAGACTGCATTTTTCGTTTCTTTTTTTTTACACTCTTGAAGAGTTTTAGATTTTGCTCAACTTTTGGAGTTTGATTATCTTTAATAGTAGAAGCATTTAGTTTTTCAGTTCATTTAGCCACTGTTTTCAGTTTTTTATGTTATATGATTCATTTTTACTTTGGTTCGTTGTTTATCCTTCATTATTGTTGTCATTATCTTCGTCATCAGCAACATCGTCGTTATTTACTCTCACTGCTTGTTTTTGCTTTCCTTTGTGTTTTAACATTTGCTTTTTGAGTCATGGCAGTTTCTTATTTCTCCTCATCGTCATCATCATCATTTCGTCGTCATCGTTATCATCCAAGCCTAAACTTAAATCCCTTTCAAAATCAGAATCACCATTATCGTCATCATCCTCATCCTGTGATTGAGAATTATTTTTTGATTTGATTTTGTTTCATTTCTTTGAATTCTTACACATTAGTTTTCTTGGAGTAGCTTGTCTTTGCACGACTGTATTATTTTTAGTTGGTATTTTCCTGGAGTAGTTTTACATTGCACTGACTACATTGCATTGACTCTTTTTTCTCCTAAGGATTTTTTGCTTTTGGAGTGTTTTTGACTGAAGTATTTTAAGGTTTCAATGTCGTCATGAAAATCCAAACCGGCATCAAACATAACCATGTCTTCTTTCACAGGTTTCTTTCCTTGCTGCTGGTTAAAATTTGTAAATTTTCCAGTTTTTTTAGACTGACCACCATTTTTATTTATTCGTCTTGATCATTAAGATAAAATAACGTGAAAAGAAGAAGAAAAAAAAATCATTGGAACTATATTAGTCAGAAAATGGCAGCACAAATATCTCCACGCCATTAACAAGTTCGACTCAAATATAAAATGCATTGAAGAGGTGGATTCGTAATGAATCTCAAAAAGTGCTTAATCGGTTTAAGAAAAATTGAAATATACTAGCTGGTATCGAACTGCCGTCCAATCGATCAACAAACCAGTGCTTTGACCACCCGCTCACAAGGATATTGAGGTGTGGAAATATTATGCATGTAATGTTAACACCAAAACATTTTTTTTTGCTTTAATAATTAAATTTTCTTTGATAATAAGGGAATTTTTATTTTAATTTATGCATACGGAATACATATGAAAATAAGTATAATACCATGTGTAATATGTATTTTGATTTTTGCTGAACATTTTATTAAAGAAACATTTTCAAAATCTTGTTTTCCTCATAAGAGATTTTCAGTTACACGTGTTTTGATTTTCCAATGAAGTAAATAAACTTCGTATTGGTTTACAAGTTTATCAAAAATATAAAAATGTGACGTACGTGATTTATCGAAAGTTACCCTTTCAGAACTTTTATTTGCGACACATAACCATTTTCTCCTATCATGCATATAAATTGTTTGTAATATAAAATATTCAAATTGTTTAAATTTTGTAATATTTTATTATAATTATACATTAAATTTTATCACGTAATTAAGATGGGGTAGATTTTGCCAATCTATTTTATAATTAGTGATAGATTATGTACAATTATATTTCAAACTATTTAAGCTCTTAAAATCTCCATGCAATTTTTTATTTTGTAACCTGATATAATTTTATAAATTTTCTGTTCCTAATACATTTATATATACAATATTTAATAATCTGGGAAATTAAATATATTCGAGAATTAATTGAATTAAAATGTTGAAGTGAAGAAGCATTCTTCAGAGAAGTTCACCCACGAACAGTTTCCAGAGTACATTCTAGATCGATTAAACTAACTGCACCTGAGCCTCAGATGTCTCAAAATGGTGCCACCCATCTTTTAAATGCAGTGTGATTCAAGCAAGCTGCAGGAGAACGCTAATTTACCAACGTTAAATTTCGTCAAGACTCCTCACGGAATTGAAGTTTCTTAATTTTTAACCAACTCGACTTTCGTGAGAGAAATGAAACTACAACTAGGATTACACTTCTATCAGAATAAATATAAGTAATAAAGAAAAATCTAAAGAGCTAACAGAAATCGACCATAGAAGTTTCTCATTTGAAGTAGTTGACAATTAAACATTTGTGCGAGTGCCTTAAATTTTTCTGTAGAATAAGTAGAATAGTGAATTTTTGAAGAGAGTAAAACTATGAAATATATCTTATTATTATTTTGTCTTAAATATAATAATGATGGGTTGGCTTGAATATAAATTTATAATTTTATTATAATTTATGAAAGTACTGTTTATTTTTACTATTTTTAGGAAATATAACTTGACAAATACCAAATTTAATAAAAATGCATTAAAATTGGGAATGTTAAAAAATTGCTATAAAAATAGCGTTATAATTTGTTGAAAATAAGAGAAGGTAAGCTTAGTTTTAAAATATAAAATTTAAAGTTATTTATTTTAATAAATGTGTACAAGTTTTCCAAAAATTGAGAAAAAATCACAAAAATTGTTATTACTCAAATAATTGCTTAAAAAATATTGTGATTAGTAGAACAAATCCACATTATAAAATCCAAAGCTAGGTATAAAATAATGAAAGAAACTATCAGAATATTATGGCGTTCTAAAAATTATCTGCATATAAGCTAAAAAAACCAATTTGGTTTAAACAAAGTACCTTCAATTGAGAGAGTATGCTCGACTAGAATCTCTCAACATACTTCGATGAGAGATGTTTTAAATTGTTTGGTCTAGCAGTTTGACAGGAAATGAAAACCATTGACCTTTCAAAAAAGTTGCAGCTGCAGTTAAAATCATCGAAGAAAGAACAACAACAGCAATACATCTTCCTATGGAATGAAAATTTAACATTATATATTTGTAATCATTAAATACATTGCTATATTGTTATAAGAAAAAAATGATGATTATACTGTTCGAAACATAAAGAATGATCGTAAATTCTACAGTTATGAACACTTAGTCACGGCCATCATGAGGACTTCTTACTCTTGATTTTAAATTGTAATAACTATATAGAACTCTATCTCTTTCTCTCTCTGTTATACTTTATAAGAATTAATCACAAAATGAAAAGAAAAGTCTTTAGATTATTATATTGCAATAAACAAATATGCTTTTGAGATATTTTTGTTTTTAACACCATTAAATGGCGATGATTTTATATAGAAAATGGATAATTTATTATTTTATCAAAATAAAAGCCTGAAATAGAAAAATGTTGAACAAAAACGCCATTATCTTTAGTCTTAACATCATTATATTGACTCTGCCCAGTTTATTTCTAATATTCAAACAAAACTTTTGTAGTTTCATTGCAGTTAATTGTTTAAAATGAAAGAAATTTATCTTGATAAATATAAAAAAATAAAATAAATTCTATAAATAGCATAAATTTTTGTATAGAATTTTAAAATTAGTATTCATTAAACTCTTGTTAAACAATTATAATTTTAGTAAGTAAACCTACGGTTAGTTTGTTTTTTGAACATCAACAAATCTTTTATTTCCTAAATATATTCCTTGGTTTCATATTAAGTTCATAATTTAAACCTTAGGATAAAAATAGTTTTAGGATATGATAAAATAATAAAATAAGAATTAATTTAAAGCAACTGAATAAATCTTAAAAAATGAAGATAAAAAGAGAAAAAAATTTGTTTTTTACACAATGTATGGTAGAAAAAGGTTATTGTGTGAAAATTTATTTGATCAATCAGATGATTAGATTTTAGAAACGCCAGTATTTCTTTTGCAGTAAAGTAATTTGTGGAAAAAAAATAAACAGATATAACAATAAAATGTTACTAATTCTGTGAATGCCTATATTTACAGTCTAATTATATTTTTATAATAGAATGAACTCGTCTGTTAAAACAATTTGCCATACAGTTCAGTTTTAATACTTTTACAAAAGCAGTTATTTAATTTTATACACTGAGCTTGATAGTTTTGTAAAAAAGAGTTGTGAAATCAAAAGTGCACTTGGCAGGTGATTTGATAACAATGTTTCTATCCGCATATGAATTAAGTCTCTTCTAGTTATTTTAGATATGAAATCGTAGCCTAACTTCACTGTGAGAATGGCTTCATCTTGAGTTTGATTGATGATCATAAATTATCACGGTGTCATGAAAGTTAACTTCTCTGCTATAATTTAAATAAATCAATTTCAGAGGAATAACAATCTATCAAAACTTATAAGCTACTTGATTATGTTGAATTCTCTAATAGGTTCTCCATTTTTGAAAATTTGCATAAATATTTGATACATAGATATATTGAGTTTATTGATTTATATCTTTTAGTCATAATGCATGGTACTCAATTCATACAAAGTTGATAAAATGTGTATGGAAAACCACCAACATTTAAAATATACTAAATATTTTAAATACACATTTGGTTTTCCTAACTTAATGCTTGAAGTCTGCCTATTATAACTTATGCACACAGACACATTTCAAGTTGGTTTTCAACCAATTTGAAATGTGAAATAATTTTATTTCTACTGTGTAACTTGTTGACTATATATTCTTTCATTATGACTTGGTTTTACGTTTGCTTGTTGAGGTTTATTATTTTGAATATAATAGATACTAACTGTACACATTTTGCAGTTTTTTATTGATGTTATGTTAAAGGACATACTGTTTTTGCTTTTTTCTAGTTTTGAATAAGGAAGTTGCATTTCATAGAATTAAGCTCCTAAATTCACAGATTAATTTATTCAGCCTTTCTTTTTCATAAATGAGAGAAGAAAATTCTTTTCTCTCTGAGGGAATTTAATTGATTTACTTGTGTTTGATATTTTTTTATCGTTCTATTTCTCCTACATTTTATTATGAAGTTCAATTTTTATTACAAATACACTATTTCTTTGTTTCCACCACTTGTGCACAGGTAATCAAGAGGTGATCCGAGGATCACTTCCAACAGCCTATAGTTAAAATCTTTCTTTGCTGATAGACAGCTATCTTAAGAAAAAGAAAGCTGCTGATTCAATTTTTTAAAATTCTGTTCAGTACATAAGGAGACAGATGCTAATCCATTGAACAGCTAATTTGTTTACATAACTTGATCAGTGTTTTTCTTAACCAAATATGTTGAAAGCAACCTTATAAGATCGATATATATATATATATATATATATATATATATATATATATATATATATATATATATATATATATATATATATATATATATATATATATATATATATATAATATATATATATATATATATATATATATATATATATATATATATATATATATGTAACAGATCCATAATAACTATACTGACGATAGATGGCGTTACTGGCCAATACAAAATTATGTTATGCTGTTATGGATGTGGCAGTCCAGGAGTTATTAAACCAAACTGTCCTTCTTGTAAAGGAAAGAGAAAGATAACTTCTGGTACTTTTGGTAGTGTTATTCTCCAATCGGCTTCTAGTGCACCCGCACAGATAGCAACGTTAAGAGTAACTATCAATGGAGTCATGGGTACCGCTTGCGCAGACACTGCTGCAACCCACTCAATCGCAGGAGAAACACTTTACCACATCCTGCAGAAACAAGGTGCAATCTTTGCCTCCAGTACACTATAATGTCTTTAGCAGATGGTAGTAAAATGAAAAGAAAAGTTCACACAACAAAGGTAAAAATTCGTCTTGGAGGACGTACGTTGCCTTTGAACCTTGTTGCCATCCCTGAGGCAAAAGGAAACAACACCCTGTTGGGAATGGACTTTTTGAATTCGGCTGGGATTGTGTTTAATTTGAAACGGAACATTTGGTTTTTCAATGATTAACCCAAACGACACTTTTTCTTTGAAGAGCCGATGCCAGCTCTTTGTGGGTCGCTACAAACAAATGCTTCCCAAACGGTTGCACCGCTAACTGTGAGTGAAAAAATTGGTACTGTTGAAGATGAAACATTTCATTTGACTCCCACCCGGGAAAAGAAATTAAAGAATCATCCTCATCAACTGCGTGAAGATGCAGGCATTCACCTGACTGCTAAACAGAGAATTGAACTAAATGAACTCTTATCCCAGTATGAAACTATCTTCAGTCCAGGGGGAGAGGCAACCCCATTTATTGAACAACAAAACAAAAGCAAGGTTTTTGCGGATCAGAGAAGGAGACCAGCTCCTACATGTAAATCAGGAGATTTAGTTTTGGTTAGCAAACCAAATTTAAGTAATAAAAGTGCTGGTGTTGCTGCAAAATTTTCGCCTCGTCGCGATGGACCATTTATCATCGTTACTCAAAAATCTCCTGTATCGTATTCTGTGGCAAACAAAGATTCTCCAAATATACCAATAGGAGTATACCACACTTCGGCATTGACTCCTTTTCAAGGAAAGAAAACTTCCCCCATCAAAGCTTTGCGCAGAAGAAGTAGGCCAACAAAAATTAACTGTCCTAAAACTCCCACTCCTGCCATAGCTCATGCTCAAGAACAAAACCATTCCAGGAAATCTCCTGCTGACCCCTGGTCGGGACGTCTTCGGGGTCAGAGGGGGAGGTTGTAACAGATCCATAATAACTATACTGACGATAGATGGCGTTACTGTCCAATACAAAATATTCTATTTACAATAGAATTAGAAGAGAGAGTAGAGGACTGTAAGGAATGGAAGCCGAACCATCCGGTTCGTAAATATTTCTGTGTTTATAGTGTGCAGGTACTATGTAACCTTATTATTAACCAAATGTTTTCTTTGTAACTATTATAATTTTTTTATCATGTGTGATGTCGTAATAAATATAATATTTTTTCCTGCATAATTCTAACTCCATTTTCTTACGTCCCCTACATATATATATATATATATATATATATATATATATATATATATATATATATATATATATATATATATATATATATATATATATATATATATATAGCTCACTGAATATATACAGATCAATTAGTAAATCTGATTATATTTAAGATCAGTGAAAGATTATATTATCTGAGAAATAATAATGCTTCTTTTCCCCCTTGAAATACTAAAAAAACTATTCAAGCAGAAAGAGCAAAATATTTTCTGTGCAATTTATTAATGATTCATTACAACTTTTTAAAACTTCATCGAAATATAATAAAAACAATTTTGATAACATGTTTATGGCCGTTAAACGTAAAATGTTTTGCTTATATTTCTCCTTATAATTTTATGTTAAATAATAAACTGAAAAATTATTTAAGAAATAGTTTATAAAGGAATATTTTTATTTAAACTTACGTGCTTTTATTTACTGTTTGTTTTAAAAATGGCTAATCATTTATTTAATTCCTTAAGCATGATGTATTAATGTAATCAAAGTGATTAATTTCTTATAAATTATTTTTGGGTCAAAGCATTCTTGAGTGAGAATGAGATGAAAATATTTTTAACAAGAGAAATGACTCACCCTTTATATCTGAAGCAATTAAGTACTTTTAGTTAATATTGCTTTGAAATGAAATTAATTATTAAATTTTATCATTTAGAATAATATAAAATTACATTTATGTTTCTGCACTTGTATTAGAAACTTTTTATGCATCATTCAAATGAGAACAATTCAGTATTTATTTTTAAGTTGTAAAGTAAAAAACTGGAAGAGAAGGTTTTATTTTTCTAAATAAGAAGAAAAAAATATAAACTTCTTTGATTGAATTTCTAAGGATTCTTTTGTATTATATTTTCATTTTATTAAATTCACTTTGGAAATTGTTCACTTGTAAACAGCAAAAAATTTGCATATCAAAAAGACATTCTAATTAAATGGGAGAGAAAACATAATCGTTATCAAACGGCCTGCTTACTGAATGAATTTCTTATCTATTACTTTTATTTGTAGATATGTATGATTGTTCCATGACAGAAAAAGAATAGAAATCATTGACAACAGATACGAAAAATTTCTGCACCCTTAGATGATTCGAGAAAAATATTTCTTTTTAAAGCAATGGATGTTTCAGTGACATGCATTTTATACTTGGTTTCGATTTTTTATTTTTATTATGAACGCTTTTTGTTTTTTATTTTGATTTACAATATCAATTCAATTAAAAAAAAGCAACTTAAGGTAGGGAAGTGTTTTTATTGAAAATTATCACAGGTTATTTTGTAGTTTTTGCATATTCTAGCTAGTTTGATTACACGGAAGTAAATCAGTGATATCTGTGACTTAATATTGAAAATTATGTAAAATGTATAGAGAATTGTACGAGACTTAATGAGAATTATGCAAAATATTTTTTCTGTAATTCAACATAGTGTGCATTTGAAACATTTTTGATTAAATATATTATTTGAAATGTAGGTTATATCATTTCGTAAAACAACGCAATTTTATGCTCTTATTCATATTCAAATTTTTAAAATTATTTTATTTATTTTTGTTCTCTGTTTAGTGGAAGGAGAAATATTTCTGTAAAGTTTAGTGTGGGAAATGTGTGGATGCCATTCCAAATTGTATTTCATTTTCTTAGAAGGGGATATACATTTCAAAAATAATTTCAAGGACTGAAATTGTTTACAGTAAATTATCCTCTCCATTAAGAATTGATTTATTTGAAATGTGAACAAATTGAAGGTATCAATCACAAATGCAGTGCATCATCAAAAATACAGAAAATAGAATATATTTAGTGTGTTTAGGAATTTAACGACTCTAAAAATCGCTGCTTGTAAATTTTCCTTTTTCAGTTCTGCAAAAACATTAAAAAATGCACTGAAAACATCATCAAATTTAATGAATTGTTTTAATTATTTTAATTTTATAGACCATACTATAGATGCTCACCTGCATTAAAATATATACTATGATTATATTTAACAAATAATAATATATTTATAAAAGTTGAATAAGCAATATTAATTAATAATAATATTAATTTTATGATGGATTGTTAATATAAATTTTAAATTATATATATATATATATATATATATATATTATATATATATATATATATATATATATATATATATATATATATATATATATATATGTATATTATATATATATATATATATATATATATATATATATATATATATATATATATATATATATATATATATATATATATATATATATATATATATATATATATATATATATATATATATATATATATATATATATATATATATATATATATATATATATATATATGTATATATATATATATATATATATATATATATATATATATATATATATATATATATATATATATATATATATATATATATATATATATACATCTACAAATACATGGTGAGAAAAATGTGACTTTACTTAAGACTTTTTTTAGCAATCGTTTTTGGAGATTTATACGTTGAATTGCAAAATTGCTTTTCTTGAAGATAATGAATCGCATTAGAGTATGCTAAATACGTTTTTTAATACAGCCCTGAAAAAGGAATAAATAAATTTAAAAAATATTTAAAGTAAATATTTATTTAAAAGTAAATAATTTAAATTTCTAAATTTGCTTTAAAAGAAAAAAAAATTGTAATTTTTTTGCTAATTAATTGTTTTTTAAACCGCAACAAAAGAATTTTCGCATAATTAGCAATATTTCCTTAACTCCACACCAATTTTACATAGTTTTTAAGGCTGCTCAATTGTTTAAATAAATTATTTATGTAATCTTACACCCATTAATTTTTATTAATAGTCGTTGTAAAATTGTTTTTATTTTGAATTGGAAATTAAATATCTGAATTAACATGTGTGCCTTAGCTATTTGTACTTTCGGATCAATAAATTCTAAGGAATTTTGCTATTAAATTTCTAAATGAATAGGCTTCATGTTTCACCTTACCTTTATTCTTATTTTATTACTTTTTTACTTCTAAATTTTATTAAATGCATTAATGAATGGGTAATTTAAGAATTCAATGTTTTTTTGCTTTGTATTAATATATTCTTTATTATTTATTTTATAATCCTTGTTAAAATATTTCACTGAAACAATTTTTTTAGATAATTTCCTTCTTCGAGAATATTGGTTTCATTTTACCACCTTTGTTAATTCATTTTTGTTCATTTTTATCCATTATAAGATTTTTTTAAATGATATATAATATTGTGTTCTTCAAATTATAATTTTATAAAAAATTTCTTTGCGATGTCTTTTTTTATTTCCAATTTATGAATAAAGGTAACTAGTATTTCCATGTTTTTTTCATATTTAATACTAATATGTTTTAACCTCTTGAAAAAATGAAAAAATACAGAATTTTTTATTCTGTATTTTTTTTTATTTTTTTCATAAGTTTACATTTTAGTTTTCATTTTTCTTATTTATCTTTTAGTTTATACATTTACATTGTATGTTCTTTTATTTTCTGTGATTTTTATTGCTTATTTTACTCTAGTTTTACGTACTCTTTTTGTTATATATTGTCGATTGATATTTTTTATATGTATTTTCCTATTCTGGTATTTTAAAGATTTATGAATATTCGGTTATTGTATAAATACATAATCTTATTAATCCATTCGATTATCATTATAAACAATACCTTTAAAAAAAGTAGGAGCACAGGAAAACAAGGAAGAAAATCATTAATCAATAGCTATGCATGCATGCTCATGCAAGACTAGGATAAGGATAAGATGCATATTAAGAAGTAATTATGAAATGGGGCAAAATTTAATTTTAGGAGACATCTAATTCAATGGGACGATATGAAGAATACAAAAAGATGATTTAAAGTCACATTTTGATTGCATGAGAATAGTAAGTAATTTATAGATTGGGAATTTCAAAAGATATGTTGCATAACATATAGTCCCTTAGCAAAATTAAAAGTACTGTATACTTGTTTTGAATAAATAAATATGGTTGTCAATTAAATTTTGAGAAATATAGTTTTATTTTTAAAGAAGTGCATTCATTAGCCTCATGGAATAATTGTCTCAAGTCGGGTCATTCAGATTTAGATCAGCAAAGCATGCTCATTACTCTATACCTGATTTCATTTTCAAGCATGTTCTCCTCAAGAAGAAGCTGCATGAAATTTTGCATTATCACGAAATAATTTTTTTAGTTTTTTTTGTCTTTGTTGGTGAAACGTTATTTTCATTACCAGAAGATAGCAAGTTTTGTATCCTATCCAACGCAAGATCTGTCAAATTCACTAATGGTAAGTAGAGTACACAAAATAAGTCGTGGTCACATGGTTCTTTAAAGACATGATGTCTCTTGGTGTCTTTTGATTCAGTTCCGGTTTTTAAATTATGAACTCTCAATTTCCGGAGAGAAGTATATTCCTTCTTAGGTTATCTCCATCATGTGATGAACAGAAATCGTGCGACTCTTCCAATCAGTCTTATCGATTATTTTTAGACTTAATTCTTATCGTATTGATCTAGTACAATGATTAACTAATGAAAATAATCTTCAATAACAATGGTGAATTAAAAAAGTATAGCATAAGGTACAAGAAGATATTTTAGTACCTAATTTGCATATTTTAGTCCTTTAAGTTGAAATTCCGAATGAAATACAGATTTGTGCGAGTTTACTTATGCAGATTCTACTCTATGCCATCAACTTACACCTCTCATATAATGTTATCTTTCCTAAATAAGTGTGAGTTTATTTCAATTGCTCTTTCACTTCGCATCAAAAAATGTGTCATATCGCTTTATAAACTGAATTTATGATTTGCTGGTTTCTTAGTAAATGGATATTGTTTTCCAACCAATTTGGGTACAATCTTGTAGTTTAGAAAATCAACCTCTTCAACTCATGTAGTATTATAAATTTAGTGGACTATTCAATTTTGTATTCACCAGACCATATTAATAAATTTTGATTGTAATTAGATTAAATTTTTGTTTTAAGCTAATTGTTAAACATTAAAATAATTTAATTAAATTCATTTTAAACATTAATAAAATTCTGGATTGTTTAGTTTGAGAACCTTTTATAATTTTCAGTTTTTTTAGCTGAGAAGAGTTGCCTAGTTTGCCTGGAAGAAATTTTAACAAAATATATTTGTATTATTAGTTATACGGCAACACTTGGACAATCTTGTCTTTGAAAACGTTTAACACAGCTATTTCTTGGAATCAATTCTCCTGATCTGAAATCTGAGTCTGTAAATAATATGCTCTGTTTTGGACTGTAGTGAATTATTTTAACCACATTATTCTTATATCTACTTTTCTCAAAACCAGAGTTGAATAATAGAATTTAACAAATAAAGTATTATAAAGTATAAACTTAAATATATGTAATTACGATTTTCACATGAACATTAATTTGAATACGAACTTCTTTCTCTATTTTTCCTTCAGCACTTTATATTATGGACTCTTCATTTCAAATCAGTTGTCGGGATAAATATTCGTAAAATTTTATTAAAACCATGAGCTGATTTGGTATTTTTTAACAATATACATTCGAAACACATTTCATTTTTCATTTGGTTACCCGAAGAAAATTGTTAAGCATTGCTATTTCTCTCTCCCTCTCACTATTTTTCTTCAATCAATTTCTGCATGGCAAACCACTAAAAATGTAACACCAAAAAAGACCAGAGATAACACAGCAAAACTTTTTTAGATGATGGCATATTGTACATAGAAAACAAATGACTGAAATTAAGCATCTTGTTAGGTGAAGATGACGAGCAAATCAGTCGTTAGTGTATCTACATTGTTGATTCTAACCATTGTCACATGTCTCAATATAGAATCAAATGTATGCTTAGGTATATCATTCCATTCGGATTCCATATATTGCTAAAGGTGATTTGATGTAGCAGAGGTTAGTGTGTCTTAGTATAGTTGTTGTGTAAGTATGTACTCAACGTTTACGATTGATAATAGATTTGAAAACAAGAAGGCCATGTAAGTAACTCATTTATATAGGTAAAAAATAACTCTTGAATATTGTAGGTCACATGTGGTGGCACATTGTTCTGTTAGAAAGTTGATGGAAGCGTTGAAAATGTGAAAAAGCTACAGGATTTGATATATCAGAATGTTGGCTGTTCAGTATACAGGCAATGTATACTACAAGGTGGTTGATTGAAGACCAATACCACCAAAAACATGGTATCAGGTTCATGATTGGTTAGCAATACATAAAACAACAGTTTAACAGTCTTTTACCGTGGTGTCTTCAGACTTGAATCCGACTATCACGGAGTTGAGTGTAGTAGTGGGGTTGGTAAGACAATGCTGTTCAATTTCAATGTTCATTGTTTATTGATAATCTTACTCAAAGGCGTGTAGTTATAAGTCAATGGTGGAAGAAGCAATGGGTGACTTGCGAACATTTTCTCAGAAGTAAACGATACAGAATAATATGAACATACTCCGAATGATTTGTAACAGACTGAATATGCTGTTCTATTGTTCGTAATGTGACTGATGGTGGTATACATCACTATCAGGCACATTATATGCCTGTCATCACTTGCAGTGGTGCAATGAAGTGGGTACAATCGGCACTGTATCAGTCCTCATTTGCATCACAGCTGCTTGCTTTCTTCCAACATGATCATTGATTTCTCTGAAGGATTATCCACAATCTCTAAAGACTAATATTCTTCCTAGTCGAACTCAGAAATTTTCTCGAAAGTCACTTGATATCATTTACGAGATTCGATGTCTCATTGACGTAAATGCATGATAATGCTTCCTTTAGTTTGTATTTTGAGTAGCCAGCAACATATGTTTGCTATTTTTCCTTAATTAAGAATAATTTAAAAATGTTTTCAACGAAAATTTGGAAGCAAATAGAAAATGATTATATAAATTCTGTGAAGGTAAATGCAAATTCCATGTCTAATACGCTCAGAATTATCAGTATATAGGTAAAGTCTGCGGCACTGAGTGTGTGTGTGTGAGAGAGAGAGAGAGGGGTTCCCCCCCTTTCATGAAATCTTTCGTTATCTACACACGTGTGTAATGTTCATTTAATTTTAAATGCCCTTAAAAGAAATCTAAGTGAATATGGTTCGGAATCACAATGGTATTGTAATGAAACAGGTATTTTCAGTACTAGAAGTTTCGAGTTCAACACTAGCTGTTGTTAAATGATGGGTGATGGATGTTCCACTTCTGCCATCTGCATATAGGTCTGCTGGGCTGAGTACTTTTGGGTTTTCTTCTTTTGTACCTAGGAAAATAAATTACCTTCTGGGAAAACTAACTTACAGCATCCTTGATTCGTTCGGCTCTTTAATTTGCAATGTAAAAGGATATCTTAGAAGTCCAAAGAGTTCGAAGACCAAGTAAAAAAAAAGTACACATTTACTTTCCAGAATAGTTTCTATTCATGTAATTAGAAATGATGTAGGGAAACAAGATAAGCATAATATTTACTTATCTAAAAACTTCAATTATCATTTCCTGCTCACTGTTTTTATGCATTTGTCATTAGACTAGAATCTTCTTTTCCAGTTTATGATGTCTCGTTTTAAACATTGCACTGTTCTTAATTGCCGTTATATATGATATAAAAATTATGTTTTTTTACTGTGTTTTATGTTTTATTATTGACAATTAAATTTCCTTAGAATTCATAATTTTAACAAATATTTTTATACATTAAACCTTCTCATACATTGAACGATATATGTGAAAATAATCTATAGTACTCAACCTCTGCATGTTTACTATTGTATCTCATTCAGAATTTCACATCGATCAAGGAATATTTGTATATACAAAATATTTTGAATTTTGAAATTCTTGATATAACATGAAAACGAACAATAATTTTCATACATATTAACAATTGTTAATGCAGATCCAGGAACTTAGAAAAGAATTATTTATTTTCAACATAAATAATTTTTTTTCTGAATTACAAGTTTCATATATGTTAGACTCTTTATTTTTTAATAAAAAAACACTAATTTGCAACAGACACAGAATTTCCAATGACCCTTTATGATAATAATATAAATGATTATCATATTACTTAGAAAATAAACTACAAATTGTAAATTGTTGTAAGACATTTTTACATCCATGATGGGCTAAATTCTGGTTCATGCCTTTCTATTGTTACAAAGTCATTTTTTGATCCCGAGATTGAGTATTTAATTTTAATCCTAGTTATTTATCTTGTTAAATGTACATGTGCATCAAGAAAATATGCGACATACTTCTCCCGTTAGGTAATACTAGCTAAAATCAAGCTTAAATTTTCCCAGTCAAGGAGTTTGGTCATACCCCTAAGCTAGGATGCGTTTAAACATGTAAGTTTAACATGTACATGTTTAAATATGTTTGTAAATTTGATAAATATCTAATATTATTTTATATATAGATGAGATTATAAGTATTTTTTAATTTTAATTATATAAATAAGATCAAGATTGATGAATATGCTTGCATTAAAAAGTTACTCATTAACAACATAAAATGTGCTTTATGTTCAAGAATAATAACTCAAAATAGTACATGAGAAAAATATTATTACCAGTAATTATTTTACTCAGATATTTAACCATGTTTTCCTAACATTTTTTATTAATTTTTATCAAATCGTGTTCTTTAATATTTCAAAAAATAATATAGATAAAAATTTAATATTTGTATCTATTAAGAGAAATGAAAATCAAATAAATCATTTTTGTCGAAATTGGATTCATCTCAAAATTTTAAATACAAAATTCCATTAGTGAAAGAAATACACACTTGATCTCTCCCAAAAAATGTATTTGTAATCAGAATAAATGCTTTTATCTTTTTTTTAAATTTGCTTTAAATTTTGCTGAGAAGAATTAAATTTCTTATAATTATTTGGTGTATTATGCTGAATAGCGAGGTAGTTCAGATATGATAACAACTTTTCCATCATCTTAAGTATTTTATCTCAAATAATAAAACAAAAAATATTGACATTAGTAATATGTTAGAACTTCTCTGAATGCCAAGATAAGAATTGTTCATACTGCTTACAATATGAAATGAATTTTCCACTATTATCCAATAGGTAGTCCAATATTTATGTGCTTTTATATCATAAAAACTGCACCACAATTTCATGTCTGATATCTGCAATTTATGTCAAAGATTTAAAGTTTGGTGATTTAAAGTAAGTTTTTTTTAATGTAATAACAATATTCCCCTCAACTCTCAAGTATATTATCTCAAGTAATTATTCAAAAATTGCATGCATTAGTGGTATTTAGTTAAAATTTTTCTGAATATAGAGGCAAGAATTATTCATACATGACTGCATACTACTGATGAAAAAACGAAAAAGGAAACTTGTAAAAAATTAATCATATATACAGTCAAATAAAGCTAAATAAATATTTCTATTAATTAGATTTTTTAATATCTTTTTATAATAACTACTTTTTTACTCAAGAAATCATATTAATACCAAAATGTTTTTTAATCTAAAAAATAATTATTCATAAAAGCAATGTTTTGCTGAACAAAAATGACTCATAAAATACTCCGATAATTTGGTTAAGTTTTGAAAAATTTTTGAAATATTTTTTTTTCCAAAAAAGCTGGAAAAATCGTAATCTTTTGTAGGAAGAGACGAAGGGAAAAAACTTACGTAAGCAAAAACTTTCCTTAAATGTATTTTTCCTTTACCTTAGTTAGAGTTTTAAGTAAAAAAAAGTAAGCCATGCCACACAAATCCAATCGAGTGAGGGAAGAAAGATGTTTTGAAAAGTGAAATTGCTTCCGATGTTTCAGAATTGCTCACAAACAGGGCCGGGAAGAAACGTATGAAAAAGGAAAAACAGGAGAAAAAGGAAAAGTCAACCAAGAGAATACATAAAATGTATTTTTACGACAGAACGAAAGAAAAGGCATAGAACTGCTTTTAAAATATTTTTTACGTATTCTTTTCCCGGTTTTATTTTTATTTCGACGAAAGCTAAAATAATAATGTTTCCACATTTGAATTTCTTCAGATTTCGTATATTTTTTTTATCGCAATGAAAAAATGGGCACGTAAAGTTTTATCTATTTCTTTTATATTCAAGTAGTTCCTTCAACAAATGCAGAAGAATTTGTAGATTCATTTTCATTTATTACCAAATGAATCTTTATTTCTATCTAAATTTTAAACTGACTAGAATTTTTAAGTCATCTACTAGATTTATGAGTTCATTTCCCAGGTTTCTTTTAACTGTTTTGCTTTAAAATCTAATGCATGAATAATCGTATGTCTTAAGTAAGTGGATACTACACATATAGCATTTCTGATATCATGCATTTTTTAAAGGAGCATTCCTTTTCCGGAAAATTTTTGAAATCTTAGTTTGTTCAATATATTTATTTCAAAAAACTCTTAAGCATATGAAATGGTGCAATTTTACTGGAAAATATAATGTCATTAGAATCTTTCTATTCATTGAAAAAGAAGATGAAAGAAAATGTAAGGTAATAAAAGAAACTTTTGAATGAATAGCAATTTTTTAAAATTCTTCTATAGAAAATGAATAAATAATCAATATATATATATATATATATATATATATATATATATATATATATATATATATATATATATATATATATATATATATATATATATATATATATATATATATATATATATATATATATATATATATATATATATATAAATATATTTATATATATATATATATGTATAATATATATATATATATATATATATATATATATATATATATATATATATATATATATATATATATATATATATATATATATATATATATATATATATATATATATATATATATATATATATATATATATATAAATATGTATATATATATATATATATATATATATATATATATATATATATATATATATATATATATATATATATATATATATATATATATATATATATATATATATATATATATATATATATATATATATATATACATATGTTACATATGTATATAACTTTAACAATATTCATATAACAAACATATTTTCAACATTTGTTCTGTTGAAATTAATAACATATTTGTAAGTTGATGTAAATGGAATTTAAATGCAGTTTTAAATTTCGCAAAACTGCTTAGTAAAGTTATATCTTCAATTTTGGTTATTTCTTTTATTTATATTAAAAACATATATAAATATTCCAAACTATGCTAATATAATGAAGTTTAATTGATTTCAATACTAAATCATAGTAAATAAATTTGTATTTTCATCAGAATATATTAAGAAAGCAAGAATAATATCTGGGAATTTTTTAGCGCTCAAATCATCATGCAATATTCCTACCGTCTTTCATCCTTTGCAGTATTACAATATTTATTTATCATAGTTTATGTTATTTCCCTTCATATTTTGACCATATTAAAATAATTGACCTAACAATAACTCCTAGTAGAATGATGTTCTTCATAGTGATAGGTTCATGGTTCTATTCCTGCCACAGTTTGAGACAGAAGATAGATATTGCGTATTTTTTTTCTTCTGAAACATGTATAGTGTAGCTACTTAAATATTTTAAGTTTCATCACTTGTAACACGTGTATACGATTCACTTTATATAAAATGTGTTTTTTGAAAGCATTCTAGATAGAGGATCAAATTTTAGCAATATTTATCAACTGTTGGGATACTTGTTTTACTCTATAAAGGTAACATGATACCTATTTAAAAATGTTTTTAATACGTTTATCATATTGTTTAAATTTCGGATTTTAGTTTGAATAGAGTTTCCTTATATTTTAACTAAGGTTATTAAAGTTTACTTTATAGAAATTAATATCAAGTTTATATTTTAAAAAAACTTAAACTACTTTTCTACTTTATAAAAAATGTAAATATCAGATGTTGATTACATTCAAGTATTTTAATAACTAATTTTAAATTTTTTGAATTAAAATATTAAAAAAATTTATTTTTTAATATAAATTTAAATTTTAGTTATCATATTGAATTTAAATTGCAGTTACCAATAAAGAGTCTTAGAATTATGCATAATAAATTTAATCAGCTGATGGAAGAAATAAAAAATAACTTAATCCATTATTTTATTGCTCTTCTATCTTTTATTTATTTTTTTTTTAAAAAGAAGCTAATTATCCATTGAGTTAGGAAAATGTAAATGTTGACAGGCCAATATTATAATAAATATAAAGAAGAAGAGTTAAGAATTATTATGCACTATATTTAGTGAATATTTTCCTATCGCATCATCAGCAAAATTATTGGAATTTTTTAAATATAACTTTATTTGAATAGTTTAAAAACAATTTTCTTAAAGTACATTAGATAACTTAAATCTTTCCCAATCTAATTTAAATTACCTGCAAAACACAAATCTGTTTGATAATTATTGGCTCACATACTATGCACTTCCTATTCCACTATGTACTTCCTATTGTGAAACTAATTTGAGCAAACTAACTCAAAATTTGAATTCTAAACATACCCTATGTCAGCAATTGATTTATGGGCCCTTTCGTCTTTTAATCATTTAACATGAACATGCATACCATAGTAATACTTAGTGCAGTAAACAGTATAGTAGTCTTTAACGCCAGTAACTCAACAGAGAAATTAGTAATTGAAATGTGGATTACAGAAATTAAGAATTAACGTTATTTTGGATATATATATATATATATATATATATATATATATATATATATATATATATATATATATATATATATATATATATATATATATATATATATATATATATATATATATATGGATGAATTAGAAAAAAAGAATGAATGTGAACTATATGAACACCTATTTAAAAATTAACATTGTACGAGAAGAAAACACGACGATTATATTACTTTCTTCATTTGAGGGTGATCAAGTAGAATCTTGCATTTAATTTCTGTAAGGCAAAAAGTAATTCACTTACCAGTATATATATTTTGTGCATATTTTATATACTGCTTTTGAAATAAAAAAGACAAATGCAATACATTAATTTTAATTATATTTTACCATTGTACAAATAATATTTTAGTGTTAGTAATAATAGGAAATACTAGTAATATTTTAATTTCTTATGCGAAGTGTATCTAGACATAGTCCTGTGAATTTTGAATATAGAATACGAAGAGAAAAGTAAAACAATTTCTGTTCTTGCTCCACATTAAAGAACTATTTTCGTGGTCTTTCTTAAATAATTATCATAGTTAAATAAAGATAGGAGTAAATATTATCCCCATTGATTTTGTTTTTATGTACACTTAAAAGTTCATATTGCCCTTTTTTATTCACGAATGATTATTTGCTGACTTGACTAAAAATTATTTTAAAATTCTTTTCTGTCTGAAATAAATATCTCTATGACGTCTTCGTTATCATTAAGTAAATAAAATCTGAATCCGATCTTTGAATTTTTATTACAATAATAATATCTTTACTGATTAAAGGTTATAATAATATTTTTTTTCTCACTAATATATAAACATGAATTTCGAATTTGTTTTTTTTCACATTATTTGAAGGTATAAAGTTTTTACAATAACTATGCAATACCAATTTTTGTATTTTGCATAAATAGGAATTATTTTTATTATAGAACACATTAAATATAAAAGATTTTTTCATTTAATATTCAATCATGTTATCATATTTTTATTCAGAAATAATATTCGTTAACCCACATTTTTAATTAGTCTTTTGACACATTATTTTGTTTGTATGGATAACAGCGGATTTGAAAGATAAATGTGTTAAATATGATTAGGAAGTATATTCATATGTAAATGGTCATTTGGGAACATAAAATTGCGCGATTTCAACAAAATAATGTTTAATAATTCATCAATCACATGTAAGCATCAATCTCGAGACACATCAGCATATGTAATGACTGATAGTAAAGAAAACATTCTGTTATGAATGACATTATCAAAATAGAACAAAATTTGTCCAACTATTCAGTTATTGCACGTTATGCTAAGAAAAAGAAAGGTTGATTTTTTTAATTGAAAGACTATAAAATGTGATACTTTTTAAGAAATATGTTCTTTTATTCAATTCAAAATTTCAAACATTTATCTCACTTACACGATTTTGTGCACACCAGCTTATGTCATGACTCATGGTTTAGAATACATTCTTCATGTATGTGTGAATTATAGAATCACAATAAAATAAATTCGACTAATTATTCTATTATTATGCATTATACTTAGAAAATATCGTTGATTTTTTTAATTGAAAGACTATAAAATGTGTTGCTTATAAAGAGCATATTTTTATTCACATGAAAAGCTGCAATTATTAATCAGAATACTATTTTATTTAGTAATTCATTATTTAAAACTAATGAATTTCTACATTTATATTTTTATAAGAAAGGCGTTTTGTGAGTGTATATGTGAAAAATATCATATCATTAGTCTTTCTATAAATAATGCCCATCATTGTGGAGCAAGGGATTAAATCTATCATAGTTTCTTTAGTTATAATATTCAATTGAAGATATAATTACGTTTCACAGGTGGATGAGATAAATAATGTCGGAAATTGTAAATCTACAGTATAAATTTTTGAACAACAGGTATTGTTAATAAAAGGTTTTATTATAATTTTTTGTCCATAATATATTACAGAAAAAAATTTAGACATTATTAACCAACTTTTTAATCAGGTTGTTGAAAACTCACAAAAAACAAATGAATAAGCAATTCTCAAAAGAATATGCAAAGTAAAATACATTCACTTAAAAATACTGTATTAGTTTAAAGGTGTAACTGGCAATAACTATTCATTTACTAATTTTAATCTTAATGTTTTCAATAGTGTCCTTTTTAATGTGGGTTCGTCTCCTTCACACTCCTACTCACTAGTTCCTAGTCACACTTATACATTTGATAATAATAATTCTGAAAATCATTTTCATCTAACTTCTCTTCCTTTTTTTAATTTATAAAACAGAATGTAGCATGCTTTAACTTTTATATTTTTCTTGCTGAAAATTAGCATTTAAATGGTGATTATGAATTTGAAATATAACAATTTATATCATTACTATATTACATGAGAATACCATTCGACACAAGAAATAAAAAAAAAAATTTTAAGATTTTAAAATTTCATATGAAATAAATTTAATAAAAATGTACCTTTTATCTTTTACGACAATATTTAAATTATTTTTTAATATTCATACCACACTTGTTAGTATGAGATGCAACGATACATTTTTAAACATTTTATTTAATTTTTGTTTTGATTTTTATGTTTTAAAACTAGCTACAAATAAAAATTGATAATATAAAAATTCATCTATTTCGGATTTTTATTTAAAAACTTATTTGAATTGTATTAATTAACTTTTCATCATTACGTAAACAATAATTATAAATAATTAGTAACGAGTAGAATTTACTTTAGAAAACACTGTCTAGAAACTTTTCAAAATATATTTGAGAATCTATTATATCATATTTAAAATTCCTTTTTTTAACTGGACTTTTTACCAACTGAGGGCGCTAGTGATCCATCATATACATTTACTGCTCTCTGGTAGATAAGAAACAACTCAATTTGTCGAATCTTATAAGCAACTTGAAATATTTGTATAAAAATCTACAAAACCTGATTGGAAAATTCATGAAATGTTTTTATTTAAAAATTTCTGTATTATTTTTATTCCGATTCAAAATATTTTGATATACTTTTAAGAAATTCTATGTATAATATTATTCCAATAAAATTTCTTTCCAAAGCTTCTTGAAAATGTGATTATTAAGATATTTTTATGTAATTTCATCAAAATTCATAAAAAAATTATTTTTTCAAAATTTATCTAATCTTACTTAGAATTTTTCTTGATAGAGTAATAGATTAATAATAAAAAAAGCACAAAGAATTATTATTCCATTATTATTTCAAATTTTATAAAAAAATCACAAAGAATACCTTTTATTCTTTGTGTTTTTTTATTATAAAATTCGAAATTAATAATAATAATGTATTTTATTATTATAAATTTCAAATTTTATGATAATAAATATGTTGAATTCCATTCTTATGTATTTTTCAATGAGTTATGTTAGAGCTTAGTATTTATGTTTAAGAAGTTTATGCTAGAATAAATTTTCTTTTATATAAAAATTTATGTAATTAAGAAAAAATTAGGAAAATACATTTCTTACACATATAAATAACTATATGTATATAGTTTAATAAAATGTTACTAGTTATTTATATAAAATATTCCTATGTTCTATGCATATGTAATTATACATATGTAACTTTCTATTAACTAGAATTTTTTGTTTAATTTGTAATTTCATTATTTTATATAAATATAAGTATAATAATACAATTAAATTAAGATCTTAAATTATAAATATTCTTGTTCTTAACAAAGACATTAATAAATAACATTTAAAATGAATTTTTTTAATTAAAAATCTTATTAACACAAAGAGAGATTGCTTATTATAAAAAGAAACTTTGTCTTTAAAATGAAGTTACAGTTCTTCTATAACAAAGATAATAATGTCTTCTTTTTATCTTCCTCTTCTGCTCACATCCAATTTCCGTGCCCTTGGATTATATTTCTCTACGATCATTCTCAGAAACGAACAAAAAAGATAGGACAATGCGATTCATTTGTGCTTAAGGTCATTTCTCATTTTAATTATTTTCAAACCTCTCAAAAATATATTATAACTAATAAACAACGAAAAATTACGAAGGATTTAATTAATTTGTGATAACTTTATACTTATGCGATTAATTTCATTATTTTCGCATTTTTCAATGAGCATTTATAAAAAGAGATTACATTGCATTAATAAACAGGTGTATTTTTTATGAGTTTCATAAAACTAATATTTTAATTTACTTTACCATTAATTAAACATTTTTTATTGATTTATTTCTTAATTTGAATTAAAACAAGATTCAATTACATAAAATCTTCGAAAAATCTTTGTTATTTTCAATTAATTATTTTGAACATATGAATATTTGAAGTATTTTTTAAAATTTGTTTGAAAATATGAAATTGTTGATGTAGGAATATATATTTGACTTTAATATGTTTCATCTAAAATAAGTTCAACTGTATTTTGTAATGAATTTTTAAAAAGAAATTAGTGAGCAACTTTGACTAATTTTTATTTTTTAAACAACATGTTTTAATTTATAATAAATAAAGTAAAAAAAAATTCCATATTCCTTAATAATAAATAATATCCAAATTTTGATTATATTAAACACAGAAAAGTGGAATTTTAATTTACAAAATTGGAAACTACAAAATATTCTTTAAATTATTTTTGAATTTAAAAAATAAAATTTTTTTTACTGTGATGTTCGAGTCTTTACACCAATGAATATTTTAAGCATTTATTTTTAATCAAATGAAAAGTGATCAGAAACGTCTTCTTGTTCACCTGAAGATAAATCGAAAAGCAAAATGTAAATTTTCCCCCAAAATTCAGAATAAACAAATTTCATTCTGCCATTTTATTTTTGTTTGACTCTTGGGAAAACAATTCTCTTTCAAATAACAAAATTTGCATTCCAAAAATTTATCTTAGTTAAACAAAAATAAAATTGGCATTACTTTCCAACTGTTTGTGGATGTAAGCTTTTGTATTTATTATTTGAATTTTTATGTATGTTTATAAGCAATATTTTAATCTCATATGGAAATGTAAGAGTGAGTAACGCGTGAAAAATAATCTCGTTAATGTGACTAACAGAGTTAGATTTTTACTTGAAAGAAATGAATATTTTTTATGAAATTTATTTATCATTGTATTTATTTGGGATTGTTGTTTATGTGCCTAATATTTTTTACTACAAGTTATCTCTTTTCTTTTAATATCAGCTAAATGAAGAAATTAAATGTAGATATTCATAATGAAGAAATTAAATATTGTTTACATATATAGCTTTTTGCAAACTTCTCAAATGATTATTTTTATCTTTTTGGTAATTGAATGGTAAAATCGATGCAATACAAAAAGCTTTTACTTATAGCTAAATGGAAAAAAAAAACTATGTAATTGGGCAAAATATTAGAAAATATACTTGAAAATATCATCTGATCTTAGGAACAAGTTTTTTTGTTTTCAAATGAGTTTAATATTTTATTAAAAACTTTAAACTATTCAAATATTCTGTAATAATATAATCCAAAATTAGATATTATACATTTATTATAATTTTTTTATCACTGAAAGTATTTAATTAATAACATTATAAAATCCTGAAACTACATGCTTTGAAATAAATAACTCGATCTCAAGCATTTTTTTAAAAAATTATTTAATACTTAATTTTAATCTAGTACATAAAAATTATAAAATGCTTACAAAAGAAATATGAGAAGCTTATTCCAATAATAAAAAATATTTGTTTTAAAGCAGGAAATGAAACGAAAGATTATGTTAAAAATTTATTAACTTCTCTTTTAATTATACTCGCAGACAATGGAGAAGGAAACAAACTTTACCTTAAAAAGAATTTGATCATGTATTATGATGACAGCCAATAAATGTTTATCAAAAAATTAGTCTCGAATTTACCTTGTATCTTAATTCTTTATGTGAAATTAAACACCATCATTGAGTTTTAATTAACTAAGTAAAAAATGGATAGTTTTTTTCAGAAATATCTTGGGAAATAGAAGGAAATTTAAACCAAGTATTGAAGAATATGCTTGCTTTTTGTAAAAGATCTGGAAAATGAGTCAATCTGATTATAGTTAAAAATTATATAATGATTTAAAAAACTATAAATAATTTGCTTGTATGAATTTATAGAGTTACATTAACTTTTTATTAGATGAGTTAAGAAAATGATGTTTTCAGAATAATAAATATCTGTACTATGATTCGGATGAAATTTTCATGAAAAAGAAAAATGTTCATTCGTATGATTATAATTAAAACTGTTATTAGGTTTTAATAATTTATGCTTTTTTTGCATTTAATTCTAAACTTCATAAGGCGAAATATTTTTAAAAGTTCCAAGTAATAAAATAAAGTATTATAATTATAAATTAGACTGGTTTCAACATTCAAACTTGAAACTTGGCGGTTTCTTTGTCTTTCGTAAAACCTGTTTGATTATCATCTTTACCTGATACATATCTATAATTTTTTGAAAGTACATTTTCCAATTCTATATACATAAAAATGCTATCAGTAGTTATTCAATCAGCGATACAATTAATGAAATGCAATCTCCTATTTTTAATAAGCATTGAAAAATCAAAAATGAGTTCAGAAGAGAATAAAAAATGTACTTAAAAATTATTATTTATCATATTAATATTCCATTTATTAATATTTATTATTATTCAAGAAAATAAGCTTTTATTGCAAAAGATTGCATAATATAATAGTTATCTTATTATGTTTTTCTCTCAGTTAGCGTATTATATATAAAAATGTATTATTTATAAAATTTAAAGAATTCACTTTTTTGGTTCCTAATTTTGAATAAATATCCTTTATTCAGAGTGTTTTGCGCACAAAATCAATATTATAAATATCAAATCTTTCCTATTAGTTATAAAGTTATTTTTCTGAGAAAGATGAAAAGAATAAAAAATCTATAATATTGATAATAAAACTTGAAAAATTAATCGAAATATTTCTATTATGAAACTTACTCAAAATATCATTAAAAACTTTTTAAATGAATTTCTAACATTATTTTAAATATTTTTTACAGTGTTTTAAAATAAGGCTTCAAGTTTTTTAAAAATGATATTTTATATAGTTATTTACATTTTCGATTTGATAATTATCACTATTAAGGTAGACAGTTAAATATTAATTTATAAATAAAAAGACAACTACGAAAAGTTCAATTTGCGAAATATAAGAAATAATTACGTAGTTTCTTTAGGTTTAGAGCTTCTAGTGGTGTGATTTTTTTCAATCGTTTTTTAAATAAATCTTATAATCTTACAATTTGAGAAAAACAAGTTTCAAATTAGTGTACATAAATTGAAAAGAAAAATCCAGCAACATTACCGAACTACATCTGTATGCATTGGAAATATTTTCTATTTGTACTTCAAACCTACACAGATATTTATATATGTAAACACTTATTTAGAGATGTGAAAATAATTCACAACAATTTTAAGGTAAACGCCCACGTTCGAGGCGCATCTTCTTGAATTTTTAATTTTCTTTTATCTATTTTTCAGTTAAATTATGATGTAAAAACATAAAATTAGCCAAAATTTTAATTACATGTTGCATACTTTTTGTGATATTGTTAGTTTTAGTCAAATTTTAGTGAAATTTTAACAGAAATGATAATATTTTACAGAAAATTATTCTGCATCAATCTTGATTTAATTTGAGCATAAGGTATACATGACAATGTTCTTTGAAATGAAGCAAAATCTGAGAAAAATATTCAGCAAATAAGAAAATATGATTAAATATATACATATGGATATTTTACGCAATTTTACTGAACATTCCCTCTAAAAATATCTGTAAATGAAAAAGTTCTTTATGTACATTTAAAAATATTCAATATTCTGCTTCATTTCATAGATAATAACACTAAAAATTTAGACTAAGTTTCATGCTAGTATCTTTATGACTTGATTTCTTGTTAATGGTTTGGATGTTTTATGAATTGCAAAATTTTGAGAAATTTGCTTAAAAATGATAATCTTTCTTGTTATAGTGACGATGTTGCCAATTCTCTCCGAATGTATACGCCAAATGATGGCCTCCTACTTATGACTTTTAATCAGCATATGATTGAAAAACATATAAATAAAAAAATAGCAAAAAAAAATAAATGAATACTACTTTTTTATACACGGTTTGAAAATGCAACTTCCTATTTCGTTTTTCAAAGAGCACGATTTATTTTAAAGTTTTTGTAACTTAATTTCTATTTGACATACAATGAAACAAAAAATGGTTTTAAAAACTAGAAAGCTCTGAGTACAGGAGTCACATACTAAAAAATAAATAAATAATAATAAATAAATTGGTACCTGTTGTCGAAAATCAACTTTTTAACCTAGGCTGATACTTTAAGTTTCTTTGGAAAAACTGAATAAAATTTTAATGATAAAAGTTGATAATATTCTATTGATATTTGACTTTTGGTGTTAATTCCTCCGTTTGATGGTTTATTTTTGTGAGTAAAATTTGTTTCTAATGTTTCTTAAAATAAAATTTTATTTGACATTCTACAAAAACCTTTCATTTGATCACATAATACTTTTTTAACTAAATATTTTGTTAAGCTAAAATGTGTCCAATGTCATATACTTTTTTGAATATTTAAACTTAAATCTTATTTTTTTAACATTTTGTATAGATTAAATATTAAAGTTATTTAACGAAAGAAGTCAAAGATACTCATTTTAATAAGCGGAACAATGAAAATAATATACTCCAATGAAAAATTATTATATCTCGGTTAATACATCAGAATTTATTTAATTTATTGAAAACTGAAGCTAATATTTTAATTTCATATGTAATAATGGATTTTAAACGGACATATTTTAATAGATTGAAAATGAATAACAGTTATATAGAGAAGACATACTTATGATGAAGAGATACATCTAATATTTGATTTACTTTTACATTTAGTTGGATAACAGAGAAATAAAACTTGGTAAAAATGAAAACTAGCATAGTGTAGAATTACAAGATTTGTATATAAGTATGAATAAAATAGGCTTAGAAATTGGGTACCATTAGTTTTTTTTTTATTTGGAAAAATAAAAATATCTCCCTGTGTACCAAGGAATACCATACAGGGCCCGAAGGTACAACAAATGTACTACAAAACAAATCCAAATAATACATGAGATGAAAAAAATAATAATAAAAGAAGGCAGAGAGAAAAAAGAGATATAAAAATGAAAAATGAATTAGATAACAGCATGGATAAATTTTACAAAAAATTCAAAATTCTCTTTCTTAACTAGGTCCACCATAATCGGGGGCCACCTGTTATTTAAGTCTTTACAAAGCTCGTTTCTTACTTCTGAAACAGATGGGCATTCAAGAAGAATGTGAGAAGGGTTGTCACTCCCAGAGTTGCATTTGCACACCTCACTGTTTTTAATGTGGAAACGGTGTAGGTAACTATTGAATTTCCCATATCCAGTGAGGAATTGCGTAATTTTAAAGTCAGTGTAAAACCAGTAGTTCTTAATTCTGCATTGAACTGAAGGGAAAAAACATTTGGTAAACTTACAATTAGGAGAGGAAATGAAACCTGAGTTCCATTCTGTGATAATCTTCTTTTTGGTAGTGGTTTTGAAAAAAGACTTGGGTAAGCTGGTATTGAGTTGTACCATTAGTTTTCAAGACGAATTTGTTTTTCAGTGATTTTTTTTCCTAAAAGAATGATAGAATCTGAGCATTAGTGTGATGTTGGTGGAATAGAAGCTAAACAACTAATTCGAATTGTTGTTCAGTTCTTCGCATTTCATAACCAAGAAAACTATATGAAATTAGCCAAACTAGGGTCATTGTGATCTATTAGTACAATATCACTCTTCATAGTGGAAGACTTCTGATTCCATCACAATTAATATTAAATGATTGAAGTCGTGTATGAGTTTATGTTTTCTGCATATTCATTTATCAGGATGTTTTCTTGAGAGATTTTGATATTTTCTCACATGTTCATCATTTGAATATGGACCACTATCAAAAAATATTCTCAAAAAGCAAAAAACTAAGCAGTTAACATAAGAGGTCATAAGATATGCTGTGTGTTTTTGGCATCTCCTTTATATTGGGTTAAAACCAGCAGATTAGTTATTTGAAAACTTTAATCAGATAGCCGAAGGGTTATAATCCTGGAGAAAAGTAAGATGCTACTGATATAAAGGTGAAACTGAATAATGATATCCATACTTAAGACACCTGTACCACAGGAAATGTTAATAAAAGGATATCTATCATTACCCTACTTTACATAGCGAAATACACAATTATTGACTATGCGCACTAGTATTGTGTATGGTGTTTATTTAATGATTCAATCCAGAGAAACACATAAAAAAGCAACGTTGATAGCGTGTGAATATACTATGTTTGGTTGGAACAAAATTATGTTCAAGACTGAGATTTAATTTTCTTGCGGAGAGTTGAATAGCCTAATTCCTTGCAGAATTACACCGAACATCCCGACTTTTAAGGCTGAAGCATCATGATAATAGCAGGAATTTTTCGTTAGAATATTACAATGACTTGCATATCAATAGTTTAAATGCTGTAACGGCTATACGTTTAGTGATGAAGCTATTAGATCCTATTGTAACATAGAAGCATAAGATGTTGTTTTCATTGTAATGAATGTTAATGCGCATTCCAATACAGCTGTTATTGACGATAAGTTCCTGAACGTATGAAGTTTCGGCCTACACTTTCCAACTGAATATATTGAAAAAACTTAGGGTAGCTTTTATATGGCATACTGTTCTCCTATCTCCAAAAAAGAGAAAACATTTAAAAACTACACTGCCAAAAGAGTGATGTCTAATATGAAGTTTTAGTTGTCATTAAAAAAGCATAATCTCTCTCTTTCTCTAATTCTGTAGACTTTGTTTCGAATAATGTATGTTTACGTGCTTTAATAACGATATTTTTACTTGATTTCACTTTTAAAGTATTAATGACTCCGAGGTGTAATCATCTCATAAATTATGAAAATTAGATATTTTATGTTCGAAATTATTTATTTGTTTTGTTTCACGAATACAAATATATACTTGTTCCTTTCCTGTAGCATTTTGTATTCAGGCAAAGCAATATTTATTACCTTTTTTATTTTGTGGCACTATGATTAATTTTTAGAAAAATATATGCTAAATATTTGAATTCGAAGCTAAGAAATAGACAAAAGTGACACTTGCAAAGTACTTCTGTAAAATAATAAATAATTCAGTAATTATACAATTTAATTATTAAACAATTCTAAGTTAATAATTTAGTTCAATTATTAAACTAAACTAGTAAATTATACTATCAATCAATATGATTTAATATTATTTAAAATTAATTATTCCTTAATTTCCATGTCACGGCATATCGAAATTAAATGATTATAAGAGAAAATTCCAATTTATAGGATTAAGATATCATATGAATTGATTAAAATTTCTTAATAATCAACACATATTTTAGAAATTATTCAAATTCGGCTTTGAACTGTCTCAATAGTCATCCTGTTAGTAAGTGAAATTAATTCCAGCATAAAATTAATAAATGAATTATCTTCACTCAAATGAATTAAATAATTGTTAATTAAACAGCATATCAATTTGTTTAAATTTGATCACAAATTTTATTTTGATAATATATAAATTGTCCTGTCTCTTATAAACGTATTTTATTTAATCTGGATTTTAAATTATAGTTCATAAACTGACTTTTAATATTAAGTGGACTTTTCTCATATGCATTTTCTTATACAAAACAATAAAATGTTTTATAGAATTCGGAAAGCTTATGGATCTTTGAATTCTCCAATGCATGAAGTTTTATTTAACTGTATTGTATCAATATCAAAATTAATTTCCTTGTTAGAAGAGAATTGATTCCTTTTATGTTATTTTAAGAGTTATATCAATAATTACTTTTAAAGAAGAATTAACCTGAGAAAAGAAAAATATGTATACGTAGATTATATAATAGGTAAAATAACCTACAGTTTCCAGCTTTTATTATTGTTCACAAAATTTCACATGCAATAAATATTTTAAAAAAAATAATGTTTCAAATGCAATAATATTACTGAATATAGTTATTTTTCTTTCAATTAATTACAAATTTCAATTATTCAAGCATTATTAATATTTAAGGAAATACAAACATTCAAGCAATTATTGTATGTAAAAATTCCTTCCTAATATTTTTTTTATTTCAAGAAAGTTTGGAAGGAGTAGCATTTTTTAACACATGTTAAAATGAAAATAAAAATGTTCAGTATTATAACATTAGCGTTCATATTATTTTTAATCTTATAATTTAAATCTTTTTTCGTGAATGTTTTAAAAATTAAATTTTAATATACTAAAAATTACCTGTAAACCGTATATGTATAGCATTTTACCAGAAATTATAAATATTTTTTCCCATATACAACATTAGTAATGTATCTCTATGGAATACAGTACAAAAATGCCTTAAATTTTTTCATTCATTGGGAAACTATAAAACTAATTGAAATTTCAATATTTTGGTAAAATATTGCACAAGGAAGTATTTATATCATCAAAAGTCTTCATTGTTAGCTAAGACCAATTAAATATTAATTTTGAAGTATAAAAAGAAAAATACCAGGTGAAAATTTGGCATAAAAAAGCGATATATATATATATATATATATATATATATATATATATATATATATATATATATATATATATATATATATATATATATATATATATATATATATATATATATATATATTCTCTTACTTTAATCGTAACTGATTTCACAATGCTATCCTTTTCTGGTCCTTTGGGATAATATCTCTTTCAAGAGATAAAATATTTACATATCCCAAATGATATTTAATTAAAATAAAATAAAATAATATTTTTATCAAACTACCACCTCTGGAATACATTTTCCGAGCGTTATTTATTTACGAAAATATAAATAACTCTCAGAAAATATGTGTGTTAAATTTAACATGGAATTATAAAATTTGTTTTCGTTGTAAGATAAAAATTTTTTATAATTCAACCAAAGGTAAGAAATATCTTATAGAGAAAAATGAATATCTTATTCAATGGATATATTTTCAAAATTCAGTATTTTTGAAGTTTCGCTTTTGTGAACATCAATAATATTTTATTTCTAAGCTTCAATTATTGCTTTAAAAATCCAAATATAAATGCATTTGTTTAATTAAAAAATCATATTTGATTAATTTATTAATTCTTGAAATTATTATATACAGAATTATTGGAATTTGAATCTGAATATATAAATAAAATAAATTTAAGATATTAAAAAAGTTAAAGAGACTGAATGCTATGTTAGCAATTGTTTTCTTTACTATTTTAATTATCACCCTACAGTATTATCTTTAAATACGTATTTCTCACTCTTTTCAAAGATATCCCACACGACAATAATGCAATGTTTCTTTTAAAATAAATTCATTACTTGATAGAAAAGTTGAGCTATTAAAGAACATGTTCGACAAATAGTTTGAAACTATTTGTCTTTATTTTTATATCTTATAGCCAGATTTATATAAATTGTTAGAAACATGAAAATTAAAGTTGATTTAATAATAAATCAATTATTATTATTTTAAAATTCTAAAATAAAATATTCTGACGAATGTTTTGAAAATATTTTCGTCAATCTGAAGTTCAAGTATATCAGGAATTTTTATTAAAAAAATTAATTTAAAAATTTTCTTAAAACTTTTGAAGAAATGACTTCTTGAAAAATATATATTAGTTTATTATAAAAATTTTTTATCTTATCAAAAATAGAGATATATAGATAGAAAATTATATCAATTAATTTACTTAAAATTTGCGAGTTATTTTACCATAGATATGAGATATTTTTTTTAGTTTGATGAATGAATAATTTGTCTCGATACAAAAATAATTAAGTTTGGTCTTAAAATTAGCTAAAATGAGTAGTTTTTACTCATTTTAGCTAATTTTAAGACCAAACTTTCATTCAAACTAACAATCATTGTTTCAAATATCTAATTCTTTTACATTAGATATTTGAAACAATGATTTAAATTGACAGATTGAAAAGGGTAAAAGTCATCGGAAGTTTTAGAAAATTAGAATAAAATTTTATTCAGAATTTTTTTAATAAAAATCAAATTCTGTGAGTTTTTGGAATCATAAATATTTATATAAATTGTATATTACTCTATCAAAAATGATTTAATAACTTTACACAGTGTCATTTTGTAAATAAAACGTGAAGGGATACTAACAAAATCAAATCAGAGTTAAAAGTTAATATTTCATTTACATTTATTATTATTATAATTTCTAAAAATATTTTGAATATACCAAGTCTTCAATATGTAACACCAAAATTGAGAAGAAAAATTTATTAAATGCATAGTTAAAAAGCAGGAATAACAACCTTTTGGCATTTCTTCCATGGCAACTGGTTCCATGCTTCGGAGCTGTTGCATGTTTCGGTTCTGGTTCATGTTTCTCATGTTTCTGGTTCCATGTTTCGGAGCGAAAATAATATCTAACACTGAACTTTTTACTTATCTTGTATGAATCTCAAAATTTTAATCAATCATATTTGAGTGTTTTATTAAATTTTATCTATCATTCAATAAGTAAGATTGGTTTTATTTTTTGTTCTATGAAAAATTTGGCAAGAAATTTGAATACAAAGCAGAGTTCGTAGAATTATCACTACATAAGAATTAATAATAAAGCTCAAAGGTACCTTACTATGAAATAGAAGTGTTATTAATTTCTGTGTAGTTTTGTGTACGGTACACACTTTGTTTATTGCAATGTATTATGTTTAAGCTAAGACTTGAAAAGTATAAAGAAATCAAAGAATTTTTTTGTATATTTACTTTCGTTATGAAAAATGAAAGCTCGTAGTTTTAATAGCTCATGGATCTATGATAATTAGAATGTTAACTATCATACATCTTTGACTAAAGACAAAAACGTTCTCACAGAAATGAAAGAAATCTAAAATAAATGTTTGAGTATCATTGAAATCATTGTAAAAGCAGTTTTTGATATTATCGAACAAAAATCCCAGCGAAAATCTTTAGCCTTTCTTTAAGTATAATAAAATGCTTAGCAGTAACTTACTAAAAGTTTTATAAACTACTTTGTTTTATAAAATGCTTAGTATCAAGAAATTTAGCATGTAATTATATGTATGGTAATCTTATCCTTTTCTTGAGAAATATTGCAAATGTATAATGCAAATATAAAGAAAATGTTTCCAATAACATTAAAAAGTCCTCCAACGATGGAAATAGAATGAACAGATTATGTTGGATAAACATTGCTGGAATATTTATTTGGATAATTTTAAGATTGACTTTTCAAAATAATTCAAAAGTAATAACTGAAATAGAAGTAATAAGCGATTTAAGATGCAAATAATGTTTTATTATTAGGTTTATGAAGCTTAGAATAAAGGACAATTATTTATATCAATAAAGAAAAGTTTTCTAGCAGAGAGTAATCTTATAAAATATTTGTCCTCAGTTATATTTAAATGTATGGTAATCAAAGCGCTACATGTAGAAATTTGGAGATGTCTACGCAATAATAATAAATCAATATGAATAACAATAAATAAAAAATAATTGCTAGAAAACCTCATATTGGAAAAAATTGTATAATAGTTAATCCTACTAATTTTAGACCAAAGACAAATGTCCAAAACGTCTGAACCGGCAGTTTCTATATTTTACACAATAAAAAAAAGCATAGCTTCATATAAGCCTCCCGGAACCTATACTTCATATAAGATATCATATAACATATATAAACCTTTTCACCACTTTTATTTCAAATTAGATTGAGAAATTTGAACCAATATCAATTCATCAAACAATTTTTCAACCGTAGATTTAATTCATAATCATCACCACTTTTCACCTTTTTTTCAATGCTGATATGAAGCATAATATTGAAGATATATGTTACCAGTTTATATAGACATTGAAATATGTGACACGAAGAGCTCAGTGTTATAGTAATGGTAAGCACGAACTTTCATTAATTGGAACATATTTGAGTGAATAATTTGAGAAACAACCATTGTTTTGTTTTTAATGGCACAAGTTCAAATGCTGTCCGTATCGCATCATATTCACCTACAGCGGATTACTTCCCACTCGGATCTCGAGGGGAATGAGATTGCGGACACTTTGGCCAAAGCTGGTGTGGCTGAGGACGGTGTGTCGTCGGCCTCTCTCACATTGCAAGAAATTCACCCAAAGATTAAACACGAGAATAAAACCACTTGGATTGTCCCTCCTGAGCATCACTGGTACCGCTGCGCGCGTCCAGGTGCTTTCCTGGTTACTGGTCTTAATAGGCAAGAGCAAACGGCTTTTGCCCGTTTTAGAAGTGGCTATCTTAGTAACTTGAAATTCATCGAAGGTACGAAGAAATTCGAAATTTGCTCCAAGTGTTTAAATGAACAGGCCTCCCCTGAACATATTCTTTAACGACTTGGTCTCTCCGGGAGAAATCTGATGGAGAATCCACTTATGGTGTTGGACTTTTTGAAGGTGTACGCGCTCATGGTCCTGGTCTAGCGCTGCTGACCTCGGGGGCATGCAACAACACCATCAACATTTAAAAGAAAAACAATTCCACAAAAATTTTGCAGGAGAAAAATTTACATACATAATTATTTAAAAGGAACTTATGCAATAGCAAACTTTTGACAAATTCTATGTTATAGATATTCTCAAACAATTAAAAAATATTATATCGTAAAATAGTTGTCTTATAATTTTATTTTTCTGTTAATATAAGATAACTGTGGCCTAATGTATATATGTAATTAGTAATAAATAATTGATAATTGAAATGGATGTAAGAATTCTCGCTAATAATATGTATCCATAAGAATGTATTTACCCTTAAATTACCAGAAATAATATTTTCTGACAAAAATTTATTTGTGTAAAGTATTTTGTAAAGTAAATATTAAATAATTAATAACATTAGCAATGCCTATTATAATGGAATGCATTTCATTAAAAATATTTGTTTGATGACATTAGAAAAATTAAATTAGGCATCATAGCAATTTCTCATTTAAATTGAAATTTTATTTAAATATTTTTAAATGTTGGCTAATTTTCTGAAAATCATGCATATTAACCGAGATCATATTTATTTAATCAGAATTGTTTCCATGGATTTTTAAAATATAATTAATTACTCTGACAATTGCAATCAATAAAATATGCAGTTTGAGAGCAATTTAAATGTACGTAAATGAATAAAAAATTTGTTACAAAAATAAGATATTAATTTTTTTATCATCATTTTTGAAAAATTATAACCTAATTTGTACAATATTTGATATTTAATTTTTTAAAATATATTTGACTAACTTAAACTTATGTTGCTTTGGTGGTGCACCAATGTTTAAATTTAGAATACATATTATCAGTTTGCAGTTGGTATATGTAATATGTCATTAGTAATAAATATATGTAATTTATTACTATATAAAATTAATTTATTACTTATATTAATATAATTAATTATTGTAATCTGTTACTATATAAGAAAGATTTTTTTTATCCAATGGCGGGCACACAAGGGTGACTGAACCCTATGCCACAACAAGGCCAGAAACTGCTACTCATTTATCGTTACCCAGCGAGTACCTGTTAACCACGTCACGGAGGCGAGTAGCGTTACCCGCGGCATACCACCACAAATCCGTTTATAGGGCGGGCCACATTCATAAAACACCATAGAAGAAAGGACAGAGAAACACAGAGAGAACAGAGAAGGAAAGAAACATCCATGCCCGAACCGGGATTCGAACCCGGGACCAACAGCTCAGGAGTCAGGAACACTAACCACTCAGCCAATCGGTCGGCGCCGTTGGTGTTAAGTAATTCCATAGATTTGATCAAAGGAGTTTCATCGATACTTACCTTAATGAAATTCATTGTAACCATTTCAAAATTGTCATGTAAGAAATTTAAAGCTATAAAACATTTTACAAAATATTTTTTAAAAAATTTCATTTTTAAATTACTCTTAATACATACTTTCTAACATTAACAAACAATACAGTTACTATATAAATTAGACATGCCAAAAATTATAGTAATATGTATTTTTAAATTTTTAATGTAAAAAGCAATGATTATTATTATTTTTCAGAAATTGTTCATTAAATTATTTTTACTGATTTTAAGTAATATTCTGCATGAAGGAAACAAATTGTATTTTTACACACGCTGTTTTTAAAAGAAATTCAATGATGTATTATGTATATTATGATAATAATTTTGTAGTACATAAAATAAAATAAATTATACTTAAAATGTGTTTTTATCAACCTAACTCTTATTAAGCTGTTTTATCAAACACTAAAAAACTAGCAATTGTTTAACATATTCTATATAATTTTAATACATGTATATGGGAACAAATCAATAGGTGAATATTTTTTTAATTAAAAAATGTTTATTTTTATTTGAAAAAGGAATGATTAATAGTTACATTTAAGATATCCATAAAATCCTTCATTTTATGAAATTCGTTTGTTTGTTATATTCATTCAAGATAATATTTTCAGTTTCATGCGTTAAAATTATTTATTTAAGCGATCTTTTATAGTGATTTTAATAGAAATCAATTTTTAGTGATGATTATCGAGGAATTTTTATTCTTTGTAGAACAATTTTATTGGATCACATTAATTTAGTAACTTTTTTATAAATTCTTTGATTTTAACTTTCCGTTTATAGTTAACCTCACATAAAACATTTTTGTAGAAAATATAAATATCTTTTTTTTGACAACGATTATTATAAAAATTATTTATTGTTAAAAACTGCTCACAATACTTTAAAAGTTTTTTTTACATTGAAAAAGGTTGAAAAAAAAAACAAAAACACGGTATTATACAAAACCCTTTCTAATTTGTTTCTTAATTGCCATTTCTTTCTGACAGAATCAAAATTGATAAATTGGTCTTCAAAATAGCAAAGCATTTCATATAAAAGATCAATCAATCGAATAAATAAAAAAAAATTGTTTGTTTATTGTACTGATTGGAATAGTTTTTGTAGGATACAATATTTCTTTAAACTTTTTATGATGCAAAACAACTTTTAACTTAACAGCTTTCTATTTAAAAGGATTTTAAGAAATTGTTTCCGTTTCATACTTAACCAATTAATTGCAAATTGTGTGTCATAATATGTAAGTATTTCGTGAAAAATATTCTAAGAATAAAGCAGTTAAACGCAAAAATTCATGTAAGTAAACTTTATTTTCACCCATATAAATCTACCAATTTATCAATTTATATTTTAAATTTAGTTTTCTTGATGAACGTGCATTTTATTTAAATTGATTTATGAATAAAAAATTTAAAACGTCAGCAAAGAAAATATCTATAGAATAAGCTTGCAGACACAGACAATCATGCAAACATGAAAATGCTTGAAATTTTATAAAAATTTCAAAATCTTGTGCCAAAGAGAATAAATATCACTGAATTTGAAGCAGTTATAAAGTTGAGTATATATATATATATATATATATATATATATATATATATATATATATATATATATATATATATATATATATATATATATATATATATATATATATATGAATCATAATCAACACGTTAAAAAAATCCGAAACTTTCTTGAGGCAACCACTATATGGTAAGAAGACAAACAATTCATCGATATCGAGAAAAGAAAACATAACTAGTCAACTTTTTGAAATATACATAAATATTTACCCTAGAAAATAATTTAGCTCTTCCTTGCCTGTTTGGTAAACCTATTCTTACTTTCTACAAACTCTTTGAAGTTTTTGTTTTTTTATTTATAAAATTCTTTTGTTCATTTTGCCAGATTGCTCAAGTTGTTTTTGGGTATTTTAAGAGATTACATATCACAATTTTTTAGTGTTTTAAATTTTTTCTAACGCTTAAAGTTGTACTATTCTTAATATTTAAATGATATCAATTAAGTGATTATATATATAAATTGAAAAATTCATATCTGTTTGTATGCTTTTTATTTGCAATCATAATATCCCTGTACTGTCCATTTTGTAAATTTTAATGAAATGGTGTCTAAGTGTTGAAATTTTCCTGTTGAAGGAAAATCTGTAGACTATTTATTTCAAAAGCCCGTACTTTTTTTCTGGCATTACAATAAGGTTGTGGGATACATGAACAGCTTATGGAAATATAAACTTTAGGCTAATTTGTTTTCAGAGTTATCCGTTATTAAAAGTAAGACAATATTTTTACTGATTAATAAAGAAAGCTTGAACTAATGAAGCACTTTGAAAATACTGTTTTGAATAGATACCTTCTCTGAATTGACAAATTGCAAATAATGATTTTTAATTTTTATAGAATACATTTTAATTAAAAAGTCTGAAAACTTGTCATTTAATAGGGCGAGTACCAGAGTCATATTATATATAATTACTTATGCAAATTTCTAAGCATTCTGAGCTATTTTTGTAAGAAATAAATATAAGACTACGCCAATATATTGAATTGATAGAGAAAAAGAATTATTAAAATAAATAGGATTTAAAATGATGCTGAAACCATAAATACACTCAAGTGCATTATATAAATTTTATCTGAAATGTTTTTTCAGAAACATATATTTCAATTTACTAATTTCATTTAATATTTGAGATCAATATATCATGAAATGATTTTTATCATTTTATTTTCCAATATGCCGTTATTAAATATATCTTTGTTTTGTTGAAATTCATTTTTGCATATCATCCATTAGTGTTAAAAAATACAGATTACAAATACTGATACTGATTATCCTATTCTTGTGGTTTATGTGCATATTTAAAATTTTGATTTTTGCATTGATTGAAAATTTGGATTAAATTGATATACTGCATTTATTTAATTTTATTATTAATCAATATTTAATAAAGTTTTCGTGTGATGTAAATGCTGAGGTACTAACGATTCTTTTTTTATCTCTAAAACCGGAGAGAATTTTACCAAACTAACTAAAACTTAGAATTAATGTTAAGAAATTTCCCTAAAATCACTCGAATATCATTAATAATAAAACAATAAATATAAATATACAGAATACGGAAAAAGCTGAAATATTTTCTTATGAAAAATGTTGGTATCCGTAAAAATCTGAATAGAAATACATGTCTGGAAAATAGTTACATTAATTACAATCACATACATGATTAAAGAAAAAGTATCTCCTACTACTGAATTATTTGTAGAGATAAAAAAAAAAGATTGATTTTCTGTTTTTATTATGCGGAAATGTTAGGGCTATCTTTTTATTTTAGTATTCATATGTTATGTACATACTTAAAACATTTGTATCTACAAAATAAAGAATAATGATATATTAATTTAAGAAAAAATTTGCATGTTTACATAGTATGTACTGTATAATGTGCTATCAATATTAATAGGTTATATGATATCACTATAATATTAAAACTTAATTCGTATTGAAATTATAGGAAGTGGTATATAGTAATAGGTAAATAGAGCTAAATATACTCTGTTGTGCAAAACTTAGCAACAAGTGGTTTTTCTGCCATAGCTCCGCGAGAAATCATCTGAGGGACATGAAATTCAGACATGAGACACATCATTTTGTACTTAAAGGATAATGAAAGCATAGTTGCGCAAAAAGGAATAAAATGCATACAGTATGGAATCAAACAAAAATAGGCTTTATTGAACTCACAGTATCCCTGCACAAGATCAACTGTCCAAGAGAAACAATACCAAACAGATGTTCCTTAGTATAGGATATGCCCTCCCTTTACTGCAATGGTTGCTTCGCACCGTCTCCCTATACTCAGCCCCAGATTGTCCAGCAATTCTTGCGGTAAGAGTGCCCATTCCTCAACCAGCATCTGTTTCAGTTGCTGCGTATTTCCCGGTTTAATCAATCGTGACGCAATGCGTCTCGCCAAAGCATCCCACACATGTTCTATGGGATTTATATCAGGAGAGTACGCTGACCAATCCATTCGGGTGATGTTTTCACTTTCCAGTAGCTGCTGAATATCATGAGTCCAATGTGGCCATGCATTGTCATCCATAAAAATGAAATCTGCTCCAATGGCACCTCGGAACAGACGCACATGGGGAAGGATTACCTATTGACAATAGCGATCTCCTGTTACAGAACCTCTGTCGAAAACGTGGAGCTCAGTCCACCCGTTCAGCATAATGTCTCCCCAGACGAGAACTCCAGGACCACCATAACTGTCTCTTTCCGTTATGTTAGTTGGATGACACCGTGTCCCAACCTTTCTCCAAATCAACTGGCTTTGAGAAACGCTTGTGGCACTGAAACGACTCTCATCTGTGAAGAAGACGCGACTCCATTGATCAAATGTCCAGTTCTTGTGCTCTTTGTACCACTCTAAACGGTACCGCCGATGGCGAACTGTCAACGCAATGCAGCGTTCGGGAAGGCGGGCGAATAGCCCACCTTTGTGAAGGCACCTGGCCACAGTAAACCGTGACACTTGTCACCCCGTTGTTGAGCAATGGCATTTGCTGACTGGTTTCGTCTTTTTTCGCCTGCAGGACGATATAGCGGTCATCCACTGCAGTTGTTTTCCTGGGGCTGCCACCACCAACCTTTCGAACAGCTGTATCTGTAGTTCTGAAGGCTTTCCAACTGAAACAGATGCTGATTGAGGAATGGGCACTCTTATCGCAAGAATTGCTGGACAATCTGGGGCTGGTATGGGAAGACGGTGCGAAGCAACCATTGCAGTAAGGTGAGGGCATATCCCATACAAAGGAACATCTGTTTATTATTGTTTCTCTTGGACATATGATCTTGTGCAGGGATACTGTGAGTTCAATAAAGCCTATATTTGTTTGATTCCATACTGTATGTTTCGTCCTACTTTAAGCACAAAATGATGTCTCATGTCTGAATTTCATGCCCTTCAGATGATTTCTCGCGGAGATATGACAGAAAAACCTCCTGTTGCTTAAATTTTTCACACCAGTATATTTCTTCTTTGATACATTTTGTTACAAAAAACAATGCTTAAGAGTTTGCTGTAAATAGTTATTTAATTATATATGAAAAACGATAGACAACAAAATGAAAGGTAATATTTTATTTTTGTTAATGAATTTCACATTGAAAATTGTTAATAATGAATAATTTAAGGTAGTAATTATTTTAGAGAATTTTTAGAAAGATGCAAACCACATGATTGCCCTAAAAATTTCTTAAAATATTTAATATTTTTTCAATTACGTTAGAGCCAACATCTTGTTGGACACAAGGTAGCTTACATAATTTGGAAATAGTACTTGCAGGAGGGAGGACTTTAAAGTCATCTTGAGAGCGAATATGAAGAAGGGAGAGACAACTAAAAAGATGTTCCCCAGTCATTTGCACAGTATTACAGAGGAGGCAGAGAGGAGGGTCAGCCTAACCAATTTTGAATAAATGGGCTAACAGATAATCATGTCCGGCGATAATTTTAAACTGTGCCATTCCTTTTATCTTTATGAAGAAAGAAAATTCTCTGGCTGTTGAGAAGCTAGACTTAAGATTTACCATCAACTAAACCTGTAAGCGAACAGATTCTTTTTTTGTCGATTTTTGACCTTGAGAAGTCACTTGGAATTTCGAAAAGGAATCAGGAGACAAGGTAGATGTATTGTTAAACCTCTTTGGACAACTTCTTAACTTGTTCATGGTTATGTATACTACAATAGGAGGGGATCCACTTACGGAAGACCACTATTCTATTGCTGAGAAAAATGGCAATGATATGTTTGTATTTAAATTCGAGTTCTGTTGGATAAGGATTGTAATCAGAATTGGTTTTAATTGCAATTTACAATATATAAAGATGACAACATTTTGATCTGGGACAGTAGCAATAGTTTTAAAATCCATAAATATTACAAACATTTCGCCATCAAAACTGTCCGACCAGACACTAATAGAATTCCTAAGACTGCAGAAGTCAAAGGAGTAGGCAGCCACACCAGAGGAAGTCATGGTATATACATCAGTACATAAATTTGCTCAATTAATGCGTAATGCAACTGTTTATTCATTGAAGCATGCTGGTGCAACGGCAACAATTATTTGTTTAAATGATTTGAATAGATACTAACAATTATATGATATTTAATACAATTACCTAAATCTAATTGAAAATTGAGTTAGTTTATTGTATATTTGATAATCGAAGAAGATTAAAATATTCAATGGATTTTTACAAGTTTTATTTTATGGAGAAGTATATTTTCCACATACATATCAGAAATTTACTGATTTGAGACAATTTCAATACATAAAAATATTTTATTAAATGCTATTTTAAAATGAATCGAAGCTAATACAGGACATGCTCCAGTTTGTAGCAAATTTATTAAGTATAATCATACTTTCGTAACTTTTTCTCATATTAAGTAAATACATTTGCAACTAAATTTTGAATGGTAAAATAGTGCAAAAAAAGAATATAGCTAATTTTATGAGCATCATATCTTCTTTCTTTATAAAAATGTGAATACTAAATTTGTTAGCTTTTCAAAATAATTTTAAGATTACAAAATCAATTTGTTCTGAATTGTATTCTTATGCTAATATAAACATGTTTTCATGTTGATTTTATGATTTATTATAACTCATTAGATAGAGTGAATGTTAAAATTTCAGAAAAATATTTAAAGTAGCAATCGAAAAACAAATTACAATAGAATGAACGTTGTTTACACTCAGACTAGGTAATTTTCATATATGGAATGAATTTTATTTGCAGAGTTAAAGAAATGTAAAATAAAATCGTGAATAAGTATTGATGATTACGAAATTAAAAGCTGAGAAATTTAAGATTAAAAAGCATTTCTTGTTATAGTAAAGCAAACAATGAATGAACATTACATCAAGCATTGAGACCAAAGGGGAAACAATTAATTATATTAAAAATGCAAATATATTAAATATGTATTCTAAAATCCTCTGATATAGTGAATGTGACATCACAGAAATTTTTCTTTGCTTAAAGTAAAATTGTTCATAATCTTAGAAGCTATAACTAAACTGCATTGTCAAGAATAAATTAAACTGCATTGTCTTTAATATCAAATATTGTTAAAAGCATGTTCTTTTCAGTAAATTTAGGACATAGGGAGCTTTTGAAATTTTATTTATATTATTTTGAAGGATAAACTCAGCCAAATACATTAAATTGCGTTTAAGATGAATTCGGACCAAAACAACAAAATTGGCCTGAAGTATTCTTTTATTTGTAGTTAAGCTGAAATAAAATAATATTTCAATCGAAATATTAAAAAAAATATGTTTTAGCAATTGAAGGGGTCTTAATTATTACTCTCAACCAAATTCTCAGTCTCAATAAGAAATCATAAGCATTTCCAACGAGTAGTAATCGTAAGTATTTGCGAAATTGAAGGATTTTATTTTAGGTGAACGGTTTTAGATAGTGATGTGATTGTGAAAGCAGATAAACCAGTCTAATGCATTATAGATACATAACGGTGAAAATAATGTTAGTCGTAACAAACACAAATTTTTTTTATCATTCTAAATAACATTATTTTACAGCATTTTTTCCATTTTGTGTATTCAAGAATAGGGTAAAGGCACGAATGCGTAAAATAATTCTGTCTAATGAATTCATAAAATGCAAAACTGTGGAAACCATTTCTGTAACATGTAGCACAATCATATCATGTTACATTTAAATAATTCATATCTATTTTCTTAGATAGCAAAATTCAGGTGGAAACTTACAATGTATAACAGTAGCAGTAAATATTTAACTAAGAAAAGCTACACAAATTTTATTTACTTGTTTTTATAAAATGTTAAAACAATAATTTCACAGGAAATAGTTTTATGTTTGTCAAATTAGTTTTAATTCTTGTATCTAATATAATAATATGATTGCTTTTTTCACTTCATGTCGAATAACCCCTAAATATTTCGCTTATATTTAATTTTACCTAATTCATAGGATTAGTTCAAAGGAAAAAAAGATAATTTCCTTTTATTTTCAATGCTTCATTCAGAAACCATTTAAGTGTATTGTCCTTTTTTTTAACAGTTTGCTAAAAATAAATGAAACCCATAGCATTTTGAATAGCATCTTCAAAAGGAAAGGAAAAATAATTTTTTCTTTATTAAACTTAATTAATTTATAAACCAAAAAATTTTATGTATTATCAAGACATATAAGAATATTTTATCCTGCATACGTCACCGATATCAAGAGTGATGAAGTTTATGAATTATCTAAGATTCTTTGAGAGAGTTAACATAGAATTTTTTACTTTTAAAGATTTAAAGGCTTCATATTGAAAAAAAACTACCTTGACTCTGATTGCTATTTTTTTCATAGTCAAATTCTAAATTTGCGGTATGTAAATCTTAAAACTAAGAATGAATTTGAATAGTTATAATTATCTGTTGTACTCAATTTTAATTAACTATACATTAGTCTTAAGAATTTAAGTCAAAGTTTTATTTTACTTACTGTATAACCAATTTCTGGAACTTTATGCGTAATTTGATGCAAATTTATGTATCGAAAATTTTGTGTTATTTTCTTATAAGTGTAAGCAATATGACACTTCGAGAGTTGTCACTTAAGAATGGTGTAGTGTCATTTGAGTAAACTGGAAACGTAGTTTAATAGGTGGTTTTGATTATAAAGTATCATTGCGTATGCGTCAAGTGTGGTCGATGGATTGGTTAAATTAAACGGATGTGACTAAGTTCAGATAATTCTATCACGATTACATGTGGTGTTAAGTTACCAACTATTACATGTGGTGTTTTACAACTTAGTATCAACAGAGCTCCATTAGATTAATCAATCTTCAGTCAAGTTAGAAGTAAGGAATTGAACGTTTTAGAGCCTGTTTAAATTATAATTAGAAAATGTAAAACTTAATTTGATTTCATAATAGGGTTTGCGAAGAAAATTTTAATTGTATTCACACAAGATCTGTAGTTGCTAGTTGGTTAAGATGTAGAAAATGGATGATGGAATAATTAAGGGATCACAAAAAGGTTGACATTTATTTACGGTTGATTGGGCTTAGCGTTGACTGCCACGCTTGATAAAATAAAAGGCTGTTTTCATTTGTAACGAAGTGTAAGGAAATTTAAGCATAATTGCATTTGAAATCATATTTCATTGGATTGTGTAAAACTTTTTATATGCGTCAGAATACATAATCAAGTATAAGTTCTTCAAATTCAAGACCCGAACACTTCGGATTTTAACTATCTTACCTCAAACATTTGAATCTAATTATATAAACACTCATGTCCATAAATTAAAGATAATTCAGAATCACACAGAAATTGAACTCTAAAATAAAAACTTCACATGTTGAATTATCATACACACCTTGAAGAATAATAAGCAAATTACAAGAAACCAACAGATGGCGCCAATAGTACGTCACAATGACCAGAGTATAAGAGAGGGATATATAAGGAATGGCTGCAAAGAAGTAAAATTGTTCACAAGCGCTTTAAAAGCTTTTCAGTTCAATAACCGCATAGCTATGGCACAAAGGTAGCATTTGGATGATTTTTTACTTAGTAGAACTATCAGCCACCTGGATTGTGGACGTATCCAGCTGGAAGTATCCGAGGTACTTGGAATCGTCCAGAGTGTCATCTCCAGGCTTTGGCAACGATTCCAAGATGATAGCAATGGGAGTAGACGTTACAGCACAGGTCGCTTTCGAGTTACAACGCCGAATGAGGACCGGTATTTGGCAATTACTGGCAAAAGAAACAGACGGAGCACAGAATCAGACCTGTCTCGTTAGCTCTCCTCAGCTACCGGTACGACAGTTTCAAGGCAGACCGTGTACAAACGCTTAAGGCACATTGTTCTATATGCTCGTAGGCCTGTCAGATTTGTTCCACTTACCGCAATTCAATGTCGCCTGTAATTAGCCTGGAGTAGAGAGCATGCATTGTGGACACCGCAACAGTGGTCTTGTGTGATGTTATCCGACGAGTCCAGGTTTAGCTTTCAGTCTGATTCTCACCGGACTTTCAAATGAAGAGGGCCAAGAACCCGTTACCACGAACAGAACACAATTGAATGATACCGTTATGGTGGTACAGGATTGCTCGTTTGAGGAGGAATTATTTTGGGTTCCAGAACTAACCTGCTTGTTCAGAATGTAACCATGACAGGCCACATTTATTGGGATGTCATTCTGAAACAAATGTATGTTTGTTTCGGTGTCCCATGAGTGCAGAATTTCTATTTATGGATGACAACATCCGTCCTCACCGTGCAAACATTGTAGACGAATGCCTTTAATCGGAGGATATTATCCGTATGGGCTGGCCAGTGTACTCACTGGACTCGAATCCAATGGAACATATGTGGGATATGCTTGCCGACAAATTGTAGCCCGTCAACCCTCTCCCACATGTCTACCAGAACTTTGGAGAGCATTGCTTGATTAGTGGTGTAATATTCCTTAAGATCAGATCGATAATTTGATACTCAGCATGCCTAGGCGTTGTACGGCCTGTATTGCCTCGTCTGGGAGGCATACTATGTATTAACCAGCATACCAACCATGTTATATTTGTTTTTGTAAATAGGTTCTTTTTTGAAATTTGCTCCAGGGAGTAAAAATCTCAATTTTTATTAATGATGTCAAACATATAGCATCTTTTTTTGCTCTTTACCTTTTAGTTAATAAATAGATTTTACAAATAAGTCACATTTGTTTTGCTTCTGTCTCTTTATTTGCCTGAATTTGCATTATCCTTAACTTATGGATAGGAGTGTAATATAATAAATATCTAAAAATAATTAAAGTAGATATCAATGTTAGAAAATGCAAATGAGGTGGACTAGTATTGGCATCTGCTGGTGGTAAATTAAAATTATAGTTCATCAAGCACATTATTTTTCATAGTAGTTTTAACAGCTGACATTTATATGGGAATTAGAAGACGCTTTTGCTAAAAGTGCCTTTTAATTGAAGATTACGTACGTCTGTGACTGCACAGAATCCACTTAACTAGAAGCATTACAATTGAATGACAAAATAGGGAAAAAGATTTGCTATATAAATTAATTAACTCTATCTTGTTATACATAATAATGATCTAAATTAAATTACTTGAGTATATAATTGGAAAATATATGAATTATTACCAATACAAAATAATAACGGAATTCATAATACCGGTGCTTTTCCTGAGATTTTTCATAACATTACAATTCTCAATAAATCTTTATGTATCAATATTTCTCAATTCTTTTTATAATAAAGCGTGAAAATGAAATTAAAAACTCATATATTACTGATATTCAGGTTAAATCCTAACTAATTAAAGTAATCAAGAAGTCATTGGTAACATCATGAAAAATATAAATATGAGGAAACAAACTGATCTAATTTTGTCGTGTTAAACAGATTAACATTATGAATATTTATAAAAATAATATAAATTTTCTTATGAATTTTCAGATTTGCTTATAATTTACATGAAAATAATTTAAAACTTAGTAACTGGTGTGAAGAACTCACAAATCATTGGAAAATGAAATTTAGAACATGGTATAATGTGGTCTCATTTAACATCCAATACTTTTTATTTGACAATTACATCGAATCATCTTGCTTTAAAATAAAAATATATACTTTATTTTAAGTATAATAGGAAATAAAATTCAACTATTAGCATACATATCACATATAAATTTACAAAATATTGTATTTATTAAAAATTAAATTTTATTAAATTGAATACTGTGAAATAATATTTTTAAATTTTTCGTCAAAAATCAATAAGAAGAAAGAGGTAACAGATTTGTAGATCAAGTTTGTGATTGCTTTAGTATGCACAGGAGATTTTATCTTAGTTTTCATACTTTTTCCTAAAATCTCATAAAACTTTTTGAATTTCATTTCGGCTTTCAATCACAAAGAACTTCTTAAAAGGCCCACTCTCTCGTATCGGAGATCGATAGCGTCGTTGCCATTCCAGCGTTAGGAAAAAGCACTAAATATAATATGATTTAAAATAAGACGTTCTTTCTTTTCTTCTCCTACTTCTTTTCCAACTATTCCTTTTTCGGATTCCATAAAACTATTCATACAAGTAGCGAAAAGCCCATTAAGGGACTTAAGCGTTTTATACAATACAAAAGCATCGCATTTTTTCCCTCTTCTGTACTTTGAAAAATAAAGTTGTATTTTTTCTGAACTGAAAAAAATTACCGTCGATTTACTCCAACGTGATTTGTTGGTTGACATTTCTCACAAAAAATGAGTCCCACATAATTTTTTACCAGTCTGTATGTGTGTTGGAATGTTTTATGTGTTTTGCTTTTCGATTTCTTTACCCATAATTCTTTGGGGGCAATTTTTCTTGAGGCCGAACAAGGCCTGATTGATATCGCGATAAAGACTCAAGTGACAAACAGATTTTTGAGATTTTCCTGATGCGTCATGATGTATATTTCTCTTTTTTCAAATCTTAAAACCTTTTATCAACGATGGAGAGTACTATAAAAAAGAAATAAATTGAAATTATAAATCACGACACTGATAAACAAGACATTTTTCCTCGATTTGGCTTATTGAAACTTTGAACTGACCGAAAATTTATATGTTGATAAATTTGTCAGATTTATTTGATAGCTAATATATATATATTATTTTAGTAAATTATATATATGTCAAATTTATTACAGTAAATAACAGACCCTATAGATAGTTTTTTATTTATAGAAAACCATATGTAGATTTTTCTCAAAAGTGTTTTATGGAACTTGTATTATTTCAAAGGATTACACAAATCTTAAGATAACAAAATAATTTTATAAAATATATTTTGTATCTAATGCACACACGCAGCCTTCTTTTAATCTTAAATAATACATTTTAAAATGATTGTATTTTTAAAGTGCGTAAAGTATACATTTTTATGTTATTTAAATCTTAAAATAATAGTTTCCTTGATGAATTAAAAATTAGCTACCTTTTCTTACATTTTTTTACACTTCTTACTAAATTAACATGCTTACATTATACTTTGCTTTCTTATATACAAAATCATATATGCACTTGAATTCTGGGAAAAATTGTATTATGTAAGATACCCTCGTAATTACGTAGAGTAACTTCCTAATATTGTGTAGGTTATCCACTAACACACTGAAGTCCTGTGGTCTTTGGCATGATTTTTGTAGGTAGGTGTCCAAAAATTTATAAAAGTGAGAGGTAGTGGAGAGTTTCTTAAAGAAATATTGTAAGGTATTCGAAGTATGCTAAATGATGTTTATGTATGGTGATTTAAGTGGTCACTGAAAATGCTTAAAATTAGAAGAGTGAACTTGGATCCAATCGGAAGCAATTTACAATGTATAGGATGTTGCACTGGTAGTTGGAATAATTCAATTTGCCAGAATACACAATTTGAGATGACTAAGTACAATTGGTTGGATAGGATGCTTTCTTATCAGTAATCCATTAGATTCGTTTTGTCTATATTGAGCTCAATTTGTTGATGATCCAGAATTCAGTAATTGTTTTCACGTAATTGTTCATAGAAACCCTTGGTCAAGGTAAGGATTCTTACAATTAAAAAATAGAACTCTAATCTGAATGGCATAGTGAACATTGCAGATTTTGATATTGAGTTTTTACCACTATCCTTATATTCGATGTGCAATGAACATGCTATACATAGTTATACAGGAAAAAGATATATTTCTTTAACTGGCTAAATAATTCTCCCGATTTGATTTTAAATTTAAGACGTCCACATATTCTTTAACTCGAATATAATCATATTTCTGATTTTCTTATGATACAACTTATCCAAAGGATTCAGTATCTCTAGTACATCTTAATTTACATGTATAAATATTATGAAACACCTAATTATATCTGTTTCACTTTTAAGAAGCAAATATCCCATACACATTGATGCATTTTCAAGTACCACTTCTTCTGATTCTTATCTTTTGATTCACCTCACATTTTCAATCAATATTTACTTAAGCACAAATTATAAGCAGTTATAAAATTTTCTCACTTTTTTACAAGGCAGTATATTAATATTATTTCACTAAATACTGGTGTATTATATACACTAATTTCAGTTTTAAAAACTTTGGTTTTAAAAGCACTCACATTGAATGAGAAGGAAATATTATTTTATGCAAATGAAGTCAAAATAATTTTTGTGATGAAAATTTCTGTCATCAGTTTTCTTAATGAGTTTACTGAATCCGAGAAGATTAAATGATAAATGCTTTGCACCTTTGATAGCAAAGAAGTCAAAGACAACATCTTCAATATAAGGCTATCGAAATGAGTGAACCTATGTTTGTAATAACTAATTTATTTTGCCTTCTACTGTACAAGAAGTTGGAGTAACAGATATTGGCTCATATGCTTACATGATGACAATTTTATTTTATTGGGTAATTTCATTGACAGATCTGGATTTCTTTTTAAGGTAAACACACATTATGGTAAAGATTTGTCTGTAAATATGTTTGGAAGAAAATTTTATTTATTTTATAAATTCCTCCTTATGTTTCTATTGACCAGTAGAATATTCACTGTCGACCGTTAATTATAAATCTTTTTTTGTATAATGAATCAGATGATTCACCGTGCTACTAGAGAGCAATTACAATGTATGGTATTTATGTGAACGTGCAGCCAAATTTGAGATTATTTTTCATGTAATTTCCCCATTACTTTCTTAAGACACAGAAATATAGTAAGATAATATGTTTATGCATCTATTAGAATATCATATGTAAATTAAGTAAATTTGTCAGAAAATTTTTGTTATTTTCTCTGTATAACACGGTTATAAAACAAAATATCAGTCTTCATACCCTAATACATTTAGGGTTGCAGTTTATTAAATTACTGAGTTTTTTTCTTCTTCATTGCACCCCAATAGAGAGTAACACTCTACTTCGTTATATATATTCTGTCAAGAATTATAAACTGCAAAATAATTTGAAATGTTATAAGTCAGATTAATTAACTGTCACAAATTATTAATTAATTTTCTATATATAGTCAAACATTTTCACTACCTGATTTGTAATTAAAACACAACCCAAAATATAAATTGACGTAATCTGCTGGCATGCCAAATATATAAGCCAGAATAAATTAACCGCAATTTTCCAATTTAATTTATTTTGAGACATGTACCTGAAGACGACTTTCACAACGCCCTCGACTCCAGCTTAAGTCTTTATTTTTAAATTAATAATTAACATCATCCCTTCATTTTCCTGACGCGGACAAATGTTGATTTTGTTCGCCCTAGGGATCGTGGATCATCTTTTACTCCTTAGGAAAAAAAAGCAGCGGAAATTGCAATATCAATCAATGGTTGTCAACGATAACCTGACCTCAATAATGGACTCGTCCCCCAAGGGCACGGGCACTCATTAATGGGCTCTAAGAAAAAGACTTAGAACCTGTAAGTGACAGGTTTCAATTCTCACGTGAAATTTCCCCGGGGAGGATTCCCACCGTCGTCATCGTCTTCTTTCTGGTTACCAGAACGAGAAAAGATGAAGGATGAAGATTCAGTTAATTTAGGATGAATGCGCGTTTTGTGGAAAAATAGAGATCTGAAGATTCTCTGTTCCTGAAGGTAATGGTTTTAGTTTTCTTATAGAAGATTCTGTATTTATTGATTTCTTGAAGTTGTTTTATGTATTTGGACTTATTTTTTGTAGTTGTTTTGATTTAAAAAATAATTTGTCTATTATGCAAATTTGTCAATTTATTTGATTTGTGAAATAAATTTGTTAAATTAACAGAATTTTGATAAACTCTAAGAAGAAATAATTTAAATAGGAAGATATTTGAGATAAATGCTTCACTGTAGTTTAATTTGTTTCAAATATCAAATGATTGAAAATATTTTTCAAAATAGATGAAAAATTGTATATTTTGCTTACTTAGGTATTTAGGAATAAAATTTTGTCTTGTTCTTAAATGCATAATTTCCTTAAAAAATTATGTAAATAAAAATTCAAAACAAAAAAGTTGTTTTAGTGATTTGTTACAAGAATTTCATAATAATACTTAATAATTAAAAACTTAAAAATTGAAATCGTTTTTCAAATTTCCAATCATATAAAACATCGATGATACTTTATCAACAAAATTGGCTACAACTTTGCTTTAAACTTATTTTAGCGCCTTTAAGAAACGTTTAAAGTTATAACGTATGCTTTAGAGAAAACAATCACTTGAAACTTCCTAAAATATTATTTTATCTCCCTCTCTCTCTCTTATATATATATATATATATATATATATATATATATATATATATATATATATATATATATATATATATATATATATATATATATATATATATATATATATATATATATATATATATATATATATATATATATATATATGCGTATGGATGTCTAGTGGTTAGCGAACCTAACTTTGAAGCAGTAGGTCCCGAGTTTGAATCCCGGTTCTGGCATGGATGTTCCTTTATCTCTCTCTACGTGTTTATCTGCCCTTTCACTTTGGGGGACAAAGATCACACACTCGCTGGGTACCCCACTGTATAAGTTGCCAGTAGGGCAGTGTGGTCGTGAAGAAAAGATGAGAGGAGGAAGTGTGGGGGCTGGCTACCCTCTCACACTAAGACCATTGTCGAGATGCTTTAACACTGATTTTGTCGGTGTTTGACTTGTATTTTTACAAATTTGAACTTAGCTGGACTTAGCATCATCTTCCGACTGTAAAATTAATATACTCGAAAATTGCTATTTCCGACTGTACCTCAAAATGGCAGACTTTTATTATATATTTATATATTACGGAGAGGGACACGGACCTCTACGGCTAGCTTTGTGAGATAGTCTTGGAAGGCGTTTTGAATGTATTAGGATGGGGAAAGAAGCTGTCCTACGATAGGGATCGGTAGATTTCTACCTTTTCCGGCCTGTTGATTCGTGTTATGCAGGTTTAAAGGTAGTCAATAAGGGCTGTTGCAACAAATTTCAATATTTCACTTAAAGTAAAGTATGTATGTGGCAGTGAATGTGTAGTCCTACATTTATTATTTCTAACATAACTTATTAAAGCGTTGAATGTGAGTTCTAATGCGGAAGTCCCCCGCGTTAGAAATGGAATATATGCTTATATTGGCAATATATAATATACTTTAAAGTATGTGTGTGAGAGAATGGTGCGTATTGCGTAATATGGCAAGGGTCAAATACACCGCACAAAAATTGACAAATAAAAGATTGAGGGAGGCGTCTAGCCGTCAATGCAAAAGTGAAAACAGAGTGTGTGGTCTGGCTTGAATGCTAAGGCGGACGAGTACCAGCCTTAGGAGTCAAGGGTTAGTGCCCTGCCCTTGGTCAGCGGAAACCTCGTCGACCGCCGCAATGTGGAAACGAGTAGTTGCGCGGTGAAGACGCGACTGTTTCTGGTCGTGCTTGTAAGAAAAGACCCCGCAATGTCGTGCGGTTAGAAGAGTATATTAAAGGGAGGTGAGAGGCCTTCGAGAAATCCTCCCCTTACTGAAATTGACTGTCTTGGCAGTCCGATGGTTTGAGGGACCGTAGGATTGAGCCCCTACGTTGGTCCGACTTTCTGGAAGTATGCAATCCAATATATGTTGGAGTAGGGCGGACTACATACTGGAAGCCTTGCGGGTTACCCTGGACTGCAGCTTGGAAAGGGTGGTGGATCCGTGTCGGGGACGGCTCAGGCGGTACACTGGAAGAAACCAATTAAGTTTGGAAGCTGAGCTGAACATCCGCTCAAATTTAAATCTATTATGGCTACACTAGAAAGTAAATTGAATAAAGGCGTTTATCATAAAACTTTTAGTAAACCCAAAGCAAAAAGTCCTTCGAAGAAGGCGAAAAAACGCACTTTTCAGTGCGATTTGATTAGACTGTGTGAAAAGTATGAGATTGATAGTAGCGTGCTCGATGCGCTGGTCGAGCACTTAACAGCCGCTACAGGAGTTTCTCTAGCCAAAATCCAGGCTGCGAAGAAACCTAGTATGGTGTCAAGCAGTTGTCAGACTGATGAAATATCAGTAGGCGACTCGATCTAAAAACCAGTGGACTCGGTGCAGGAGAAAGGTACTGCCCCGCAAGATGACTGAAAAAGAGTTGAAAGAAGGAAGAGGAAAAAATCCGGGCGAGGTTGTGCGACGCCCGGAGTAAAAAGCTAGGAGGAGAGTTCGAAAACAAAGACTGTCCAAAAGCAAGGCAACCCAGGAAAGGGCCCGATCAGGTCCTACGCTGAGGTGGCCAAGAATAAGAGGAAAAAGAGAGTGCAGAACAGCGCTCTCTTAGTGTACCCAAAGGACGGTTGTAACTTGACATCGGATGATGTCAAAAGCGAACTCAAAAAGGCGATTGACCCGAGGAAACTCGGGGTATCGGTTCAAGGCCTCAAGAGTCTCAACAATAATGGCGTAGTTATTGAACTGAAGGATGTGAAGGATCTGAGTACCATGCAGGAACAGATCCAAAAAGTCCTCAGCGAAAAAGTAGATGCTCCAGCACGGCGGCTACCCAGAGTTCTAATATATGACCTCCCGGGCACGGAGGAGAGGCTGAGGTCCTTGAGGGCCTGAGAACTCAAAATGAGATCCCTGAAGGCCACATGAAAGTGGTCTTTAAGTTAAATGGAAAGGGGTCGGATAAACACTGGGTGCTGGAAACGGCACCTGAAGTGTATCGAGCACTTATCAGGAAAGGAAAGGTCAGCTGCGGCTGGCAGAAGCACAGGGTCAAGGAGTTTCTTGAAGCCACGAGATGCTTCAAATGCTGCAGATTTGGTCATTTGCAGTCTAAATGTCCTGAGAAAGGGCAGACATGCACCGTTTTTAGCGGGGAGCATTCCTTCAAGGAGTGCGAAAAGAAGGAAACGAAGCGTGCCAACTGCAACAGGGCGAACGAAAAGTGCAAACTGAAGCTAAATACTCATCACAAAGCAGTAGACCTTCGATGCCCGCAGTACAAACGTGAGTGCAAGCGATTACGCTCTCGCACCAATTATGGTTGACACAACCAACGGACTAGAATACGGCATTTTGCAGATTAATCTCGCAAGATCTAGGGCGGCAACTTTAGAGATTTTAAAGGAGTTGGAACTAGGTTCATCCGACATCCTTCTCCTACAGAAGCCCTATTTGTTAGACGGCGAGATTGCGGTCTTTCCTAATTGATGGTCGGTTTTTCACACAGCTGACGGATGGGCCGCAGTTGTCGTCACTAACACCAAACTCAGAGTCTGGACTAAATATGTCGATGCTCATATCGTAGCGGTTGAGATAAGGGATCTGCACCAATCGCTGTTGATAGTGTCGGTTTATGTACCTCCAAAAGCAGACATTGGTGGTTTTTAGAGACTCTCGAAAATATCATTCGGTTCCATAAGAGAGTACTCATAGGAGGAGACTTTAACACCAGGCATCATATGTGGGACCCCGAGTGTCCGTCTAGAGTGGGAACTAAGCGAGGGGAAACCCTTGTGGAATTTCTCATTCGAAACGACCTCGTTATTTTAAATGATGCAACCTCCGGACCGATCTTTGAAACTGTGAATGGGAGGAGCTGGATCGATCTGTCGGTGACGACGGGCGATCTGCAGTCGTCCTTCTCATCGTGGAAAGGGGTTGAGAATTGCATCAGCGATCACAACTACATCTCCTTCAAACTAGTACCAAAACTCATAAAGAGCCAAAATGAGAGCAAATTGAGACTAGGCAAGTATCGCCTTCAGAGATTGGGTGCAGACTTTAATAAAAAAGCACCTGATCTCAATGACAAGATCATAAAAGCTAAAGAAGGCAAAGACCTAGATGAAGTGGTGGATGACATCACTCAGATACTGCAAGAGATCTGCAACAGAAGGCTTCGGCTTCGTACTAGCACGACCGCTAGGAAGCAGGTTCATTGTGGGATGATCAGTTGACGACGCTACGGAGCAAGACGCGAGCGTTGAGGAGAAGGTATCAGAAATGTGCCGACTTTGATGAGCGCAAATCCAGAAAAACGCTGTATAACAGATCTGTGGCCCAGTATAAAAGACTCATTCTTGAGAAAAAGGAGTCAATTGGGATAAATTCTGCCATAACATCTTGCGATCCAATATGTGGTCGTTGCCGTATAAACTAGCGGTTGGAAACGCTGTTAAGAGCACTCCATTGTGTAGCGCCAAATTGGCTGACGGGACCCCGAGCAATAGCGAGGAAGAGACCGTCAAACCGATTGTAGCTGGACTCTTCCCGGTGGATGATAAGGACCAGGAAAATAATGAGCAAGAAGGCATGAGGAGTATAGCGGACTCCTATGACTGTGGAGATAACGATCGGCCATTCACGAAAGTGGAGATAAAGTTGGTAGTTAAATCCATAGCAAAGAAAAAGGCTCCGGGACTCGATCAAATCCCGGCCGAGGTGGTGCAGACAATTTTCGAGAGAAATCCCGGAATGTTTGTGCTCCTCTTCAACAAATGCCTTTTTCTTAAGCATTTCCCAAGATCATGGAAACAGGCCAAACTGGTGTTATTCAAGAAACCGGGAAAGGCGCGTTCATACAGGCCAAATTGTCTAGTCTAGGTAAAGTGCTGGACAAGCTCCTCACACAAAGGATTTATCATCACCTGGTGAAGACTCAGGCACTTCACCCTGCCCAACATGACTTCAGGCCGGGTAGTTCGTGCGACACGGCACACGTGTGTCTCAACAACACATTACGATATTTCCAGGAGCAAGGAAAGTACGTGAGCCTCATCTCACTAGATATTCAGGGGGCTTTTGACAGCGTGTGGAGACCAGGTGTTATGTTCCTCCTTGGTCAGGCACGATGTACACATAATATATATATGCTGGTGAAGTCCTATCTGGAAGACAAGAAAATCATATATAATGGCTAGGGAGAAAACCTAGTTTTCGAATCCAGAAGAGGTGTACCGCAGGGATCATGTAGTGGACCACTATTCTGGAACATTGTTGCAGACAGCGCATTGCGACTGGACATGCCGAATGATACAAGGCTGATAGCCTTCGCTGACGACATGCTACTGATCGCAGCTGGTGACTCAAGAGCCAAGCTCGAGAAAAATGCGGAAATAACCCTCAATACAATCAGCAACTGGGGGAAGATGTATAAGCTGGTTTTCAATCCCAACAAAATGGCCCTCACGGTCACCAGAAGGTGCAAACTAAAGCGACCGCTTGTATTCAGATGGCACGGAACCTCAATAAAGTCTGTGC